>CM062817.1:655258407-655628193 GCA_031772625.1 Pinus tabuliformis
ATTTAAGAAAATATATATGGTCCTTCCCCTCATTTGAAGGACAGTACCTAAGGTAAACCAATATTCTCAAGGCTTAAACCTAGGTCAATATTTAGCAACTAACTCACAAAAACGAGGTAGCATGTCACACGTTAGATGGGTGGAGAAGACCTTTCCTCTCACCCAAACATGATTTCCTCTTTAAAATTTACATATAAAGAAAAGACATAAGTTTATATAAATACAAATATCTGTAAAATATAATTAAACTATCGATTACTTATATATATATATATATATATTACCAACTTCACTCTAATGGAAAGACCCCCACATAGATTTGTGTGTTCATAGAAAGAAAAGCTAGGGGCAATGACTTCCTTACCAATGATATTGCATGCAGATATAGGAAAAGAAATGGAAAGTGATTTATAAATTTGGAAAATTTTCTAATTTTCAATTTAGTTTTTCATTCAAAAGCCTTAGAATTTGAATTTAAATTGTGAAAATGGGAAATTTGTAAAAAAATGTTACGAACACTTAGAAATATAAATCTAAATAATAAGTTTAGAACCAAAAAGGGTTTGGAAAAAGAATAAGTAAAAAAATTCATTTTTAGTTAATTATACTTCTAAACTTCTTACCTTATTAAAATTACTAAAAAAATATTTAATTTAAAAATAAATTATAAAAAAAAAATTACTATAAAAGAAATATATATATATATATATATATCTAAACTTTGAAAATATATACTATTAACCTTTTTTAAATTTAAAAAAATTATAATATCATATCTAATTCAAATAACAAATGTGAATTCATCTTCAATTTTAAATTCAAACTTCATAACTCTTATATATTTGTATAACTTTAAAAAAAATAATTCAATTAATATAAATAGAAATATAATTGTTGTGAATAATAATTCACTTATTAACTTTGACCTGAACTTATAAAATAAAATAAAACTATATAATATTTGTATAACTTAAAAAAAAATATTCACTTAATAGAAATATAATTGTTGTGAATAAAAAATTTACTTATTGAAGAATAATAATATTATAATTTTATAATAATTACTCTCCTATATATATAAAAGAAGAGTCAAGACATCATTAATCAGTTAAGATATCATAACAAAACTAATAATTAAATGAGACTAAAATTAAAATAAAGCAATCAAAAGGGAGAGATTTTTTTTTAAGGTGAGAAAACGGATCAAAAGAATATTAACATTAAATGAAAATAAATATATAGAAACAAAAAATTTAATAAATAGAAATGTCAAACCTTAAAAAATAAAATAATCGTCAAATAGAAATAAAAACTAGGAGGACAGAGACCCAACTTTTCCTAATATTCCAACCATTGTCTCTATTTAAATTATTGGGCCTTTTTTCGATTTCCAGGGACTCCCCGAATTTACGATGATGGAAATGAATAACCTTGGCAATGACATGGGCTTCCTCAATGCAGATTTGATGCGTAGATTTTTCTGCATGTTCTACCAAAGCAGAGGAGCGGGCACTACCATTCTTGATATCTATTGCATGCTCATGAATCCTTTGATTAATCGAGTGACCAGTCTCACCAATGAAGAGCAAGGGATAACATAAACACCTTTCATATATTTGGGGTCCACAGGATCTTTAATGGATCTTAGGGAGCTTCGGATGGTATTAGTGGCATGAAGGTTGAAGGAACCTTATTTTTCTTTAGGATCCTCGCAATTTTGTCTGTAGTTCCTTGGACCAAAGGGAGATGAACCGCAGAAAAACAAACGATCCTTTGTTTCTTTCTTAGCCTTAGGACCTTTTTCAACTTTGAGGAAAGCCTTAGTACACAAGTTTCTACTATACCCATTATTAAATAAAACACTCAAGAGGTGTGCTTTCTCCTCATTGAGATGATTATGATCAAAAACCCTAAAAGCTTTAGTCGCTAAAGTATTGAGAACACCACGTTTTTGAGCTGAAATGATGAGAATTAGCATGAAGGTATTTCTTTGTGTGAGTTTTCTTCCAAAAGACTCGATGAGAAAAATATTCATCTTCATTCCTTGAGAGGAGGATGTCAAGGAAGGGCATACTATTATTACTTTCAAGTTCCGTGGTGAACATTATGCAATTAGACTGATTATTGAGATGAAGGAAAAAAGGTCCAACTCTTCCTTGCCATGGGACAAAATGACACAAGTGTCATCCACAAACCTCTACCACATCCTAGGAAGAATACGAGAAGAGACCAAGGCCCTTGATTCAAAATCCTCCATGAATAGATTAGCCACCACAGGGAGAGTGGGGAACCCATGGCGAAACCACAAGTTTGTTCGTAAAATTCACCATCAAAGCAAAAGAAAGTAGAGGTATGACAAATATCAACTAACTTAGCAGTATAAGGATTCGTAATAATATGTTTGATGACCTCAATAGCCTCAATGATAGGGATATTAGTGTAGAGGAAGACCACATCAAAACTCACCAGCTTGTCATCGAAATCAAGCCTAGAATCCTTCAACTCATTAACAAAAAAATATCTCAATCCTCAAATTTATTAAAATTACAAAATTATTAATCAAATCTAATTTTATTATCTAAAATTAAATCTCACTCAAAACTACAACCAAAAAAAATACACACAACCGAAAACAAAAACATACATAGCTAACCCAAAAATCTAAAAACCAACCGTCCAATATAATTTATTGACACAAGTTCACAACTACCTAATTCTTTAAGACAACTTTATACCATTTCTGAAAAAAATATTTAAAACTTATGTAAAAGAGCATATCACATTCATATATATAAACACAATTCATTTAAGAAAAATATCACACAACTTTCTTCAAATCCACTTATTCAAGATTCTCAGTCACATTATTTATTATATTTAGTCTGTTAGTGTTGTTGTCTACGATAGGTATGGAATAAATTTTGTCCTCAAAATCCCTTATTCAGGATTCTCACATTCACATTATTAAAAAAATTTTGTCTTCAAAATCTCTTATTCAAGATTCTCACATTCAAATTATTTATTATATTTAGTCTTGCTGTCTATGATATGCCTCATGGAATAATTTTTTGTGATTTAGTTGATTTCGTAATTTGCGTTCTTACGTAATCTGAAAAAAAAAATAAAAAAAAATCGTCATTTAGTTAATCTGATAATATTGATTGTTTCAATTTCGAGCTATATATCTGAATTCAATACTTATCATTGTAGAATATTTTTTTGTTTTTACGTTGAGGGAATCGAAACATAGAATGCTTGCTTTAACAACAACCACATTTCAAACTGTTTTACCACCAGTAGTCTCCGCATCATCAAAAAATATTGAGAAATAAAAAACCATCCTTGGCTCTACCCAACTATCCTTAGGTCTGCATAAAATAATAAAAATTGGGCATTGCCCCGAACCCTGTATAGGGGGGTATTGCCCCCGCTGTAACCAACATAATGTAAAAACACTTACATCCAGTTGTGCAAAGAATATAATGCATACCCAATAGTCTCCCACTTGTTTTATTTGCACATAAGGGGCTGAAGGAGTATACAATCATTATTTTAGAGCAACAAGACCCATTGATTCTATACACCATGAAAACTTCTTAATGCTCATGGGCTTTGTCAATGCATATGCAATATTATTCAATGTGTCCACTTTTACCAGCAATACCTTTTTGTCTTAAACCATATCTCTCACAAAGTGATATTAAACATCCATATGCTTTGTCTTCAAATGATAAGCAGAGTTCTTTACCAAGAATATTTCACTTTGGTGGTCGCAATCTATCCTTATAGCTCACTAGACTAACGCCATACCTTAACACAACATCTATAACCATATTGCTTCTTTTCTTGCATGAGTGGATACCGTGTATTCAACCTCTCTAATTGAATGTGATACTACAAACTATCTCTTGCTCATCCAACTGGTTGCTCCTCTAAATAGGTTAAACACATACATACTTGTAGATATTCTCCAATCCAAATCTCTAGCATAGTCTACATCAATAAAGCTGTTGGCATTATGATTCTGGTATGGCTCTATGTTACAGATGTTGTACTTGATGGCAACACCCTCAAGTGGAAATGCTCTGATCAAGCTCTCAAAATGTTGGAAATTAAGAGGTACGCAGGTGAATGGTTCAAAAGGTGCGTACCTGCGGGTACGCCGGCCAGGAAGTGTGTTCATACCCGTAGGTTACCCGTTCATGAGGTGCGTACCCCCGTTCACTCACTTCAAGGCAGAGAAGCGCGCTCACATGGGTTTCTTATGTTTGGCCCATGGTATTTAGCCCGCCATTCTTGATTCCATGGTTTTGGCCCGTGGTATAGGATCTAATTTTGCCCTGGTTTGGATCCCTTGTATTGGTTATTGATGGTTTTGTCCCATGGTGTGAATAAGGGCTTGACTATAAATAGGGAAGGAGATCACTTGGCTAAGGAATCTTTTGCAAATTGAATATCTTAAGATCTGAAATATTGGGTTATTATTTTAAAAGCTTGATCTATATAAAAGTGAAGTTGAGAGTGAATCTATGAAGTGTGATCTCTCGGGCGCATGATCAGATCTGGGCATCTGACTATCTGTGGCACACTGGGGGACTGCCAATTCGGCCCTAATCAGAGGTACGTAGGTGATTAACAGTGCAAGTGCGTGGGTACGCACAGCAGAAGAAAGGCGCAGTGCGTGGGTATGCAGAGCAGAAGAAGGCGCAGTGCGTGGGTACGCAGCGCGACAGAGGTTCAGGTGCGTAGGCACAGTGAAAGTACGCGGTGCTACAGAAGCCGCAGGTGCGTAGATATGCGGCACGATAGCATCTGAGAGTGCGTGGCCACAGTAGTAGTACGCGGCGCGATAGAAGCAGTGGGTGCGTGAGCACAATGAAGGTACGCGGCGCGTTTAAAGGAACAGTGCGTGGATACGCAGTGCAGTTCAAGGCTCTCTGCTGGGATACGCAGAGGTGCAGAAGGTGAAGTGCGTAGCAACGCATGCCAGATAAAGAAAAATTGCGTATCTATCTTAAGGAATTTATTTGACTGACTTTTCTCTGTTGATAAGGTGTTCTGGGTTTAGTTTACGGTTACTATTGATCTGGTTACTGCAGTTGACTGGGTGATTTACTTGTACTTGATGATCATTTGATGTTCATGGATCCAGTTTGTAAATTTATGAAAAGTGGTCCTTGAAAGAAAAGAAGTAGGGGGTTGTAGCTCCCTTCTAGGAGAGACTGGAAAACGAGAGAGAGTTGTAGCTCTCTGCAGGTTGCAGCCTGCGTACTGGTAAAGGACTGCACCAGTACAAAATCATTGTAAAAGGGTTTCTAATTGAAAGAAGATAGAGACATATTGCAGCAGGTGGTTTTCACCCACATTGGGTTTCCACCTTACATCTGGTGTTCTTTGGTGTGACTATCTATTTTTCTTGTTCATGCTCATTGTTTTATGGTACTGACATACAAGAATAATTCAAAGTATAAATAAGGAAGATTTATTAAAAGGAAATAGATAATACTGATTCACCCCCGCTCTCAGTATTATTTCCAACAATTGGTATCAGAGCAGGTCCTTCAGAGAAGCTTGATCGCTTGAAGGAAGATCATTCATCATGAGCAATTACGAGAGGGAAGCATCAATCAGGCCACAATTTTTGATGGGACAAACTTCAATTATTGGAAGGTAAGAGTTACTGCCTATCTTCAATCTCTTGGTACAAAAGTTTGGGATATCATAGATACAGGCTACACTTTTCCTTCAGCTACTCCTACAGATTCGGCCGAGAAGAAGAAATATGAAACAAATGCTAAAGTAGTCAATACTCTGCTGGGATGCTTATCTCAAACAGAATTCGTAAAGGTTATGCAATATAAATCCGCAAAGGAAATATGGGACAAGATTGTCTTGAGCTACGAAGGAGATGAACAGGTAAAGCGTGCTAAACTTCAAACCCTCAAGATTCAGTATGAGAATCTCAGAATGTATAATGATGAAAGTGTGGCTAACTATTTTCTTCGGGTAGACGAGATTGTTAATTGCATGAAAAACTTGGGTGAAGAAATAAAAGAGGCTATTGTGGTTGAAAAAGTTTTAAGATTATTGTCCCCCAAGTTTGAATCTAAAGTGTCTGCAATAGAAGAAAAGGAAAATCTACGAACTCTTACTATGTCTCAGCTACACGGAATTCTAACTGCTTATGAAATGAGAAAGGGAGGTCCATTAGATAGGAGAGAAGCTGCTTTCAAGGCTTCAGGCAAAGGAGACTATTATGAAGCAAGTCACGTGCCAGAAGAAGAAGAAGAAGAATCAAATTTTGTCAGAAATCTTCAACGGGGTACTGGAAGGTTCAGAGGTAAGTTACCTTTTAAATGTTTTGCTTGTGGAAGAGTAGGTCATCATGCTGCGCAATGTCTGCATAAGGATAAGATTGAGAAAGGAAAGGAACCTGCTAGATGGAACAAGAAATAGAATGCAAATAAGAAAAGCTACTACACTCATGAAGATAGTGATGGTCTATCAAATAGTGATGAAGATGAACGAGGTAATGACTATAAACTTTTAATGGCATTTGAAGATGATGATTACATGGATGCTATAGATGTGGATGGCTTTTATGAAGAAATTTCTAGACTCAAGACATGTATAGAAGAAAAGAATATGATCATTGATACCCTACAATCTCAAATTGATGAAAAAGAAAAATATCTTGAAAAGTTAGAAGGTGAAATTGTTGGTCTTAGAAAAGAGATTGAGAAAACAAAGGCTATTAATATTAAGTTTGTCAAAGGATCTAAAACTTGGATGAGATCATCAATGTACAACGTTCTCCTCTAAACAAGACAGGTTGGGCTATAATGGAGAAACTTCTCAACCATCCACCTCAAAGAGTTATCTTGATGCAGCAAGAAGGAATGAGCAAAAGCACAATGAAGATCACCAGGCAAAGCAGGGACGATTACATCAAACAAAGACTATCAAGTAAACCAGGGCTATCCGTCCTAAGGATGAACAAAAGCTACAACCAGCCACAGGTAAAATCCTCTCAATTTTCTTCAAGAATGGATGACAATAGAAATTACAATCATTTGGCCGGAAGATTTAATAACCGCAGAAGTTTCTTCAATGGACAATGCTTCTCTTGCCATAACTTTGGTCACAAAGCAGCTCAATGTGTTGCATATAAAACAATCATGACTAGAGAAGCTCAAAAACAAAGAAGTATGACCGGGATTACAAAAAGGACCTATAACAACTTTTCGGCTCTTGAAAATGAAGTTGAATGTTCTATTTGCAATAACTTTGGTCATGAAGATTCTGAATGCAGGAGCAGGTTTCAGCAGACAAAGGAACAAGCCTCAAGCACCAAAACATGGAGAATAAAGGAACCACAAACAGAAATATGTGGATAGCATTTTATGCAGAGGGACAGGAAAATCTATGGTACATTGACAGTGGATGTTCGAAGCATATGACAGGTGATAAAGAAAAACTTGAATCATATTCTGCTTTAGAAAGGGAAAGAAAGTTTCTTTTGGAAATGATACTCCTGCAGCTATAAAAGGAAAAGGCACTGCTCAGTTAAAAGAAAAGGTCAAAGCTGGAAATGTTTTGTATGTTGATGGATTGAAGCATAATCTTCTGAGTGTCAGCCAGATGTGTGATCAAGGAACCGAGGTGATATTTAGATCAAATGGATGTCTTGTTCGTGATCTTGTTACAGGTAAAACGGTGATCAAAGGTGAAAGAACTCCAAATAATCTATACATATTTGAAGAAGGACAACAACAATGCTATCTAAGCAAGGATGATGAACACTGGTTATGGCACCGGAGGTTGGGGCATCTAAGCTTTTCACAAATAAGGAAAGCATGCAAATATCAGGCAGTTCACAGTCTTCCAGATATCAAAATTCCAGACAACACCATATGCAAATCATGTCAGTTTAGAAAGCAAACCAGAACTAACTTTCCAGAGAAGGAAGGATCAACTAGCATGCCTCTTGAGCTTGTACATACAGATGTATGTGGACCATTCAGGAAAAGGACACCTCGAGGAGAAGAATACTTGATATTATTCATTGACGATTTCTCCAGGTTTGTCTGGTTAGGACTTATGAAGCACAAAGATGAAGCATTTGAAAAATTCAAATCCTTTAAAGCCTTTGTTGAAAATGAATCAGGATACAAAATTAAGTGCCTCAGATCCGACAGAGATGGGGAGTTTACCTCAAATGAATTTTTCGATTTCTGTGAAGAACATGGGATAAGAAGAGAATTCTCTACAGCTAGAACTCCTCAGCAAAATGGAGTGGTGGAAAGAATGAACAGAACAGTCCAACAAATGGCATGTGCTATGCTTGATGAGTTTGGAACTCCCGCAACTTTCTGGGGTGAAGCTGCATATGTTGCGGTTGTTATTCTCAACAAAACAAATGTCCAGGTGAACAGCACTCAAACCTCATGAGCTCTGGTATGGTGAGACTCCTTCGGTAAAGCACTTCAAAATCTTGGGAGCAAATGCTATATTAAGAATACTGATGAGCAACTTGGAAACTTGAACCTAGAGCAGATTAGGTATTCTTCTTGGTTATTCTCCACACAGCAAAGCATACAAGTGCTACAATAAAAGACTTGGAAGAATTGTTGACAGCATTGATGTAGCGGTTGATGAGAAGGGATACATTCCTAGGCAAGTAAATCATGAAGATATCGAAGAAGATGAAGACTACCCTCAAAGACAGAATGATGAAGAAGAAGAACCTCAAGAAGAACCAGAGGAGCAGATAAGGATAGAAGAGAAGACTCCATCCAGATATGTTCAGAAGAATCATCCAGAATCTCAGATTTTGGGGCAGAAAGAAGCAGGTGTACAAACAAGAAGAACAGTTGCAGAAGCTTCAAGCTATTTGGCATTACTCTCTTCCACTGAACCACAAAATGTGAAAGAGGCATGCAAAGATGAATGTTGGGTCAAAGCAATGGATGAAGAACTTGAGCAGATCGAAAAGAACAACACTTGGGAGTTGGTTCCTAGACCAAAGGATAAGAATGTTATAGGGACAAAATGGGTCTTCAAAAATAAATTGAATGAAAATGGTGAAGTAATTAGAAACAAGGCCAGACTTGTTTGTAAAGGGTATGCGCAGCAAGAAGGAATAGATTTTGAAGAAACTTTTGCTCCTGTTGCAAGACTTGAGGCCATCCGAATGTTCCTTGCTCTCTCAAGCTTTCAAAACTTCAAAGTATTTCAAATGGACGTGAAATCAGTCTTTCTGAATGGAGACTTGGAAGAAGAATTATACATTGAGTAGCTAGATGGTTTCATTCTTGGAAATGATCCAAATCTTGTATGCAGATTGAAAAAGGCTCTCTATGGTCTCAAACAAGCTCCAAGGGCTTGGTACTATCGTTTGGACAAATATCTTCATCAACAAGGTTTTTCAAAAGGATCAACAGATAGCAATCTTTATATAAAAGTTGAAAACGACAAATTGCTAATACTTGTTGTGTATGTAGATGACATTATCTTTGGCAGCAATGAAGAAGCTATGAGTCAGAGCTTTGCCTTGGTAATGCAGAAAGAATTCGAAATGTCCTTGCTGGGAGAACTGACATATTTTTTCTTGGTTTGCAAATCCAACAAAAGAAGGGGGATCTTTTTTGTCTCAAACCAAGTATCTCAA
Source organism: Pinus tabuliformis (assembly GCA_031772625.1). NCBI lineage: Eukaryota > Viridiplantae > Streptophyta > Pinopsida > Pinales > Pinaceae > Pinus > Pinus tabuliformis. Next base: position 655,268,078 of record CM062817.1, read on the forward strand.
GCAAATTTTGAAGAAATATGGCATGGAAGATGCAAAACCAGTATGTACACCCATGGTCACAGGATGTAACCTCAGTGTAAATGATGAATCAGCAGCAGTGCATCAACCAACCTACAGATCTATGATTGGAAGTCTACTTTTTTTTACAGGTACCCGACCAGACATAATGCATGCAGTAGGAATAGTTGGAAGATTTCAGGCAAATCCAAAGGAAACTGATCTTCAGGCAGTAAAGAGAATCTTCAAATATCTTCAAGGAACTCAAAACTATGGCTTATGGTATCCTAGAGATACAGATCTCACACTTCATGCTTATAGAGATGCAGATTGGGCCGGAAGCGTGGATGACAGGAAGAGCACAAGTGGTGGTGCATTCTTTATGGGTTCCAGATTAGTATCTTGGTTCAGCAAGAAACAGAGTTCGATTGCCTTGTCTACAGCTGAAGCGAAATATGTTGCTGTTGCATCTTGCTGCACTCAACTCCTTTGGATGATGCAAACCTTGCAGGATTTTCAAATCACTTGTATACCACCCATCTCCATCTTATGTGATAATACAAGTGCAATCAGCATTTCAAAGAACCCAGTCATGCATTCAAAGACCAAGCACATACCGATCAAGTATCATTTTCTCGGGAACAAGTACTTGAACAAAAGGTCAAGTTGGAATATGTTCCTTCTAAGGAACAAGTTGCTGATATACTCACCAACCATTGCCCAGGGAGACCTTTGAATACCTCAGGCAAAAGTTGGGGGTTGTTGATGTATCATCTTTTTGTTGAATCTCTTCTGATGGTTGGTTGTACGCAAGGCTCATTGGGGCATATGCGTACATGTGCTGGGTTGCGGATTGGTCAAAGATCGAATGGCACAAGTTTAGGGGAGCATATAATTCATTGTTGGCATTATGGAGGACGTACAGAAGGAGATCATGGATGCTGGTCTGAATATTGCTGCAATATGTCTCTATCTCTTTCATGGTCATTTATGGTGTTTGGTGGATTATGGTTCTTCTTTGCAGATCTGGTTTATAGTCAGGGGGAGCATGTTCTTAGGGGAGCATAACCCTTTGCCCTGATGTCAAAGGGAGAATGACGTTGAGGATCTTGAGGTTGCCATCAAATCCAAAGGGGAGATTGTTGGCATTATGATTCTGGTATGGCTCTATGTTACAGATGTTGTACTTGATGGCAACACCCTCAAGTGGCAATGCTCTGATCAGGCTCTCAAAATGTTGGAAATTAAGAGGTACGCAGGTGAATGGTTCAAGGAAGTGCGTTCATACCCGCAGGTTACCCGTTCATGAGGTGCGTACCCCTAGTTCACTGACTTCAAGGCAGAGAAGCGCAGTCACGTGGGGTTTCTTATGTTTGGCCCGTGGTATTTAGCCCGCCATTCTTGATTCTATGGTTTTGGCCCGTGGTATAGGATCTAATTTTGCCCTGGTTTGGATCCCTTGTATTGGTTATTGATGGTTTTGTCCCATGGTGTGAATAAGGGCTTGACTATAAATAGGGAAGGAGATCACTTGGCTAAGGCATCTTTTGCAAATTGAATATCTTAAGATCTGAAATATTGGGTTATTATTTTAAAAGCTTGATCTATATAAAAGTGAAGTTGAGAGTGAATCTATGAAGTGTGATCTCTCGGGCGCATGATCAGATCTGGGCATCTGACTATCTGTGGCACACTGGGGGACTGCCAATTCGGCCCTAATCAGAGGTACGTAGGTGATTAACAGTGCAAGTGCGTGGGTACGCACAGCAGAAGAAGGCGGAGTGCGTGGGTACGCAGAGCAGAAGAAGGCGCAGTGCGTGGGTACGCAGCGCGACAGAGGTTCAGGTGCATAGGCACAGTGAAAGTACGCGGTGCTACAGAAGCCGCAGGTGCATAGATATGCGGCACGATAGCATCTGAGAGTGCGTGGCCACAGTAGTAGTACGTGGCGCGATAGAAGAAGTGGGTGCGTGAGCACAGTGAAGGTACGCGGCGCGTTTAAAGGAACAGTGCGTGGATACGCAGTGCAGTTCAAGGCTCTCTGCTGGGATACGCAGAGGTGCAGAAGGTGAAGTGCGTAGCATTGCATGCCAGATAAAGAAAAATTGCGTATCTGTCTTAAGGAATTTATTTGACTGACTTTTCTCTGTTGATAAGGTGTTCTGGGTTTAGTTTACGGTTACTATTGATCTGGTTACTGCAGTTGACTGGGTGATTTACTTGTACTTGATGATCATTTGATGTTCATGGATCCAGTTTATAAATTTATGAAAAGTGGTCCTTGAAAGAAAAGAAGTAGGGGGTTGTAGCTCCCTTCCAGGAGAGACTGGAAAACGAGAGAGAGTTGTAGCTCTCTGCAGGTTGCAGCCTACGTACTGGTAAAGGACTGCACCAGTACAAAATCATTGTAAAATGAGTTTCTAATTGAAAGAAGATAGAGACATATTGCAGCAGGTGGTTTTCACCCACATTGGGTTTCCACCTTACATCTGGTGTTCTTTGGTGTGACTATCTATTTTTCTTGTTCATGCTCATTATTTTATGGTACTGACATACAAGAATAATTCAAAGTATAAATAAGGAAGATTTATTAAAAGGAACTAGATAATACTGATTCACCCCCGCTCTCAGTATTATTTCCAACAATTGGTATCAGAGCAGGTCCTTCAGAGAAGCTTGATCGCTTGAAGGAAGATCATTCATCATGAGCAATTACGAGAGGGAAGCATCAATCAGGCCACCAATTTTTGATGGGACAAACTTCAATTATTGGAAGGTAAGAGTTACTGCCTATCTTCAATCTCTTGGTACAAAAGTTTGGGATATCATAGATACAGGCTACACTTTTCCTTCAGCTACTCCTACAGATTCGGCCGAGAAGAAGAAATATGAAACAAATGCTAAAGTAGTCAATACTCTGCAGGGATGCTTATCTCAAACAGAATTCGTAAAGGTTATGCAATATAAATCTACAAAGGAAATATGGGACAAGATTGTCTTGAGCTACGAAGGAGATGAACAGGTAAAGCGTGCTAAACTTCAAACCCTCAGGATTCAGTATGATAATCTCAGAATGTATAATGATGAAAGTGTGGCTAACTATTTTCTTCGGGTAGACGAGATTGTTAATTGCATGAAAAACTTGGGTGAAGAAATAAAAGAGGCTATTGTGGTTGAAAAAGTTTTAAGATCATTGTCCCCCAAGTTTGAATCTAAAGTGTCAGCAATAGAAGAAAAGGAAAATCTACGAACTCTTACTATGTCTCAGCTACACGGAATTCTAACTGCTTATGAAATGAGAAAGGGAGGTCCATCAGATAGGAGAGAAGCTGCTTTCAAGGCTTCAGGCAAAGGAGACTATTATGAAGCAAGTCACGTGCCAGAAGAAGAAGAAGAAGAATCAAATTTTGTCAGAAATCTTCAACGGGGTACTGGAAGGTTCAGAGGTAAGTTACCTTTTAAAAGTTTTTCTTGTGGAAGAGTAGGTCATTATGCTGCACAATGTCTGCATAAGGATAAGATTGAGAAAGGAAAGGAACCTGCTAGATGGAACAAGAAACAGAATGCAAATAAGAAAAGCTACTACACTCATGAAGATAGTGATGGTCTATCAAATAGTGATGAAGATGAACGAGGTAATGACTATAAACTTTTAATGGCATTTGAAGATGATGATTACATGGATGCTATAGATGTGGATGGCTTTTATGAAGAAATTTCTAGACTCAAGACATGTATAGAAGAAAAGAATATGATCATTGATACCCTACAATCTCAAATTGATGAAAAAGAAAAATATCTTGAAAAGTTAGAAGGTGAAATTGTTGGTCTTAGAAAAGAAATTGAGAAAACAAAGGCTATTAATATTAAGTTTGTCAAAGGATCTGAAACTTTGGATGAGATCATCAATGTACAACGTTCTCCTCTAAACAAGACAGGTCTGGGCTATAATGGAGAAACTTCTCAACCATCCACCTCAAAGAGTTATCTTGATGCAGCAAGAAGGAATGAGCAAAAGCGCAATGAAGATCACTAGGTAAAGCAGGGACGAATTACATCAAACAAAGACTATCAGGTAAACCAGGGGCTATCCGTCCTAAGGATGAACAAAAGCTACAACCAGCCACAGGTAAAATCCTCTCAATTTTCTTCAAGAATGGATGACAATAGAAATTACAATCATTTGGCCGGAAGATTTAATAACCGTAGAAGTTTCTTCAATGGACAATGCTTCTCTTGCCATAACTTTGGTCACAAAGCAGCTCAATGTGTTGCATATAAAACAATCATGACTAGAGAAGCTCAAAAACAAAGAAGTATGACCGGGATTACAAAAAGGACCTATAACAACTTTTCGGCTCTTGAAAATGAAGTTGAATGTTCTATTTGCAATAACTTTGGTCATGAAGATTCTGAATGCAGGAGCAGGTTTCAGCAGACAAAGGAACAAGCCTCAAGCACCAAAACATGGAGAATAAAGGAACCACAAACAGAAATATGTGGGATAGCATTTTATGCAGAGGGACAGGAAAATCTATGGTACATTGACAGTGGATGTTCGAAGCATATGACAGGTGATAAAGAAAAACTTGAATCATATTCTGCTTTAGAAAGGGAAAGAAAGTTTCTTTTGGAAATGATACTCCTGCAACTATAAAAGGAAAAGGCACTGCTCAGTTAAAAGAAAATGTCAAAGCTGGAAATGTTTTGTATGTTGATGGATTGAAGCATAATCTTCTGAGTGTCAGCCAGATGTGTGATCAAGGAACCGAGGTGATATTTAGATCAAATGGATGTCTTGTTCGTGATCTTGATACAGGTAAAACGGTGATCAAAGGTGAAAGAACTCCAAATAATCTATACATATTTGAAGAAGGACAACAACAATGCTATCTAAGCAAGGATGATGAAGACTGGTTATGGCACCGGAGGTTGGGGCATCTAAGCTTTTCACAAATAAGGAAAGCATGCAAATATCAGGCAGTTCATAGTCTTCCAGATATCAAAATTTCAGACAACACCATATGCAAATCATGTCAGTTTGGAAAGCAAACCAGAACTAACTTTCCAGAGAAGGAAGGATCAGCTAGCATGCCTCTTGAGCTTGTACATACAGATGTATGTGGACCATTCAGGAAAAGGACACCTTGAGGAGAAGAATACTTGATATTATTCATTGACGATTTCTCCAGGTTTGTCTGGTTAGGACTTATGAAGCACAAAGATGAAGCATTTGAAAAATTCAAATCCTTTAAAGCCTTTGTTGAAAATGAATCAGGATACAAAATTAAGTGCCTCAGATCCGATAGAGGTGGGGAGTTTACCTAAAATGAATTTTTCGATTTCTGTGAAGAACATGGGATAAGAAGAGAATTCTCTACAGCTAGAACTCCTCAGCAAAATGGAGTGGTGGAAAGAATGAACAGAACAGTCCAACAAATGGCTCGTGCTATGCTTGATGAGTTTGGAACTCCCGCAACTTTCTGGGGTGAAGCTGCATATGCTGCGGTTGTTATTCTCAACAAAACAAATGTCCAGGTGAACAGCACTCAAACCCCTCATGAGCTCTGGTATGGTGAGACTCCTTCGGTAAAGCACTTCAAAATCTTTGGGAGCAAATGCTATATTAAGAATACTGATGAGCAACTTGGCAAACTTGAACCTAGAGCAGATTAAGGTATTCTTCTTGGTTATTCTCCACACAGCAAAGCATACAAGTGCTACAATAAAAGACTTGGAAGAATTGTTGACAGCATTGATGTAGTGGTTGATGAGAAGGGATACATTCCTAGGCAAGTAAATCATGAAGATATCGAAGAAGATGAAGACTACCCTCAAAGACAGAATGATGAAGAAGAAGAACCTCAAGAAGAACCAGAGGAGCAGATAAGGATAGAAGAGAAGACTCCATCCAGATATGTTCAGAAGAATCATCCAGAATCTCAGATTTTGGGGCAGAAAGAAGCAGGTGTACAAATAAGAAGAACAATTGCAGAAGCTTCAAGCTATTTGGCATTACTCTCTTCCACTGAACCACAAAATGTGAAAGAGGCATGCAAAGATGAATGTTGGGTCAAAGCAATGGATGAAGAACTTGAGCAAATCGAAAAGAACAACACTTGGGAGTTGTTTCCTAGACCAAAGGATAAGAATGTTATAGGGACAAAATGGGTCTTCAAAAATAAATTGAATGAAAATGGAGAAGTAATTAGAAACAAGGCCAGACTTGTTTGTAAAGGGTATGCGCAGCAAGAAGGAATAGATTTTGAAGAAACTTTTGCTCCTGTTGCAAGACTTGAGGCCATCCGAATGTTCCTTGCTCTCTCAAGCTTTCAAAACTTCAAAGTATTTCAAATGGACGTGAAATCAGCCTTTCTGAATGGAGACTTGGAAGAAGAAGTATACATTGAGTAGCCAGATGGTTTCATTCTTGGAAATGATCCAAATCTTGTATGCAGATTGAAAAAGGCTCTCTATGGTCTCAAACAAGCTCCAAGGGCTTGGTACTATCGTTTGGACAAATATCTTCATCAACAAGGTCTTTCAAAAGGATCAGCAGATAGCAATCTTTATATAAAAGTTGAAAACGACAAATTGCTAATACTTGTTGTGTATGTAGATAACATTATCTTTGGCAGCAATGAAGAAGCTATGAGTCAGAGCTTTGCCTTGGTAATGCAGAAAGAATTCGAAATGTCCTTGCTGGGAGAACTGACATATTTTCTTGGTTTGCAAATCCAACAAAAAGAAGGAGGGATCTTTTTGTCTCAAACCAAGTATCTCAAGAAAATTTTGAAGAAATATGGCATGGAAGATGCAAAACCAGTATGTACACCCATGGTCACAGGATGTAACCTCAGTGTAAATGATGAATCAGCAGCAATGCATCAACCAACCTATAGATCTATGATTGGAAGTCTACTTTTTTTGAAGGTACCCGACCAGACATAATGCATGCAGTAGGAATAGTTGGAAGATTTCAGGCAAATCCAAAGGAAACTCATCTTCAGGCAGTAAAGAGAATCTTCAAATATCTTCAAGGAACTCAAAACTATGGCTTATGGTATCCTAGAGATACAGATCTCACACTTCATGCTTATAGAGATGCATATTGGGCCGGAAGCGTGGATGACAGGAAGAGCACAAGTGGTGGTGCATTCTTTATGGGTTCCAGATTAGTATCTTGGTTCAGCAAGAAATAGAGTTCGATTGCCTTGTCTACAGCTGAAGCGAAATATGTTGCTGCTGCATCTTGCTGCACTCAACTCCTTTGGATGATGCAAACCTTGTAGGATTTTCAAATCACTTGTATACCACCCATCTCCATCTTATGTGATAATACAAGTGCAATCAGCATTTCAAAGAACCCAGTCATGCATTCAAAGACCAAGTACATACCGATCAAGTATCATTTTCTCCGGGAACAAGTACTTGAACAAAAGGTCAAGTTGGAATATGTTCCTTCTAAGGAACAAGTTGCTGATATACTCACCAAACCATTGCCCAGGGAGACCTTTGAATACCTCAGGCAAAAGCTGGGGGTTGTTGATGCATCATCTTTTTGTTGAATCTCTTCTGATGGTTGGTTGTACGCAAGGCTCATCTGGGGCATATGCGTACATGTGCTGGGTTGCGGATTGGTCAAAGATCGAATGGCACAAGTTTAGGGGGAGCATATAATGCATTGTTGGCATTATGGAGGACGTACAGAAGGAGATCATGGATGCTGGTCTGAATATTGCTGCAATATGTCTCTATCTCTTTCATGGTCATTTATGGTGTTTGGTGGATTATGGTTCTTCTTTGCAGATCTGGTTTATAGTCAAGGGGAGCATGTTCTTAGGGGAAGCATAACCCTTTGCCCTTGATGTCAAACGGGGAGAATGACGTTGAGGATCTTGAGGTTGCCATCAAGTCCAAAGGGGGAGATTGTTGGCATTATGATTCTGGTATGGCTCTATGTTACAGATGTTGTACTTGATGGCAACACCCTCAAGTGGCAATGCTCTGATCAGGCTCTCAAAATGTTAGAAATTAAGAGGTACGCAGGTGAATGGTTCAAGGAAGTGCGTTCATACCCGCAGGTTACCCGTTCATGAGGTACGTACCCCCAGTTCACTCACTTCAAGGCAGAGAAGCGCGCTCACGTGGGGTTTCTTATGTTTGGCCCGTGGTATTTAGCCCGCTATTCTTGATTCTATGGTTTTGGCCCGTGGTATAGGATCTAATTTTGCCCTGGTTTGGATCCCTTGTATTGGTTATTGATGGTTTTGTCCCATGGTGTGAATAAGGGCTTGACTATAAATAGGGAAGGAGATCACTTGGCTAAGGAATCTTTTGCAAATTGAATATCTTAAGATCTGAAATATTGGGTTATTAGTTTAAAAGCTTGATCTATATAAAAGTGAAGTTGAGAGTGAATCTATGAAGTGTGATCTCTCGGGCATGATCAGATCTGGGCATCTGACTATCTGTGGCACACTGGGGGACTGCCAATTCGGCCCTAATCAGAGGTACGTAGGTGATTAACAGTGCAAGTGCGTGGGTACGCACAGCAGAAGAAGGCGCAGTGCGTGGGTACGCAGAGCAGAAGAAGGCGCAGTGCGTGGGTACGCAGCGCGACAGAGGTTCAGGTGCGTAGGCACAGTGAAAGTACGCGGCGCTACAGAAGCCGCAGGTGCATAGATATGCGGCGCGATAGCATCTGAGAGTGCATGGCCACAGTAGTAGTACGCGACATGATAGAAGCAGTGGGTGCGTGAGCACAGTGAAGGTACGCGGCACGTTTAAAGGAACAGTGCGTGGATACGCAGTGCAGTTCAAGGCTCTCTGCTAGGATACGCAGAGGTGCAGAAGGTGAAGTGCGTAGCAACGCATGCCAGATAAAGAAAAATTGCGTATCTGTCTTAAGGCATTTATTTGACTGACTTTTCTCTGTTGATAAGGTGTTCTGGGTTTAGTTTACTGTTACTATTGATCTGGTTACTGCAGTTGACTGGGTGATTTACTTGTACTTGATGATCATTTGATGTTCATGGATCCAGTTTGTAAATTTATGAAAAGTGGTCCTTGAAAGAAAAGAAGTAGGGGGTTGTAGCTCCCTTCCAGGAGAGACTGAAAACGAGAGAGAGTTGTAGCTCTCTGCAGGTTGCAGCCTGCGTACTGGTAAAGGACTGCACCAGTACAAAATCATTGTAAAAGGAGTTTCTAATTGAAAGAAGATAGAGACATATTGCTGCAGGTGGTTTTCACCCACATTGGGTTTCCACCTTACATCTGGTGTTCTTTGGTGTGACTATCTATTTTTCTTGTTCATGCTCATTGTTTATGGTACTGACATACAAGAATAATTCAAAGTATAAATAAGGAAGATTTATTAAAAATAACTAGATAATACTGATTCACCCCCCCTCTCAGTATTATTTCCAACAAAAGCCATGTATTTCAAACACGCGTTCCAATATTAGTCTTCCTTAGTACCAGAAACCATAATCACCATTGCCACATAGATACCTGAAAACATGCTTTACTATTGTCCAATAGGTCTTTAGTGGTTTTGACATAAACTTGCTCAATACTTCCACTACATGTGCAATGCCTGGTCTGGTATTGGCCATTGCATACATCAACCTACCAAATGCACTAGCATATGGAACATGAGACATGTCCTATTCCTTTTCCTTTGGCTTGGGACACTGTTCTGTATATAAATTTACACCTACAAGAATAAGAACTTTTTGATGGTGCTGGACCCGCCAAAATTCACTGGATCTCCCCGGTAAGAAGTCCCAACTAGACCTCAGACTATTTGGAGTAGCAGTCCCAATAGTGGGTGGTAGTGTAATGCCTTGATCACGGTTGCGCGCAGAGATAATTATGATAAATTTGGGTTGAAGAAAGTGTGTGACCTTACAGTGAATCAAGTGAAATGTATGGGGGTTCTAACAGATAGAGGGGAAAAGGAAGTTTGCCCCTTAGAATCCTGTAACAGTACGCAGCCTGAAAGGAACACACTAGCGGAATGACATCACAAGTTGAAATGCAGAATAACTTCCACAAACCAAAGTGACGAGTTAATCTAACAACACGCATTCAACAAGATTCATACAATTGCATACAAAGTAGTCCATAAGAAAATGTGTAAGTTAAACAACATACATTCCTAAAGAAACAAGAATAGTCCACTACAATAACAACATATGCAAAAAAGTGTGATGGCTCAGTTATTATTATTATAAGTGAAAGTTCCATCCATACCTACACCATTGAAAACCACTAGCACCAATAATGGAACATTATAGTCAAGAAAACCTACTGCTCCAAAGAAGTATACTCACTCTACACTGTGGAGAAGTGAAGGCTCATCAAAATACTCCCAAGCCTTCTCTAAGCCTAAGCGTAGCCAAAATTATAGCTCCCAAAACCTAGATCTATGAGTTATGAGGTTCTTTTTATCAAAAAGAGTGGGGTGACCCTTGACATTCCCCATTGTGACTCTTTGACTACCCTCATGATTCTTCAAGTTCTTTACAAATAACACATTACATTACATAGTGACTGGTCACATTCCACTAATGACACCTGGAATTTCACTTTCAACATATTTACAAATAATATACATTTTCCACATGTACCCATATGAGACAAATAGTCTATAGATAGCCTAACAAGGCAAAACACTATGACTCATAAGTTTGGGGAAAGACCAACTCGACAACTTCTACTTGATGCTTCTTGGTGACGTATTGATAGCAAGCTTGGTACTGTGAGATGATGTCCCCAAACTTCTTGATTGTGTCTTTCTGATAGCAAAGTCTTGCCTCCATAGCATTTGGGTATATGGTCTTGGAGCCTTGTCCAACTCATCCTGAAGCATGTGCAAGATGGTCTTAACCATGACATGACCACCAATGTACTTATGCATGTTTTGTGCGCTCATCTCTTAGTCATCATTGGTGGCCTCCCGCCTTAGCTGATTTATGTACATATCGATCTCTAGCCGGACTTGGTTCTTGTGCTTAGCTTTGGTGAGGAAACCAATTGACGAGATCCTGTGCATTCTCTATATGACATCCAAACTCTTCTACAACCATGAATATGAAGCATGTATGCTGCTGACAAACAAGGCAAGTTTCTCATAGTTCTGGATCAACATCCATATCTTTTCTTTGTCTAGCTCTACATGCACCTTCATCATCTTAGGAAAGTGAAGTAGGGCTCCCTTGTACCTCATTTTCCATACTTTCACATGGGAAATAGCAGCATTTATATCCCTCAAAGTTTGGAAAATACTTTTTCTCTACTGTTGAAATCCATATAAATGGACAATTGCCTTATGCACAATGACAAATCTATCATAGATCTTCCGCATGGTGGTCTCGTGAGTTGATACTTCAACAAGTATCACTTTCCTCATCTCTGCCATTGCAGAACCTATGGATTACTTTTCCTTTTGACTGGATTCTTTCAAGTTCTTTGCCATCTATTCATTCTCTACTAACAAAAACTTGACATTTGATCTCGTGGCTCCTAAAGAAGCCAAGGTGGCATTGGCCATCGCAACTGGATGCTTTTTGACATCTGACACTATCACCCTTTCCTTCAAGAATTTAGGTGATGCGTGATCATCTGGGAAATTCTTTCTCCGAGTTTATATAACCTTCCTCTGCAACTCATCAAACGATAGATTTTACACATCCATCACCGAATCATCGTCAAGGAGAAAAACCTCTCCTTGCACACTCAAAGCTATTTTTGACACTTGAGTTAGTGGAGACTGAGAGGTGACCATAGGTTCTCTTAGCATGACGTCAGTGTCTTGGTCTTGTGGCTCCTTCCCCAAATCTATTTCCATCACTTCAATCAATTGCTCAATCTTTTAAGCAAGCTCCTAATCCTACACCTGCTCACCCTCTTCTTCAGATACTTGTTGTTCAGCATCTTCAACCTGTATGGGTGTTGTTTTCTCTTTCATCATGCCTTGCCTTTCTTCTTCCTCCTGTTTCTACTTCTCTTCCTTCTCTCTCCTTCTTATATCTTGCTCTTCCTTTAACTTCTTCTTTTTTCCTACAACTTCATTTCTTTTTCCTCCAACCTTTGATTTTATTTCTTTCTTCGCTATGCCCTCTTTACGTACTATTGCATTTTTTCCTCTGCTACCAAACCTTATTTCTCAATGATAGGATATTCTTTGAACTTGTATCTTTTCTCAGCCTTTGGGTTTTTAGAAATTTTCCTCTTAACCTTTTCATGCGTCGTTTTTCTCCTTATCGTTGTTGTTGTTGTTGTTGCTTCCTGCAACACTGCCACCTGCATAGGATATTTCCATGTTGTGGATATAATGATTGGTTCATTGGGCCTAGAGTCATTGTAATAGTACTTCCAAGGGTCCTCCTCTACCCAATGACATGTCCCATGGATCCATGGATAATACATATTTTCACATTGGTTCTTGCAAATACCGTGGGGATCATACAGATTGAAGTCTTTCGTGCCGAACTCGAACTTCACTATTTCTTTAGCTTCAACATCAACATATTTCAAGCTCTTAATCTTGTACAATCCAATCCTTAAAGGAAGGGTGGGTCATGATGCTTTATTCTTCCTATTCAGTCTTGATGATAACCCTATGAACAAGTGATATGTGACCTTTTGCATGACCATCTTGTCCGTGGCATACCTTGGTAGAACATGCGAAGCCTTGTCTCCGCCAAACACTATGATGAAGGTGCTACTGAGTGAGGCATACCAACCTACAATGTTAAGTATCACCTACATCACTTCTTGGGACATGCAAGGAAAATCTTGCTCAAACATCAACTTGTACACAAGGATGATGAAATGGTCAGCCAACCTCGCCATAACTCCTCAGTAGCTGTAGTCGGAAAGCAACTTGCAATAAATATTGACGACAAACTCTTTAGTGTCCATGTCCAACCCATAGTAGGATACTGATGTTGGGCACATATTGCATCAAGTATATATTTGAACATGTAGATGCTTACTTGCTCATCATTTTTCTGATTCCAGGTGTTAATCACATGGAATTTCAATTGAAGAGCCAACAAATTCGACTAGTTGCATGGCTTCCCATCACTCACCAAATGGTCCAACACAACCACCCAATTTTCCAGAAAGGTCTTCGTGCTCTCTTGACCATATAATTAGCATGAAAATATGATCAAGAATTGCTAGGCCTTCCTGAGTGACTTTGTCTTGTAAACATGATTGAGTGTTTCTCCTAACTTTGATGGCTCTTTCACCCAACGCTTTACAATATCTATGGTGTTCACAAAGTTATGGGTTGCATAGAAAAGTGAGTCCATGCGGTTCATCGGCTGAGGTAAATGATACATCTTTTGATATTTCTCTTCCCTGAAGGTGGAAATATCTATCCTAATGGCACTTCTCAATGCCATAGTCTATGGATCTGTGTGTGAGACAATCCAATGGATGATATCAACAGATGGGAAGACATGGTACTTGCATGAGACCTTATATAAGATTAACCAGTGGACATTGATATAAACGTGTTGATCCTCTAGATATTCCTTAAAGTCCCATGCAAAGATATCCTTGATTTCCTACCATGTTAACTTCATGCCCTTCTTAACAAACAAATGAGTGTGTGCATAAACTAAAAAATTTACTGACACCTACTCAACTACTTCCCCAATGCTACTCTTGACAGTATCCTTTGATGTAGGTCTCTTGGAGCCATGTTACCTATAACTGCTAGAATGTTACTCAACAAGTGTTTTACTTGGAGATAGAGAGGACACTCTAATCATGATTAGCGCCAATATTGCAGTAAGGATGCTGCAACTCCTGGGCTACCAGCTTTACTTATCAACTCGGGGTTCGTACAAACTTGGAGGTGACAATGTTGTATGCACAAGTAAAAAGTGATGGTTTTTCCTATTGTCACTGTTCAGCTAGCAAGAGACCACTGAGGTTCCAAGCTAGACTTCTATGGATTCAGAAGAAGCTTCATTCTTTGATGGAAAAAAGGTAAATCTACTCTAAGAGAGTTACTCTACTGCAGTAATGGAGAAGGCCAACATGTGATGCTAAACCACAACATACCCTAATTAACCATTTAAGAAGCTATGCTAAGTAGAAATGCTAAATCCACATAAAACAAATGCTACTATCTAAGTTGCAAAAGTAATAAGCATCAGACAAGGCTAATGTGCAGTTAAAGAAACTAAACTAAATCTATTTTCACTTTCTTGGTATTTTTATGCCAAATCAAGTATGCAAACTAACTATTCTTGTGGATGTGACAGGTGGATTAAGAGTGTTTGAGGATGGCTAGAAATTTTATGGAGTGGTTGGATGGTATGGAGGGTCCCTAGGAGGCTTTTTGTGACTTCCTAGAGGTTTTCCATCAATTCGGCCTCAAAATAGGTTGTTTCAGGAAAACCTACAGCATGTACTAGAAATTTTATGGAGTGATTAGATGGTATGGAGGGTCCCTAGGAGGCTTTTTGTGACTTCCTAGAGGTTTTCCATCAATTCGGCCTCAAAATAGGCTGTTTCAGGAAAACCTACAGGATGGTCCTATAAGAATTAGAGGAAACCTACAGGATACAACCGAGAGCTAAATGTGAGGTGTTAGAGGTGATGGGAGGCTTAAGAAAGGTGTATGATGGGTGGAATGGAGTGTTAGAAGGTCTAGGATCACTCAGGAGTCAATATCAAGATGATAGATGGCTAGATTTGCTCAATGTGCTTGGGAGAATTTCAATGAAAGGTGATGGAAAAGTAGTGAGGGTGATGGTGAAAGCAAGGGATGGCTAAGGTGGATGAAGTGGAAGGTGCTTGTTGGCTATGAAGTCTTAGTCTCCTCCTGAATCACCTACTCTGCATAAAACATGTGTTTCTTCCACAAAGTTATGCAACAAGATACATTTTCATAAACTAGAAAAGCAGAACTAATGAATCAATTGCCTATATTATGCATGAAGAAAGTTGCTGAAGGGAATGAAACAATTAGTGATATCTACTACATAAATGGAAATGGAAAATATGAAAATAGAATCTACCTTGCAACATTAACCAAGTACTAAATTAAAGACAACAAACTCCAAAGCTCATAAAAGAACTAGAAATCTGTGTTTTTGGGGCTGCTTAAGGGTCCCTTCCTCAAGTCATGGTCTCAGAGGGAGGAAGTGAGGCCAAGACAACTCATAACAACATTTTGGTGATCCTTTTTCTCCTTTCTCACCTGCTACTTGCAATAAGGTACAAATGGAAGCAAACTATCACACAACCAATCTAATCTACACTACTTGTAATGGAAATGCATCTAATAAGCAAATTAACAATTAAGCCATGAATCTACACTAAAAATACATGTACAATCATGAGTATCCTTGGCTGATAGGGTTGGGCCCTAACCCAAGAGCTTCAGCCCTCTAAGTTAACTCAGTGCTTGCTCAAAACAAAACTCATTCTTATTACCAAAACAACAAATTACATCAAAAAGAACTACCACAAGTTTTGCAGCTCAAAAATAGAGTAGAGTTTTATAATCAAAATTCTGAATACTACTGAGGTCCTAGGCCTCTTTACTTATACATCTGAGGTCCCCAACAATTTCCTTAAAATTAGGGAGTCTCTGCTCCCAAACTCGAGATAAACTGGTGTTTTGTCTCTCACTTGCTCGGTTGCCTTCTAGTCCTCATGATTTGGTTGTTTGCACTCCCAGCTGATGGAGGAATATTCAAATGGAGGGTTAGTAAATGAGGAGGATTTACCTCCTATAATCCCTCTCCATTGTCCCATTTGAGTTTTGACCTTGGTCTTTTTCAAAATTCCTTGATTTTCTCCTTTAATCCTGCATTAAATGCACATTAGACCACAAAGCATAATATCCAACTCTAACTCAACTCATAAACAAAATATAATAAAAAACATGCAACAAGTTATGAGAATAGTTGGTTTGACTAAGCTAGGAGGTGAATTAAGGCCCATATAATTACCCCATGATGAGGCTCATCATCAACCCCCTACTGAAAGTGTTGCTCATCCTCTGAGCAACTTAGTCAATATCCATATCCTTCATGGCTCTTGTAGCCTCTCTGACATCCCATGCCTCTGTTTTGGTCTCCTCTTCTTGTCCTGCTTTCTTTTATACCTCTTCCCACTACCTCTTTTATTCTTCTTCTTTTCTCCCTTCTAGCATCCCTAAGAGTATTGGTGGAGTGAGTTTTAGGCCTATCCAAATGACCTTCAACCTTTGCATAGATTGCTTATACATAGGTGTCCTATTGAGTTCCTCTCTCAACCTTTGAGGGGAGTGATATTCTCTTATCTTTAAGTTGTTTGGCAGAGTGTTCCATCTCCTCAAGAAAGCATGTATACTATCATCTCCTAACAACCTGAACATGTCCTCAAAATGTGAAATTTCTTTCTCTTGGGCAGAAAGATATCTAGGTGCCAGCTGAGGATCATTTCCAATCAAATTATGGGTACTGATGAGGGCCATGGGATTTAATTGTTTAGCTCTAATCAGAAGAGGTTTAGGTTGCTCTTTTTTCAATATCCTGTTCATCTCTGCAGCTCTTGACTCCTCATGGTTCATCCATGATGCCAAAGCCATTAATTGTAGATCTCCTAGCTTGGCATTAGGGTCCCATACATTCATGTCTGTTAGGGCCATGTTGTTCAAATAAAACTCAGCCATTTTGGCCCTATCTTCTAGTGTAGTTTGAACACAAAAATCAATAAACTGTCTGTAGTCCTAAAATGGCATGGTTCCTCTCTGAGCTAGGGTCTTAATCTGAAACTGCGGCCATTGTTCTTTGAGGTAGAGAGCATAGGATTTAGTTGGAATCCTACACTAGATTGCTTCCAAGGAGAGACTCGCCATACATGCCAATTGGTTCTCTCTTTCCTGTAGTTGTCCCCTCAGGCATGCATTTTCTATCTCTAGTTGATTTCTCGTTATAGCTTCTCTGTCCCTTAAGCCACTTAGCTCTTTGCCCATCTCCTTGAGTTTCTTTTCCATGTGCCTAATGTCTTCAACCCCCTTTGATTTGGTGATCTGCATCCATCGGTGAGTTCTGGCCCTCTCCTTCTCAAGCTCGATGAACAGTGGGATGGAAAAATTTTGAGGTATGGCCCTGCCTCCTTCAACAAACCAGTAATAGGAGTCCAAGTTAGGTTGGAGGCTAGATTCTTTTGTCTCTGGGTCCTCCTCTTTAGTTTCTTGCTGCTCCCTTACCTTCCTTTCCAATTTTTGTGCCTCCTGTAGATTCAGCAGAGTATCCTGTAGGACTCTTTTTGCTTCTTGTAGATTTTGATGTGTGTCCTGTAGGATTGCCTTTCCCTTGGAGGAAGTTGATCTAGTAGTAGGTCTCCTCAAATAGGTGATAGGGGACTTAAGGGAAGGCATTTTTTCCTTTTGTGTAGGAGAGTCTTCAATTAGAATATGAATTTTGGTTGATGCTTGTGGCTTCCCTTATCTTATTCTTGTGCTCTTTCTTGTCCTAAAATATAATGGGGTTTGTCACTACCTTTTTCCTTTTTGCTTGATTAGGGTGCTAAGAGCAGTGAGGGCAGCTACTGCCTCCCTCTCAGTGGCTTCTGGAGAGACCCTAGGTGACTCCTCATTGTTTTTTGTCCCCCATTTTCCATTGCCTTCTTCCTCTATGTCCTTCCTGTCTTCTTCTTCTTGTAGATCTTCATCATCTCTATCAGTTTCCCCCTTAATTTCCTCCTCTGTTTCTTCATCATCCTCCTACTCTTCTCCCTCTTCTTCTTCATCTTCATCATGTTCCTCTATTTCATCTCCTTCTTCATCCATCTCATATTTATCTCCTTCTGTATCTTCCTCTTTCTGTTTTACTTCCTCTTCACTGACAATAGGACTAACATCATAAGTGAGATCTTTAATGTCATCCTCTGTTGGCATGTCTCTGAAAAATGACCCTGTTATAGGAGATCTGAGGTTTTGGAGGGCATATTATATGAGGATCCTAATCAACCCATGGTTAGCTAACTATTGGGAATTTCCCTCATTCACTTTGATGTTTGAGTCTATGAGTGATTGAAGCAAGAAGTATGGTATGCTGAGCCTTTGGTGAGGGGGTGTTTTTGCTCCAAATCTTAATTCTTCAAGGATCCTGGAATGATAGCCATAGACAACACTATACCTAACCTCACATGAGATGTATTTGATCAGTTGGTAGCCTACCTCATTCCATGGATATGGCAGACTTTCCCTCCTTACTCCATTTTTGTCCTCAGTGGGTTCCTTACCTTCTAAAATGAATTTTCTTTTGGCAACTTGGTTATCTCCTTTGTCATCTTTTCTCCATGGTATTTCTAAGGGGAGTGTGGTGACTCTGCTGATGAGCTCAGGGGTGAGATCTATAGTGATTCCCCTTATTACAACAGTGGCGTGGATTCTGGTGAGTGGAGTGAGGGAGAGAGAAAATTCTTGATCCACCTCATCATCACAACCTTTTAATTTTTCGAAAAATCCCATCCAATTATGTCTTGTGAAGATTTCAAGCACTTGGGGATGTTATTGGATTCTCACAGTGTTGGTGGGCTGTCTCCTATTAAACCATCCACTCATCTTCCTGGTGAATCTTGAGGATAAAATGAGAGGGTTGAAACAATTTTTCATATGCAGAACCAAAATAGAGATGACTATGTATGTAATTCCCTTCACAAAATTGCTAAATTCACTCAAATTTAGAGGATTCTTCGTTCATTTACTTGAAAAGAGGGATGTAATTACAGAGCCTACCTATTTAGATTGTTTGCAGTGGCCAACTCTCGTGATATCCCTTCTGAAATCTTCTCTGCTAATCCTGTAGATAGTCTCTGTGTATCCTGTAGACGGTCTCTGTGTATCCTATAGGAATTCCTGTGCATGCTCCTGTAGGAATTCCTATGTAGTCCTATAGGAATTCCTGTGCATTGAAATGATGGAGTTTTGCTTCCATTGGGTTTCCTGGGTATGAGAGCAACTTTTGTGAGGGAGTTTCGAGGAGGTGAAATGCATGAATGCATGGGAACAATGTTTTCTTTCCTCTTATGGTGATTCAGGGTGAGGTGTTGCACTGGCAGCAAAGGTATGTTTCCATTTTTCGATCATTGGTCCCCACTACCACCTCATAATTTCCCACTCCTCATAATCAACTCCCACCTTATGGATCCATAGTTCAACATTTTTTGTCCTACTCCTTCTCTATCTTTGAGTTGTCAGTAGCCACGTGTGAGAGGACACCCAGTTGTGCATGTGTGACTGAACGAAGGTGGCCAAGTTAACTAGCCACCTTTTCACTTATAAACCAACTAGCTCGTAACCCTTACATTTTTTTGACTACATGATGCATATTAGAGAGCGAGCGGGATACTTACCTGTGGTTCCAATGCTACGTTGTAGTTGTCAAAGACCAAAGGTGTTGTTGTATATATTTGTTGCATGCCATTCTTCTTCCTCCTCTTGTTGTCTACTAATGGCTTCTTTGTTTTTACACATACCTGTGGTTGAAGATATGATGCTGCTACTTTGGAGCTCCTAGATCATCATTGTGAAGACTTGTTGCTGGTGTGATTGGTATTATGTGGGATAGGCTGCTACAGGATTTCCTACAGGATGTCCTGTAGCTGCTTCTCCCTTAGAAATCTTTAATCATTTTCTTGTTGGGGTTGTGAGGATGGTGACATGGATGGAAAGAAGGAGTAGGAGTGTGGACAGCAAAGAATACTCAGGTGATGATCTTTATTCCTCTTTGTTTCCTTTTTTTTTTTTTTAACTGAAAAAAAAAAAAAAAAAAAAAAAAAAAAAAAAAACTCTTGAAACTGATTTTTTTGAATGGTGACTGTAGGGATGATGATGGTGGACAAGGTGTGGTGATATATCATGAAGAGGGTGAATTTTAGGGGCCTAAAAAGTCCATCACTTGCCTTCAGATTGCTTCCTGTAGGATTTCTGGGTCACTGTAATTCCTATAGGAGCATCCTATAGGTTTTCAGGGGATCCTGTCGAAAACACAGTCTTCTTATAAACTGAAGCAATGGAGTGAAAAAATGACAAAAATGATGGAGGGATGCATGGTAATGAGTGAAAAAATAAATATGTGAGTGGCAGGGGTCTCCTTGGGATCCTCTTTTGCTCCTTGACCATCCTTCTTACCCACCTGCAAATGGAAATTTCATGATTAAATTTTATTTTATTTTATTATTTATTTTTTTGAAAAACAACTAGGCTGCCTCTGAGAGTTTTTCACCCTAGTTGTTTGCCCTGGGTGCCTCAAGAAAGGTTTTCACCAACGGATCTTTCTTATTCCCTTTTTTTTTTGACACCACTTAGCCGCCTAAAGAGGTTTTCAACCCAATGATCGGACTTAGGCACCTCATGGAGGTTTTCACCTGCATCCTTATTCTTTTTTATTTTTCTCAGTGATTTGATGAGGGAGGAGCTAGAACTTGCTCCACTATCATCACTATTTTATTGATATCATCAATGAACTCTTGTTTTGATAAAGGTCTCTTGTAAATTTTCAATCGGTGTCCATTAACAAGAAAAGGAATGACTTCTTCATCTATGGTTTTGATTTGCACTGAACCATTATCATGGCATGTTTCCACAACATAAGGTCCGAGCCATCTTGTCCTTAACTTTCCCTTGAAGTATTTATACCTAGAATCATATAACAATGCCCAATCACCTTCCTGAAATTGCTTCTCCTTGATATTTTTATCATGCCATATCTTCCTTGAAAGTTGGACTACCTCTGTATGTAGGAGGGCCTGTATTCTGAATTCATCCAAACCATTCAATTGGAACAATCTCTCTTTTTGTGCACTACTAAGCTCCAGATCTAGTTGGGCTACCGTCCTTAATGTTATATTCAAATTCAATGGACAACAAGGCATTTTTCCCATAGACCAACTCATATGGTGTGAATCCAGTGGTGGTTTTCCATGTGGTATTATAGGCCCAGGTGACCTCAACTAGTTTTCTGTCCAATCCTTCCCGCTGTTGTTCACCACTTTGGTCAAGATGCCCTCCAGTGCTCTGTTGGTCACCTCCACTTTCCCATTAGCTTGTGGATGATAGGGAGTGGAGGTTCTATGATTGATCTTGTGTGGCTGAGCAAGTCTTCAATCATGTTGTACGTAAACTAGCTGCCTTGGTCTATGACTAGTGCTCTAGGGTACCAAAATTTGTAGAATGCATTCTCCCTTAGGAAGTTAGCCACCTTTTCTTCTGTTGTTGCCTTAATTGCCTTGGTTTCAGCCCACTTAGTCAAATAATCAGTGCACACAATAATGTATTGTTTTTTCTTTGAAGGAGGGTCAATAGGCCCAATGAAGTCCATGCCCCACTTGTCAAATGGCTCGAAAGTCACTTGAGGCTACAGAGGCATTTCATCTCTTGGAGTAGGCCTTCCCATCCTCTGGCACTGATCACACTGACTAGTGTATTTTTTCACATCCTAATGAAGAGTGGGCCAATAATAGCCTACCTGTAACACATTGAATGTTGTCCTCTTTGCTATAAATTGACCTCCACAAGGCCCATCATGACAGGTCAAAAGGATATCAAAGATTTCCTCCTCCTTGACACACCTTCTCAAGATTTGATGTGGGCCAAGTTTGAAAAGATTACCCTTAATCCAAGTGAAGGGGGCACTTTTCCTAACTATCTTGCTCTTTTCTTTGGACGACAAGTTTGGTGGGAATTGTGCTGATACTAAATAGTTTACTATATCAGCAAACCATGGAGAGAGAACTGAAATAGAAAATAAGTGCTCGTCTAGTAACTGGTCATTGACCATTCCTTCTTCACCTACAGGAAAATTTACCCTAGACAAAAAGTCTGCAATAACATTTTCCTTACCAGGCTTATCAACAATGGTAGATCAAACTGCTGTAATAAAAGTAATAATCTTATAATTCGAGCATTCACATCTGGTTTGTTCATTAAATATTTGATTGTAGCATGGTCAGTATGTGCAAATGTTTGATAGCCTATAATGTAATGCCTGAATTTGTTTAATGAATGCACAACAGCTAAGAGTTCCTTTTTGGTCATTGTATAATTTAGTTTAGCCTTTGATAAGTTCTTACTGATAAAATAGATAGCATAAGGCAGTTTTTCATCTATCTAACTTAGGGCTGCTCCTATGGCTTTGTGTGAGGCATCAACATGAATATGAAAGGGGAGGGCCCAATTTGGGCCTCAGAGAATTGGTGCAGTGGTTAACTTATCCTTTAGGATGTCTCAGGCCTCTTGGCAGCTTTTTGACCATATAAACTCAGAATATTTGGCCAACAAACCAAATAAAGGAGAGGCCAACTTGTTGAAGTCCTTTATGAACCTTCAGTAGTATCCAACTAACCATATGAAACTTATGACATCTATCTACTTTTGAGGATGTGGGACCCTTTGGATGATAGCTATTTTGTTTGGGTCCACCTGCAGTCCTTGCTGAGATATTGAATGACCTAGCATGGTCCCTGCAATCATTAAGAATTCACATTTTTCAAGACTGAGAGACAGGTTCATTTCAATGCATTTAAGCAGTACTTTGCCTAGGTTAGACAGGGCTTCTTGAAAATCATAGCCATAAGGTGTAAAATCATCCATACAAATCTCCACTACATCATGGACTAATTCGGTGAAAATACTCAAGACTGCTCTCTGGAAAGTGGCAGGAGCATTGTATAGGCCAAAAGGAAGGACCCTATAGGAAAAATTACCCCAAGGACAAACGAATGTGGTCTTGTTGTTATAGACATTTTTGGGCCCTACAACCCCAAGCATGAAATGTCCATAAACCAAGGGCTCCTAAGTCCCTAAAAGTGTTGTTCTAACCCGTAAAGGAACAAGGTCAAAAAATTATAGCTTCTCCCAGAAGTTCTCCATGAGAAACTGCTCAGAATTGGTCAAAACAGGATCATTGCAGCTGCTCCACTAGCTAAGTGTGTTGCATCTCACCAAAATACACTATGAGGGTGCATTCCATTTCAAAAGTCCCTTCTGTGGGGTGCGATGGGCGAGAAATGACAAATGGCACTGTCATTCCGCGAGGTGGAGAGGCAATGGAAGCTTCCAGAATCTTCTCCTGTGACACTTGCCTCACTGAATTCGACCAAGGATGAGTAAGAGGCCATCAGTCTCCAAGTGGAAGCAAGAACTATCAGAGAGAAGACACTAATCAAATCACAAGTTGACTCATCCCCCTTACAGATATCTATATATGGATCCCTCATCCCAGAGATCCAAAGGCTGGAATTTTGCATATTGTAAGGAATTGATGTTGGTTTCTTGAGACAAACATCAGATTGTTGGGTGATCTAAGCTTTGTTTGAGGTGAAGAGGGGCTTCTTTGCTGGGAGGTTGATGCTGGGTCAGAACAACTGGTTGTAACTCCTCTTGGCTCTTTTCTTGTTTATCAATAAAAGCTATTCGAGTTTTCCTCCATGCTTTTGTGTCATTGATGCCTATTACATTTGTATGGTCAATTTACATCTGATCCTAGATTGTTTATGATTATAGATCCATGTCTTTGTATAGTGCTATGCTTCTGTGATCTTACAGGTACTTTGTGAAGCTGGGCGTGCAAGGGAGCAGGTAGTTGAGGACTATCAAAGAAGAGAGGGATTAAATCAAGAGATTAGCGCAAGACAGAGGTTGGTCTTTCTGTTCCTCTCTATCTATAATTCATAAAGGAAAAACGAAAGTAGCTTTTCTCTGTTTGTTTCTAAGGCAGCTGTCACACCTTAGTGGGATAGAGCAGTTCTATATAGACACTTTTCCCTGTAACAAAATGGCGACTCCGCTGGGGAGCTAATTAGTTTGTTTGTTTATCATTCTTTGTTGTTTGTTTCATAAACTTACAAGTAGCATTCGAACTGCATTTTCCATAACAAATGCAAAGTAGACAACTGCTACTTCAATCCATCTACTGGATCTGTTTATGATTTAAACAACTGATTCACGAACTATCTAATTTCCCTTGTGATAGCTCTTAGATCCTCCTTAGATCTACCCCTGATTGTTGCATTACTGATTGCTTTTTGCTCGGCCAAAACCCAAGAACTGAACTGCAAACTGTGACCCGGAACCCGAACAGAGTCTCATTTCTGGCCCAGCGCATGTATTGTTTAGATATTCTGAATTTCAGTGCACTTCCCGAGTGGACAACCTGCGCTGCATTTCAGATTCTCTGTGTTACAGGTGCGCTGATCAGATTAACTCTGTGCAGTTTTGGCTTCTGTGATTCACTTTTTCCAGTTCTGTTCCTGAATTTTGTTGCCTGTGATCAGTATATGTCTATTTGAAACCCCTTTTCCTTGCTGTTATTCCGTCTCCTTTGTACAAAAGCACTGTAAATGTTTTTTGTGTGTTTTTTGAGTCATTTACAGTTCTCCTTTGCAAAAGTAGCATAATCGTACTGTCGTCCTTTGATTTGAAACTGTTGCAAGTGTCGATTTCAATCGTAGGAAAGAGTTTGATTGCTGTTGATGGTCGATTATCCTGTTACTATTGCTTTTGGTCTGAATTTGTAATTTTCTAGTGTCAAGAACAAGTATTCATTTCAAAATCGTAAGGTGTTGTGATCGTCTCCATTTTTTGATTTTGAAAAGAAACTTGTTTATATTTGTCGCTTGAAAAGAAATTCAGATTTGTGCATCAACTTTCTTTTTAGCATTCATATACTAAGAAAGTCAAAAACAAATACATGCATGTGCATTTGCATATAGACAGTCTGATTGGCTTGATTTAGGAAAGTGCATTTAGAGTGTGCTCTTTGCTCTTTGTGAAAAGATTCTGTCTTTCTTTTCCTTAGTAGCTAGGATTTTCATTGCACAAAGAAGATAAAAAGTTTGTTTATCATCTTAGATTGCATTTTAGGAATTACATCTACATCTCGTGGTGAACCTGAAAGGAAAACTTCATAAACAAGATCAACTTAAAATAAATTCAATGAATCTAACAACGCTTTGGAACTTAACGCACAACATTTAGAAGTCTAGGCTAGAGACGTATTCCGGCGTCGTAAAGCCTGGTAACTGTTGTTCTCACTAATGGTTGGGTGATTCCTCCACTTTGAGACGATAAGTGCCAGTACAGACTTGTTCTCCCACGTACCGTCGAGTATATTTTGGGAGACCCCAATAGGCTTAATCCTTTATCCATAGGAAGCCGTGTCTGCCGCCCTATCGATCGCAATGCACTGAACACAGCATTCGGGAAGATTGACTGCCGTACCGTAAAAAGTATTCTGCAGTTTTGCGATTGGTTTGGTACTCCCTCTACCTAGATTTCCATAGCAGTCCCTTTCGTTCCTTTTCAGACTCCTTAACAAAAAAGGTCCATCTGAGCACTTGTCACTTCAGGCTCATTAAAAATCGAAGGAGACTAGATTCATCTTTTGTTTTTTCTCGACTCTTAAAAACTAAAAAAACAAGTTGTGTCAAAGCGTCTAAAATTTATTTTAAACGGAATATTCATTACCCTTTCCTACGTTGATCTTGGGTTGAGAAAATGGAGTCCACCAACCAAGGAATTCCCCTTGGAGGAAATCCTAGTCCCTTCTCCTCTTGGGGAGATGTTGGTGCACCCCATATGGCCACATTGTCGCTTCCAGGACTGACAATTGGTTTGCCTGTATGGCTCTTCTCAACCTCTGTCGTTCAGAACACCACAATTCCTGAACAATCGAATCAGCAACTAGACGAGTCCAGAGTTACCCACCAACCTTCTACTTCCTCTAATTCTTCCTCTCTTCCTTCCTCTTCGCTTGATGGGGCTGGTAAAGCCAAAAGTCAAGTACCTAAGGAGAAGAAGGAAAAGAAGAAGAAAGAGAAGAAGAAGAAGGAGCCAAAAGCGAATGGGGGCAAATAAGTGTCGTCTAGCAAAAATCCACACACTGCACCGACCAGGCCTAAATCGCCATGTGTCATTTGCAAAGGAGACCACTATCACAGAGATTGTCCTTGCATCCCTCAGATCTTAAGGGACTGGTCTCCTCGTTTGCACAACCCGGTGTCGTCAACCTCTGATGGTCATGTTGAAAACACACCGTCAACTAGTGAAAGTGAAGCCCCAGGACAAAAAGGAAAATATAGATTTCCTTGTAAACTGTACGAAGGCGATCATGCCGTCCACCGTTGTCCCTTCTTAGACGAAGCTAAAAGAGTTTTGGATGATCGTCCGGTTTCACCGTTACGACTTCCTCCTGGATATAAAAAGCTCTTGCCGAGTCCGTCACTAGTTGAAAATCCGGCTGGCCCGCTCAGGTGGTCAGCCGAAGCATCTATCATTGAAGATAAACCATCTGAATCGATACCAGACGAAAGTCAAAAGGTCGAGGCGGCAGTTGACCCGGTCTTGCCTTCAGAGGTTCCATCTTCAGATGATACAGTCACTGAAGAGAACAAGGATGACACCATCCAAATTCTTTTCATAAGCACAGACTCCAACGAACATGGGGGCAATTTACCCGTTCCTTTACCGCAAGAAGGAAGTTTGTCAGAGTCGTACCCGGCCGTCTATTCGGTCCCACCTCCAAGCAACCTAGTTGTCTCCTTCGACTGGAATCAACTAGGCAGACCCTGTTTACCAGCTAGTGTACCATTCCGAATCATTGTTCAAATATATATAATGGTTATGGCTGGTACCATCATAGATGAGGGGGCTTCTGTGAGTATCCTTTCCTCAACTTCTTGGAAAGCGCTTGGTTCGCCATCGCTTTTGCCTGAGATGAGAAATCTAACAGGCTTTGATAAAGGAACCAGTCGACCGTTAGGGATCCTTCCTAATGTGCCCATAACATTGAGGGGGAAAACTGTTCACATGAACGTGATGGTAGTTCAAGGACCCCTGGATTACAATCTACTCCTTGGACGAGACTATATTTATTGCATGAGAGCCATTGTCTCATCACTCTTTAGAGTGATGTGTTTTCCGCACGAAGGAAGAGTGGTCAAGCTCGTAGACCAGCTTTCATTTCCCAGATCACGCATAGCAAATAGTCATATACCATCCCTAAATGATCTTTTCATGCAAGAAATGTCTCAATCTCCAGTCCGTCCACCCGATGAGCGCGAGTGATTCGGGGGGACATGACTGAAACCCAGGGGGCACGCACCCTAGTCTGCTTCGGCAGGAAAACTTTGGGTATAAGGTAGGTTTCCGCGAGAGAATATGACCTCCGTACTCCCATCCGTGATTGGAAGAGGGAGTTGGACTGGAA
This sequence comes from Pinus tabuliformis, assembly GCA_031772625.1. Taxonomy (NCBI): domain Eukaryota; kingdom Viridiplantae; phylum Streptophyta; class Pinopsida; order Pinales; family Pinaceae; genus Pinus; species Pinus tabuliformis. Next base: position 655,295,308 of record CM062817.1, read on the forward strand.
TAAGATCCTCTTATCAAAGTTATGTGAGTTGGCGGGCATCACCGCTCACCTTTGTTTATTTCGGTAGACATCGCCAAAGAAGTGTTTTGTTTGCGCTGTGAATAGAACAATCTTTGGGTAACCTGTAAGAGGTAGGCCTCTCTCGCTAAAACAATTGTTTTAACGGAAAGAAGTAGGGGTAACCTTGAAACTTTGTTTTATACCTGGGGGCATGCAAACCTTTTGGAGTGCAAGCGAAGAGCGACTATTTATTTTTTTAAATTTATAGGACCTCTAACCCTTTAAACTCGTAGGATTGGTCATTTCCTAACTTGCATAAAGAAAGGATATGGGGCAAAACTCTAAAAGTTTTCGTTTTATATGAGACATTCTTATCACACGACTGGATTAATCGAGCAGTTTTAGCACATAGTTCAAGCTCGTTAAAAATAAACATAAGACATGAGTAAATGTTTCCCCCCGCATTTAAGCTCGTTAAAAAATGAACTATTCCCCGGTAAATAACCATCGTGAATGTAGTACTTCAGCCATTAAAGCCTTGGTCGTGTTTGCACTGTCACCTCCACTTTTTCATTGGCCGATCATTCACCTCCATTTGATTGTTTACCCATTTTGAGGAACAGCTGCGAAGAGTGATCTCACTAGCCATCCTTGTGACACTGCCGTGATTGGAAAATTCCAAACCTTACCTGGAATTAGCTGCTACCCATTTTATCTCTCGTTCCTCAAAAGACGAGTCTCCTTTAAGATCTTTTCAACTGACTCATAAAATATGAAAAGATTTCCGAGCCATTGGCCTCTCCAGCTCGTTAAAGGGACAAGAAGTGCTATCCCTCCTCTAGATTTTAATCTTTTTGGACCTGAGGGATTATTACACAAAAAGATCGAGCGCTTGTTTTGTTTGGCTCGTTAAATGTATAAAAAATTCATCCCTTCTGTATTGTTTTATACTTTTTCGGACTTAAGGGATTAGATGACGAAAAAGGAATTTTGGAGTTACCTTTACGTTCCTTTTCAGACTCTCTAAAATTGAAAAGGACCGAGTTATCTTTGTCGTTAAACTCGTTAAAAAGATTAATAGCGACAAACTTGTCTATAGACGAGAACGAGTTTCACTGTAGCTAGGCTCGTTAAAACATAGCGATGGGTTTGCCCGAAGGGAAAATTATAGAACAAGCATATGTTATCCTCCTCAAGCTTGACAAAAATAAAGAGGTACTGGTCAACAATGACTGGGGAAAATTGGGAAGAAAACTTGAAGAAACTTGATGGTAGCAAGTCGCTCTTGAACATGACACTTCCACTCCGTGTCCGAGTCGAGTTGGGTTGTTTCATTCACCGGTCACATCACCATGGTCACGCCATACCATCCACATTTGGGGTTAATGCTACCAATCCATCACATTAGTGTCGCCGATATGTTCAAGAGAAGTCATTCAGAGAATTCACCTGTGTCTCACCCACTACCATACATTATACTCTGTTCTTTCATGACCGCCACCCTGAACCTTATATCACCAGATCGTTTTCACCTCCATTAAAATCATTTGCTCCGTTCCGTGTCATTGATGTGGGATTCATTAAGGCCCTCCTGTGACATATCACTTCTTGTCGACATCAGCTCATTATCCAAGAAGTTGGTCTAGGAACACCCCATTCAGTACTTTGAAGCTTGCATGCCTCAATGGCAAGTTTCTCACTTCCGGCGACAGGTTTACATCAATGGCCTTCGACCGAAAGATTTTGTGTGGTGTTCGACGCCAAGTCCTTTATTCACACCACGTGAATTGTACTGCAGTACCTTGAGGGTCATTATCATTATCGGTGATTCCTCTCGCGCTTGTTAACAGTTTACATCATTGACTGGTAATCAAGCGATGTCTTTCCATGTTCGACTTCAGAACATTTCTCACATGGATCAACTTGTACTTCGAGTGAAGATCGGACGAGATTGAAGACCCTGGATCTAGTTTCATCCATCCGGGCTGCGATATATATTCAGGGAAATAAAGACATTAAATGTACATCATTGCTGCACAGATAATCATCCACTCAAAAGGATGATGGCTCTATCAGAATCATCAGTCTACACTTAGACGATTGTCTGTCCTATGTACATGAAAATGAATTTATAAAGCTGAGCATGGGAATGCCCGCCTCAGCCAGATCATGAAAATATTATGATGATAATGTATTTTATTGTATCTTATTACAGGTCTCCTCCCAGCATTGAAAGAACTTCGGATCCTCACAATAAAGCATTTCACCCGACATCAAAAGATTAACGGCCTCATGCTTTAGGGGGCAATTGTTATAGACATTTTTGGGCCCTACAACCCCAAGCATGAAATGTCCATAAACCAAGGGCTCCTAAGTCCCTAAAAGTGTTTTTCTAACCCCTAAAGGAACAAGGTCAACAAATTACAGCTTCTCCCAGAAGTTCTCCATGAGAAACTGCTCAGAATTGGTCAAAACAGGATCATTACAGCTGCTCCACTGGCTAAGTGCGTTGCATCTCACCCAAATACACTGTGAGGGTGCGTTGCATTTCAAAAGTCCCTTCTGTGGGGTGCGATGGGCGAGAAATGACAAATGGCAGTGTCATTCCGCGAGGTGTAGAGGCAATGGAAGCTTTTAGAATCTTCTCCTGTGACACTTGCCTCACTGAATTCGACCAAGGATGAGTAAGAGGCCATCAATCTCCAAGTGGAAGCAAGAACTATCAGAGAGAAGACACTAATCAAATCACAAGCTAACTCATCCCCCTTACAAATATCTATATATGGATCCCTCATCCCAGAGATCTAGAGGCTGGAATTTTGCATATTGTAAGGAATTGTTGTTGGTTTCTTGAGACAAACATCAGATTGTTGGGTGATCTAAGCTTTGTTTGAGGTGAAGAGGGGCTTCTTTGCTGGGAGGTTGATGCTGGGTCAGAACAACTGGTTGTAACTCCTCTTGGCTCTTTTCTTGTTTATCAATAAAAGCTATTTGAGTTTTCCTCCATGCTTTTGTGTCATTGATGCTTGTTACATTTGTATGGTCAATTTATATTTGATCCTAGATTGTTTATGATTATAGATCCATGTCTTTGTATAGTGCTATGCTTCTGTGATCTTACAGGTACTTTGTGAAGTTGGGCGTGCAAGGGAGCAGGTAGCTGAGGATTATTAAAGAAGAGAGGGATTAAATCAAGAGATTAGCGCAAGACAGAGGTTGGTCTTTCTGTTCCTCTCTATCTATAATTCATAAAGGAAAAATGAAAGTAGCTTTTCTCTGTTTGTTTCTAAGGCAGCTGTCACACCTTAGTGGGATAGAGCAGTTCTATATAGACACTTTTCCCTGTAACACTTGTCCTGGTCTTTTAGGTAGATATGGATTTGGTTGTACCCACTAAATCCATCTAGGAAAGAGAAAAACCTTTTCCCTACCAGGCCATCTAGCACTTGGTCAATGAAGGGTAGAAGAAAACGATCCTTCTTTGTGTCTTTGTTCAACTCCCTATAATTGACACAAATTCTCCACTTACCATTTTTCTTGGGAACTAACACCAAAGGAGAGACCCACTCACTGTCGGAGATAGCGTAAATGAATCATACATCTAGCAGCTTTTGCAGTTCTTCTTTGACTATATCTTTAAGAGCTGGATTCAGCCTCCTTTGTGGTTGTCAGACCGGCTTTCAACCTTCTTTGATGTATATGTGGTGAGTACACACCAAAGAGTGCACTCCCTTCCTTTCCTTGTAACTCCAAGCGAAGGCTTCTAAATTTTCATTTAACATGTTGCATAGCTTCTCTTCTTCGAGAGCAGAAAGAGATCGATTGATTTTTAAGGTTCTCTCTGGGCTGAATTCTATGGTTTTGACACAAAGTCGGTTGGAATTGGCCAATCATAAGTCAATTGAATGATTGTTCTAGGTTTTCTTTACCGCTTCTTCTAAGGGTACTAAACCGGGAGTTAGATTTTGGAGCAGGTGTTCAATCAAGTCATCCTCATCCTGCTGTCCTCCTCCCATGGTTACTTCTAACGCATAAATTTGGGCGGAATAAACTTCATCTTCTTCCTCCTCCTCCAACCATAAAGGTAAGTCATGCTCTAGAGAAGGTTGAGCGAGAGGGTATAGGACTAATTTCTTGGACATATGCCCATTCTTGATGGTCATATTTCCAGCTCTGCAGCTAATGTAAGCATCCATAGTGGCCAACCATGGCCTCCCAAGGATGAGAGGGTAACCAGTAAGCTTAGCCTTAGGATGGAGAACTAGGAAATCTACAGGGTACTCCCAAGAGTCAATGGAGACCATCACATCCTCCACAATTCCCTCAAGGGTTACTGTGGAACAGTCAAAAAGTTGCAAAACTATTGTGGTCTTCCCTTGGAGGTTGAGCTTGAGCATGGTGTCCTTGGTCATCACATTAATGGCATCCCCAAGATCAATCAGTGTGTGTGGGACAATGGTGTCATTGTTGTGCACATCTACTATAGGGCTTCCAGGGTCCATATATTTTGGATAGATTACCTACCCCAGTATTAAGTCAGACAGCTACCCAATAACATTAATGGTTGGGGCATCCATTTTTCGCCTCCATGGATGCTTGAAGCACTTCTCCTTAATCAATTTTTTGTAAATGGGAACATCTCTTATTGCCTAGAGAAGTGGGATATTTACACATAGATTTTTCAATTCTCCCAGAAGTTCAGTCTCTTCTGGGGTAGGCTGGAGTGGTTGGGCTAATCTCTCAGGAAAGGGTGGATTTACTTTAAGGTTTCTTTCCTCTCATTCTTCCTCAGCCTCCCTAGGTGGAGGTGGAGGTTGGTTATCCAGGAGAGGTCACCCAGATCTCAGGTTAATCTCTTGGATTTCCACAGCATAAGCTAGATATGATGTCTCTCCAATATATACTTGTTGAGCCTACCTGTTATTCAGGTTTAGATTTGGTTGGGTATGCATCTGGGGTTACTTAGGTGGAGCAGAGTGTAGATGTGGTTGGGTAGGTGGTGGAGGTAATAGAGCTGGAGCATTGTTGTATTAGGGCCTCCACCCCTAGAGTGTTGTATTCCACTAAGGTTGTGGTGGAGCATAAGCTTGAAATGACTGGTTGGCTAGCTGGGAGTGATACTGAGATGCATAGGACCAAGGAGGGGGTGTAGACCAGGAAGGATGAGCAACAAGTCCCCAAGAAGGTATGGTTGTGGTTTGGTTAGGGTTGTAATATGCATGGGATGACCCTTGCATGCCCTGTTGGTATGGTCTAGGCCCATGAGGTCTCCTTTGGTTAATGTAGCAAAGTTGCTCAGTGACCACTTTAGCTCCTTTATATACAACTTTGAGTTTGGATAAAGAAGGGCACTTGTCTGTGGAGTGGTTTTCTTCATAGACTGAGCAAATTTCAATAGAGTTCAATGGGCATTCATTCCTAGGATGCCTCCTGGTGCATCCAGGACAAAAAATTGCGACAACTGTCTCTGCTTCTTCATGCTTCCTCTTAATGTTCATGGTGTCCATTTGTAAGGCAAGGGTTTGCAGCATCTCGCTTTTGAAATATTCTAGCATGTTTCCAATTTCACCCTTGATGGATGAGTTGGAAGATGATGTATTGGCCATAGGTTGACTACCCATACCCCTTTTCCTGGCTGCCCTAGAATGATTTCTAAAGACAATATTAATATCCTCATAGGGTAACTGGTAGATATCTCCTCCTATTAACAAATGTAAGGTATCTAGGAGATCTTCTCTTACTCCCCTAAGTAGGACCAACTTTGGTGACTCGGGGTCAAGTGTGCACCTGGCCCTTTTGTAACTAAGTTGGAATCTTTCTTCATAATCCTCTAAGGATTCATCATTGCCTATGGTCATCCTGAAAATTTATTCTTTAGTATCCTTTGACTGACAGTAGTCCCGATATTTTTTGTTAAAGGCCTACTGCATCTGAGCCCAAGTTGTGATGCTATCTCCAGGTAAACCCATGAACCAACACAATGTTGCATCCTTGAGGGTAGATGGAAATAGTTTTAACTTTTTCTCATCATCTGTATAGTCATAGGTTCGAAATATAACAACAAACTCAAACAGGAAAGTGTCGAGGTCATTTGTGGTCAGGCCATGGGAATGAGGTATGGCAGAGGGGATTATATTTTTCAACTTAGTGTCACCATTGGTTTCCCTAATGGGGAAGTCACCCTCAACTCTCTCTATTCCCTCTGTTGTTTCGGTTTTCATCCATTGGTTCAGTAGGAATGGGTTCCTCTTCTTCTTCTTCCTCTGTAGGTTCTGCAAATATGTCAGGTTTCTCACTTAAGGGTTCCTCTAGTTCACAACCACCGAAGAAGAGAGAAGGTTGGCTGTTGGATGAAGTGGGGGTATTTTGCAAAAAATGTCCCTATGTTGTCCCTATTCCTACGAGGCATGAAAGGAAATATTTTTGGGTTGATTTTGTATTTTTTTTTTTTTTTATCTTGGAAAGTACTTGCATAATCAAAATTTCTGATTGAATGAGAATTATTGACATAATGAAAAAGCTACTTGCTGAATTGAAATCCTACTTGCAAAATGGAAAGGAAAGCAGACAATGCAAAATGAAAGAAAGGAAACAACTAGATTACTTTTGTGGAAATAAACTAATGGTAGAATATTGAAGACAAGAAATAGAAGAAAAGAAAGCAGTAATCACATTCTACCCAGACACCTCCCTGGCAATGGCACCAAAAAGTGATGCATGCTAGTATTGCAACAAGGATGCTGCAACTCTTGGGCTACTAGCTTTACTTCTCAACCCGGGGTTCATACAAACTTGGAGGTGATAGTGTTGTATGCACAAGTAAAAAGTGATGGTTCTACCTATTGTCATTGTTCAGCTAGCGAGAGACCACTAGGGTTCCAGGCCAAACTTCTATGGAGTCAGAAGAAGCTTGATTCTTTGATGGAAGAAAGGTAAATCTACTCTAAGAGAGTTACTCTACTGTAGTAATGGAGAAGGCCAACATGTAATGCTAAACCACACCATACCCTAATTAACGATTTAAGAAGCTATGCTAAGAAGAAATGCTAATTCCACATAAAACAAATGTTACTATATAAGTTGCAGAAGTAAGAACCATCAAACAAGACTAATGTGCAGTAAAGAAACTAAACTAAATCTGTTTTCACTTTTTTGGTCTTTTTATGCCAAATCAAGTATGCAAACTAATTGTTCTTGTGGATGTGATAGGTTGATTAAGAATGTTTGAGGATGGCTAGAAAGTTTATAGAGTGGTTGGATGGTGTGAAGGGTTCCTATGAGGCTTTTTGTGACTTCCTAGAGGTTTTCCATGAATTCGGCCTCAAACAAGCCATTTTAGGAAAACCTACAGGATGTACTAGAAACCTACAGGATGATCCTGTAGGAATTACAGGAAACCTAAAGGATACAACCGAGAGCTAAATGTGAGGTGTTGGAGGTGATGGGAGGATTAGGAAAGGTGTGTGATGGGTGGAATGGAGTGTTAGAAGGTCTAGGATCACTCAGGATTCAATATCCAAGATGATAGATGGTTAGATTCGCTCAATGTGCTTGGAAGAATTTCAATGGAAAATGATGGAAAACTGGTGAGGGTGATGGTGAAAACAAGGGATGGCTAAGGTGGATGAAGTGGAAGGTGGTCACTAGCTATGAAGTCTTGGTCTCCTCCCGAAGAACCTACTTTGCATAAAACATGTGTGTCTTCCAAAAAGTTACGCAACAAGATACATTTTCATAAACTAGAAAAGCATAACTAATGAATCAACTACCTATATTATGCATGAAGAAATCTGTTGAAGGGAATGAAATCATGAGCGAGATCTACTGTAGAAATGGAGATGGAAAGGATGACAATGGAATATACCTTGCAACATTAACCAAATACTAAATTAAAGAAAGAAAACTCCAAAGCTCATAAAATAACTAGAAATTTGTGTTTTGGGGGCTGCTTAAGGGTCCCTTCCTCAAGTCATGGTCCCAAAGGGAGGAAGTGAGGCCAATACACCTGTGAACAACCTTGTGGTGATCCTTTTTCTCCTTGCTAACCTGCTACTTGCAATAAGGCACAAATGGAAGAAAACTATCACATAACCAATCTAATCTACACTAGTAATGGAAATGCAACTAATAAGCAAATTAACAATTAAGCTATGAATCTACACTAAACATACATGTACAATCAAGAGGAGCCTTGGCTTCTAGGTTGGGCCCTGATCCAAGAGCTTCAGCCCTCTGAGTAAACTCAGTGTTGGCTCAAAATAAAACCTATTCTTACTACCAAAACAACACATTACATCAAAAAGAACTATCACAAGTTTTGTAGCTTAAAAATAGAGTAGAGTTTTACAATCAAAAATATGAATCCTATTTAGGTCCTAGGCCTCTCTACTTATACATTTGAAGTGCCTAATGACTTCCTTAAAATTATGGAGGCTCGGCTCCTAAAATTGAGATAAACTGGTGCTTTGTCTCTCACTTGCTCAGCTACCTTCTAGTCCTCATGATTTGGTTGTTTGCACTATGAGCTGATGGAGGAATATTCGAATGGAGGGGTAGTAAATGAGGAGGATTTACCTCCTATAATCCCTCTCCCTTGTCCCATTTGTGTTTTTACCTTGGTCTTTGCCAAAATTCCTTGATTTTCTCCTTTATTCCTACATTAAATGCAAATTAGACCACAAAGCATAATATCCAACTCTAACTCACCTCATAAACAAAATATAATCAAAATCATGCAATAAGTTATGAGAATAGTTGGTTTGAATAAGCTAGGAGGTGAATTAAGGCCTATATAATTACCCCATGATGAGGCTCATCACACTCATGGCATGAAAATATTAGCTTGAAACCAAAAGCACTTCAAGAACAGGCCAAGAAACAAACTTTAAAAATACTGGGAAGGATTGCGCAATCTTAGCTCAGAGACATGATTGGCTACCAACTGGAACTATACATTTCGTAGTCCCAGCAATTAGTGGGGAGGTCTTGTTGACTAGAACTACACAATGTGTAGTTTAGTCTAGGCATAGGCCAGGAGAGACTATGCATTTCACAGTCTCAGTTTCCAAGGCTCGGGAATGGCTCCTGGAACTGCATAATGTGCAGTTGGAGCTAGGCTTTAGTAACCTCTGTGTAATTCCAGAAGCCAAGGTTGAGGCCATGAGTTCCAGAAATGCGTAGTGCATACCTGGAAAAATGAGATCAGGGCCAGGGAAGCCCAGTTCTACCCAAGGGAAGTGAGAAATAAAAGATATATGAAGGATTGAATGATGTTGGGTGCAGATCTAAGGAAATGATAATGCTTGCAAGTGAAACAAGTGCAGGAATAAATCAAACTAAAGGAAAACAAAGCATGTGGAAAGTTTCATTGCAATGATGGTTGTTAGTGTAGAAACTGGGTGATGCATGCGACACTTGGTAAAGGCAATGAAAAACTTAAAACAAAACTTCTATAAGATAAAACCAATTGAAACACTACCAGTCATTCAACAAAATGAGTAAAACAACACTCTCACAAGCTAAAGCATACAAAAGCAACAAAAAAAGTAGCAAAAGACTAGAAAAGCAAAGCTTATCTAGAAAAGAAATGACGATTGCACCGAAGGTTCCTTGATCTCCTTGGGAATGCCAAGGCTCCAAGATAGACTATGAAAATGAGCACTAGTTGCACCGATTAAATAGATTTGGTCGATTTAAGGTTTATGGCGCAAAGGCCAAAAATCAAGGAAAAGTGACACTTGGCAGCAGTTTCCAAAATAAATCAAGTGTCTCCTCTGGGCTGCTAAAAATAGATCCTTATTTTCTAGGGATGTTTTTTTTTTTTTTTTTTTTTTTTTCATGAAATGTTTCCATGCATTTCATGGAGAGATTATACAGTTCTGGGAAGGACTGGGCAACTCACTAGCTCATGCACTAAGAAGCTTCTGAGGGAGAAGCTTCTGCGCAATTTCTGAGCTACATGGCTCAGGGCTTCCTCTCATGCTCTGCGTAGTTTCTAAGCTAAAGGCTAGTTCTCAGCTGACTCTACACAATTATGGAGTTGAATGCTCACTATTAGCTTAAAATGCACAATTTCCGAGAGCAAGGCTGGTTTCCCTCAAGGATTGCATAGTTCATTAAGGCAAGCCTGAAACGAGTTGAAACCAAGTCAAGAGATTGGCTTGTGGTTTAGGCAGTAAGTCAAGTAAGAATACACAAGCCACAATGTGAAATATAGAGTTGAATTAAAGCATAAGTACCTAGGTCAGTGCGAGATGAGCTATAGTTATTTTAGGAGGGAGGCTCCAAAATGAAGCATTGGCAAAATTTTGTACGGTGGTTGTAGCCAATACAAAATTGGCGACACCCTGGTAGAACTCCAACTCCTTGTATGGACCTTTTCTTGTGTAAAGTGAGTCTAACTCTTCTAGAGGTATTGCTTAATTCTTTGATAGTCATAGATTCTTCACTAGCTTGAGTTAAAGATGTACTCTCTACCTTTCTCTTTATCAGCAACACAAGTACTGAGCCAAGTCAACTAAGTTGTTTCGATTGGGGATGAGGGGTATATTTATGCACAAGTAATATACATTTCTAGAGTTTTGGTTTCATCTCTAGTCTTGCTCTACTGCTAGCAGGCCTGGACAATACCAGGAAGAAGTCATTTCAGGAACACAAGCATTTCTTTGCTTCTAGAAATTCAAAATAGTAATGATGGAAACAATCATAAAAGTGTGCAATTGATTCATTAGCTACTTTTAGAAATTTTAAAATTGTGTGATGAAGTGCTTTCCGGTCATAAAAGACGAAAGCCCAACCTAATTCTCTGATTATGTTCTCGAAAGAGTGTATAGAGGCCACAGGCAATGTGTGACACCATTTCTTGATTTTCCCTTCGAACGTGAAAGAAAACAACCCATAGGCAATGTCGTCTGAAGGGACCTCATTCCTATCACAGAAACCCAGAAAGAAAACTGAATGAATTAACAAGTTTTCTCTACTTTCACCATCAAATTTGAGTTGTGACAAGTCATCTATAGCATCCACCGAAACATCGAAATAAATAGCATGAGAAAAATATTCCAGGGTTGAGATTATGATATAAGTCATGAATGATGTGTAAAAATTCAAAACATACATCAAGGGCTCATCTTCTCATCTGGACCTCCTTCTAGCACCAGAAATGTTGACAGTGATGGACTTGCCAACATTTAGGGGATCTCCTAGGTAAGAAGTCCCAACTAGACCTCAGACGATTTGGAGTAGGAGTCCCAACAATGGGTGGTAGTGTAATACCTTGACCGTGGTTGCATGTAGAGATAAGTATGATAAATTTGGGTTGAAGAAAGTCTGTGACCTTGCAATGAGTCAAGTGAGATGTATGGGGGTTCTAACATACATAGGCGAAAAGGAAGTGTTCCCCTTAGAAGGTTGTAATAGTACTCAACCTGAGTAAATGTATGTCCCTAAGAGTTTGGACAACCCTTTTTCTCTAATGTCAAAATCCTTACAGGAGAAAAACCTCCTTATGCACAGTGACAAATCCGTCATAGAGCTTACACATGGTAGTCTCAAGAATTGATACTTCAACAATTATTGATTTCCTCATCTCTGCCATTGCGGAACCTGTGGATTGTTCTACATTTTCCCTTACCGCTTGCAAGTTATTTGACATCTGTTCATTCTCTTCTAATAGGAACTTGACATTTGAGCTCATGGCCCCTGCATAAGCGAAGGTGGCATCGACCATGGAAACTGGATTCTTTATGACATGTGACACTAACACCCTTTCATTCATGAATGCAGGTGATATGTGATCATCTAGGAATTTTTTCCCCGTGCATGTACAATATTCCACTTCAACTCGTCAAATGATAGATTGTACACATCCATCACTAGATCATCATCAAGGAGAACAACCTGTCCTTGCTCGCTCAGGACTGGTTTTGATACTGGAGGTGGTGAAGACACAAAGGTGACCTCGGGTTCTCTCGGCATGAGGTCAGTGTCTTTGTCCTATGGCTCCTTCCCCAACTCCACATCCATCACTTCAATCAATTTCTCAATCTGTTGAGCAAGCTCCCGATATTGCACTTACTCACCCTCTTCTACAACTATAGGTTATTCTGAGTCTTCAACCTGTATGGGCATTGTTTTCTTTGTCATCGTGCCTTGTCTTTCTTCTTCATCCTATTTCTGCTTTTCTTCCCTTTCTCTCCTTCTTAGATCCTACTCTTCCTTCAACTTCTTCTCATTTTCCTGCAACTTCCTTTCTACTTCCTCTAGCCTTTTCTTTTCATTTTTCCTTTGCTATTCCCTCTTTACATGGTATTTCCATTTTCCCTCCACTACCAAAGCTTCTTTCTCGATGATAGGATATTCTTTGAACTTGTAGCTTTTCTCATCCTTTAGATTTTCGGGATTCTTCCTCTTATCCTTGTCCCGCTATGGTTTGCTACTTATTGTTATTGTTGTTTTTGCTTCCTACGGTGCTACTACCTGCAGATAAAATTTCCATATTGTGGCTATACTAACTAGTTCATTAGGCATGGAGCCATTGTAACAATACCTTGAAGGGTCCTCCTTAGCCCAATGACAAGTCCCAATGATACATCGATGGTAAACCTTTGCATATTGGGTCCTGCAAATACTGTGGGGATCATACGGATTGAAGTCTTTCATGTCGAACTCGAGCTTCACTATTTCTTTAGCTTCGACATCAACATATTTCAATCTCTTAATCTTGTAAAATCCAATCCATAAAGGAAGGGTGGGCCATGGTGCCTTATTCTTCTTGTGCAATCTTGATGATAACCCTATGGAGAGGTGATATGCGATATTTTGCATGACCATCTTGTCTGTGGAATACCTTGGTAGAACATGCGGAGTCTTCTCTTTGCCAAACACTATGATGAAGGTGCTACTGAGTGAGGCATAAAAATCTAGAATGTTAAGTATCACCTCCATCACTTCTTGGACATGCAAGGTGGATGCTACTCAAAGATCAACTTGTACACCGGGATGATGAAATGGTCAGTCAACCTCACCATAACTCCTCGGTGGCTACAGTAAGAAATAAACTTGCTATAAATATTGACGATAGACTCTTTTGGTGTCCATGTCCAACCCATGACAAGAAATTGATGTTGGGCACAGATTGCATCAAGTAAAATATGTAGACATGTAGAATTTCGTTTGCTCATCCTTGGGAAGATTTCAAGTGTTAGTCACGTAGATTTTCAACTAAAAAGCCAATAGATTCGACCAGTTGAATGGATTCCCATCACTCATCAATTGGTGCAACATAACCACCCAATTTTCTGGAATGGTCTCCATGCTCTCCTGACCATATAGTTGGCATGCAAAGATGATCAATAATTGGTAGGATTTCTTGAGTGACTTTGTCTTGTAAACATTATTAGGTGTTGCTCTGAACTTTGATGGCTCTTTCACCTAATGCTTTAAAAAATATATGATGTTCACAAACTTGTGGGTGGCATAGAAAAGTGAGTCCATGCAATTCCCCAGCTGAGGTAAATGATACATCTATTGATAGTTCTCTACCCTAAAGTTGGCAACCTCTATCCCACTAGGACTGCTCAATGTCATAGTCTTTGGACCTATGTGTGAGACAATCCAGTAGATGATATTTGAACATGGGAAGGTGGGTTTCCTGCATGTAACCTTATGTAAGCTTGACCAGTGGATACTGAGATAAACATGTCAGTCCTCTAGATCTTCCTTGAAGTCCCATCCAAATATATCCTTGATTTCCTTCCATGTTAACTTCATGCCCTTCTCAATGAACAATTGAGTGTTTGTATAAAATGGAAAATCCACTAACACATCCTCAACTGCTTCCACAATGCTACTCTCTATAGTATCCATTGATGCAAATCTCTTGGAAGCCATGTTACCTATACCTACTGGAGAGTTTCTCAACAACGGTTGTACCTAGAGACATAGAGGACACTCATGGCATGAAAATGTTAACTTGAAACCAAAATCACTTCAAGAATAGACAAAGAAAAAAATGGGCAGTTGTTGGGAAGGATTGCATAGTCTTGGCTCACAGAGGTGACTGACTTCTAGCTAGAATTGTGCATTGCGTAGTCCTAGCAGTCAGTGAGGAGGTCCCTCTGACTGGAAATGCGCAATGCGCAGTTCAATCTAAGAACAACCCAGGAGAGACTATGCATTTCATAGTCTAAGTGGCTGGCTCCTGGAATTGCACACTACACAATTGGAGCCAGACCTGGGCAACCTCTGCATAATTCAAGATGCTAAGGCAAAGGCCTTTAGTTCTAGAAATGCGTAGTGCATGCTAGGGAAAACGAGATCTAGGCCAAGGAAGTCTAGATTCTCCCAAGGGAAGTGAGGAATTGAATAGATCTAAAGGATTGAATGATGATGGGTGAATATCTAAGTGAATGATAATTCATGTAGGTGAAACAAGTGAAGCAATCAATCAAATTGAATGAAAATGAAGCACGTGGAAAGAGTCGTCGCAAGGACGACCGTTTGTGCAAAAATTGGGTGATGCATTTGACACTTGGTAAAGGCAATGGAAAACTTAAAACAACACTTCTAAAAGCTAAAAAATTTGAAAATCCAGCACTCGTTCAGCAAAATGAGTGAAACAACACTCTCACGAAGCTAAACAAACAAAAGCGACAGAAAAAATAGCAAACGACTGGAAAAGAAAAACTTACTCGGAAAAGCAACGACGATCACACCAAAGGTTCCTTAATTTACTCGGGAATTCCATAGCTCCAAGATTGAATATTCAAATGAGATCTAGCTGTGTTGATTAAATATATTTGATCGATTTATGGTTTATGACATGAAGGCCAAAAATCAAGGAAAAAGAAACACTTGGCGACAATTTCCAAAATAACTCAAGTGTCTCCTCCATGCTACTAAAACTAGCTCCCTATTTTCTAGGGATGCTTTTTGTTTTTTGCTTTTTGTTTTTTGTTTTTCTTTAGTTTTTTTTTTTCATGAAAATCTACCTTGCATTTCTTGAAGAGATTGTGCAGTTCCCAAAAGGAATGGGTAACTGACTTTCTCATGCATAGAGCAGCTTCTAAGGGAGAAGCTTCTACACAATTTATGAGTTGAGTGGCTCTGTGCTACCTCTCATGCTATGCGTAGTTTCCCAGCTGAAGGTTGGCTGTCAGTTGGCTCTGCACAATTTTGGAGCTGAAGGCTCCATGTTAGCTTGGATTGCACAATTTCTGAGAGAAGGGTCAGTTGCCCTCAAGGATTGCATAGTTTACTAAGGCAAGCCTAGAACCAGGTTGAAACCAAGTCAAGATATCAGCTTGCGGATTAGACAGTAAGTCAAGTAATAAAACACAAGTGATAATGTGAAAGATGAAGCTAAATGAAATCACAAGCACCTGAGTCAGTGCGAGATGAATTGTTGTGAGTGTAGGAGGGAGGATCCACAATGAAACATAGGAAAAATTTTGAAGGGTGGTTGTAGCCGGTACAATGGAACCTTCACTAGTTTGTTATCCTGCATATTAAAACTCTATAATATTTCCTTGACATACTTCCTTTGGTTTAAACAAATATTCCTCGTTACTTGATATTGTTTAATTTCTATGCCCAAAATGAATTTTGTAGCACCAAGATCCCGCATGTTGAATTTAATGGAAAATTGGATATTCACATCCTAGATCATTTCTCTTCCATTTCCAATCAATAACATATCATCCATATACAAGAACAAATAAATAACATGATCTCCAAGAAATTTATAATACACACAGTGATTGACTTTGCTCCTATTGAAGCCAAGTCCCTATATATATGTATCAATTTTTTTATACCACGTCCTCTAATCCAGGTGGATATTGGTGGCCACCTACCAAGTCCACTTGGACCACCACCATTGTTTCTTTCAACTTTTATGTTTCCTTAATTGTAGCACAATTTACTATTTTTAGCAGTTTTTGGGTCCTGAACTTCCAGAGCCATTTTGAGGCCCTAAACAACGTTTTTTGGGAAAAATGGGAGCAACATGGGTCCATGGACCGATGTTGCTCTCCCCAAAATTTGTAGTTCTCGGATAGGTCTTTCTAGCAAGATATTTTGCGTGTCAAACGGAGATCGTATGCCAAAGTTACAACCCCAGGAAGTTGATGTACCAATTTACCCAAACGAGGCCACAATTTTGCGTTTCATCTTCTAGGGTTAGGTTTTTGGATGTTAGGGTTTTACATTGTTTCTCAACAATAAATAGGCCTTCGAGCCTCATTGTAACACAGTTTAGAGGCATGTAGCCACCACATCTCTTCTCAAAGATAAGCTACCATCGCCCTAACTAGTTTATTTCCATTTTTGTTTGTAAGCATATTTCATTATTTTACAGTAATGAAATGAAGTATTATTTCTATAATTTGTTGTGTTCTTATTTAAATCTGGATCAGTGGTATCAGAGCGGTCTACTCTTTCTCTGTCTTTATTTTCAGGTCCCCAATGAGGTAGGGATATAAGGAGTTAGGGCTTGAACTCGTCAAACCTTTGTAGGACCAGCCTCGCAAATCCTGACGACCTCCCATGTGGATGAAAAGAAATATGAGGGCGCATGAGATCCTATCAAAATCATGCGCAAAGAGGCGCTCGAGTGACAAAGGAACACGATGATGGACAAATTTTCCCACATCTTTCTGCGACTACCTAGGGGCGACACATATACTTCCAGTAGCTACTCTGGAAGCGCCACACCCTTTAAGGTACAAGTTAACTTTGACATTCCCATATTTGAGGGTTAGATAGATGCAGAAGTCATAGCTAAATGGTTAAATCTGCTAGAAGGGTATTTTTCTTTTCATGACTTTTCCAGCTGGGAAAAGATTACTTTCGCTCTTCTCAAAGCCACCACGCATATGAAGGACTGGTGGGAAACCTATTGTGTGCAGAAGGATGAAAGTATGGCCTCACTATTTTCAACTGCACCCACTTGGAATTCATTTCGAACTGCCATCAAGGAGCAGTACTACCTGTCAGAAGCTATGAGGATCAATACATAAAGTGGACCACGCTATGACAGGGAAGGGACCAAGACGTGCCGGAGTTTACCAATATTTTCCATACCCTTCGCACAAAGTTGGGTATCAAGGATTCATAGCAGCATTTGGTACTCAAATACCGCGGCTACTTGCACAAGTACATCCAAGAAGAAATAGAATTCCTAAACATCTCCTTGCTCAGTATGGCATACCGATATGCTGTCAAGGTCGAGAAAATGTTTAAACAGAAGAAGAGAGACTTTGGATCTGCAAATCCGAAGCAAGGGAAAGGTGCCCCCAAACCGCAGAACAAAGGACAAAGCCAAGGTGGGGTGGACCAAGACAACCCGCCAAAGCTATAAGCAAAGAATAGCGCCACGAAGACGAAAAAGGACACAGGAAAGTGGTGCAAGTTCCATAAGAGCTACACTCACAACACAAGTGAGTGTCAAGCCAAGCAGTCACTAGTGGCCAGGCTAAGAGTTTCAGAATCAGGTGCATGTTCTGACTCTAAGTTAGAACCCGACAAGGGGAATGACAAAGGGAAGCAGATTATTGATGCGGGGCCTAATGCCACTGTTGCCACCATGAAGATCCAGAGGGAGGAACCCGAAGATCTAGAGGAGGAGGAGCATCTCTTCCACTCCTAGATGTGGGTAAAGGGACCCCCGCTACAGTTCCCTATCGACAACAAGAGCCAGAAGAACCTCATTTCGGCAGAGGTTGTGAAGCAATTGGGCTTACCAACCACAGCACATCCACAACCGTACACCATCGGGTGGCTTCACCAAGGACGGGATCTTCATGTAAGCCAACAGTGTCGCCTTCCATACAACATCAAGCCCTTCACGGATGCGGTATTGTGTCACGTTGATCCCCTTGATGTTTGTGATGTATTATTAGGACAACCATACTTGTGGAAGGGAAATGTTGTGTATGAATCAAAGCCCCGTGCTATTATTGTTACTTTGGAAGATAAGTTGTACAGGACACCAGAGGTAGCACCTTCCTACCACCATCTCTTTGGTTACTACAAAACAATGCAGTAAGCTCATTTCCAAAACCGGGAAATTTGTTTTACTGACAATATGCCCTCGAGGAAAGAAGAAGACGGTGGCCAAAACCTCCAAACAAGGCCCCTTTGCACGACAACTACAGATGGACAAGGTCGTGGAGGAGTACGAGGACATCTTCACCTCCCCCGCAGGGGTTCCTCTGCACTGTCAGGTCAAGCACTCCATCGATCTGACCCCATGTGTGTTGCTACCCAATGGACCAATATATCAGTGCTCCATTCTAGAGAACGATGAAATCAAGAGGCAGATTCAGGAGCTGTTGTAGAAAGGTCACATCCGTCCGAGTTCATCGCCTTATGGGAGCCCGATCATGTTGATATAGAATAAGGATGGGACTTGGAGACTTTGTATTGACTATCGGGCACTGAATAATCATTGTCCATAATAGGTACCCAATCCCATGGATTGATGACCTCCTAGACCAAATGAAGGGGGTAAAATATTTCAACGAGATCGATTTGAAGTCAAGCTATCACCAGGTACCAATCAAACCCTCTAATGTGTGGAAGACTGCCTTCAAATCCAAGGAGGGCCTGTTTGAATGGTTGGTTATGCCTTTAGGATTGATGAATGCTCCTACAACCTTCATGAGGCTAATGGATGACATCTTGCAGCTATTCACCAACTCATTTGTAGTGGTATACTTGGATGACATCCTGATCTTCAGCCAGAGTTGGGAAGAGCACCTCCACCACATCCGACAGGTTCTCCAAACACTGCAGCAACACAAGTTATGTACCAATTTGGAGAAATGCACTTTTGGCATGACCCATGTTCAGTATCTGGGATACATTATTGATGAACAGGGGGTGCACGTGGATCTAGCCAAGATCCAATTCATTCAGGATTGGCCATCTTCAACCACTCTATCAGAGCTCCACAGCTTTCTAGGCCTTGCCAACTTCTACCACAGGTTTGTGTTGGGATTTTCTCATATCACTTGGCCCTTGAGTCAAGTCACCAAGGGAGGAGTGAAAGAAAAATTATTTTGGTATGAATCTCAACAGAAGGCATTCACAGAGTTGAAATATCACCTCTACTCGGCACCAGTGCTCGGATTACTAGACTGGCAACAACTATTTGAGGTTGAGACATATGCCTCTGACTATGCTATTGGGGCAATCCTTACTCAACACATGCATCCAGTGGAATATCACAGTGAGACACTTTCAGACATAGTCCGGAAGTATCCCACTTATGAAAAAGAGATGTATTCCATTGTGCAGGCCTACCGACAATGGAAGCATTACATTTTGGGGAAGGAAACGGTCATCCACATAGACCACGGACCCCTGCAGTTCATACAAACCCAAGGGAAATTGCAGAATGATCACCATCATAAGTGGTCCACATACCTACAACAGTTCCATTTGGATATCAAGTATAAGAAGGATAGCACCAATAATGTTGCAGATTGTCTCAATTGACCACCAATCATGGCATTAACCACTGTGCTGAACTCTTGTGGGCACGAGACTTTTGATTGGCCACTTCTCTACAAAAGCAACGTAGAATTCGGCCACACATACCAGACACTCTTGGAGGGTCAGCATGTTCCATATTTTCACCTCCAGGATGCCTTGTTATGCCACATGGATCACTTTTGTGTTCCTTCAAGCAAGCATGCCAAGATGATTTGGGAAGCACACTACAGTCAGGTTGTTGGGCATTTCGGGGTCGAGAAAATGGTGGCAATACAACAGAAGTATTTCTATTGGTCGAATCTTCGACAGGATGTCGGGAAGTACATCAAATCATGCACTTCCTACGCCATTGCCAAACCGACCATCAAGAATCAAGGCCTCTATAACCCGCTGCCTACCCCTAGTTGACCTTGGGAATCCATCTCCATGGATTATATGTTGGGCCTTCCTTCTACTAAGCATGGAAATGACTGTGTTTTTGTGCTCGTCAACAGGTTCTCGAAGATGGCCATTATGGAAGTCTGCAAGAAGAATATCATAGCAGAAGCCACTACTAAACTCTTCTTTGAACGAGTGTGGGTACACTTTAAGATCCCACAGTCTATCATCTAAGATCAGGACAACAGGTTCCTTAATACATTTTGGTCTAGTCTCTGGTCGATGCTAGACACCAAACTCACTAAGTCCACAACCTTCCATCCTCAAACTGATGGCCAGACAGAGGTTGTGAACAGGATGATTATACACATTCTGCGCATGTACAACTCAAAGCATCCATGTGTTGGTCACTTTAATTGCTTATTAATTTAAACAACCAAGTGCTACATGAATTGTCAACCCAGGAAAGTTTGTTTGTTTAAAAGGCAATCACACACTGTATATGCTCAATTCCAAAAGCAATGAAAAGTTGTAGTAACAATTACACTAATCACACCTTGCTTTAAACAAACTGAAGTTCTACTCTGAGTTACAGTAGGAAAAATCTCTCTATTGCAGAAAATTATCAAGAGAATCCTAGATTACATTAAAAAGAACAATCTAGGAAAAGAAATCAATCTGCAGAGGAAAAGACTAATTGTGCTATAATAGAGAACAAGACCCTATTCCCCAAGAAGGAATCTTCAACACCTATTTCTGATTACCATGCTTCACAAACTCACTCTATAAACCTGATGACCAATTGAAATAATCATTGATTACTTATGAATAAATTTATGAAAACAATGCAATAATTAAACAGAGTTTCAGTAATGAATACAAAGATCCAACAACGCATAAGTAATTTCAGCAAATAGATTTTAACAAGGCATGAATGAAAAATAATACTTAACACGCTACAGAAATTAATGGGTGAATCTTGTGAGGAAGGTGGGCCCTTTCCTTTTCACAAGATTCCCCAAAAGAAGGAACTAAGAAGAAGTGCTCAGAACAATATTTTATTCATCTGTCAACGTATCATATTACAAAAAGATTCAAGTTCCTTTACTTTCAGCTAGACCTTCCCATTGTCCCCCGCTAATGCTGATGTCTCCTCTATTTAAAGAGGAGACATCTATTATACATTTGATTACATTATAAATCCTATTCTTAACCCGATATGCTAAAATAGGATAATTGGTTCTTCCATTAGCAAAATGTTGTTACAATGGTTGTGACAATGCCGACTTTGGAATGTAGTTGTTGCAGCCAGTGTAATAGCTCCTTCGATGATCTCTTCTTGTTGCTACCGAATCTGAAATGCAAATCACAGGTTGTTTTAGCAACGGAATTTGCGCACTGTTCTAATCATTTCAACAATGTAGATCACAATGATAAATCTGCAATCTTCAGACTGTTTCAGCAATTATATATTTCCGATCAATGGTTAATTATGAAAGTAATGTAAAATTATATGTAAAACAAATTAAACATATAGTAACTAGAAGAAATGTTATATGCCTTTGGAAAATGGATTAAAGTGATAACATAGACTTTAAAGATGGATTGAAAAAGGATGGAATGATAGCAAAATATATGAGCAAAAAGGTACAATGTAGGGTCCTAACATCCCCCCAACCGAAAGGGTTGCATGTCCTCATGCAACTTCACTCTAAATCTGAGTCTGAGTACTGGCTCTTAGAGTGCAAATTACTTAAGCAATAACTATAGAAGGTACTGTCAGTTAGATCTCTGAACCCTTGAACATTTTGTAGCCTCTGCCATGTTGTTGCTTCTTCCTTTTTAGTCAACCTGTAATGAGCCTTATATTCCTATGCTGGCATCCATAGAAGAGGAAAATGAAAATGATACCCTATCCAATATTCAGTACGTTGCTGAAAACATCTGATATAATCATGTACCCTTGAGATTGTTGCTTCAAAATTAGGGGGACTGAAGGGGTTATACTCCTCCCTTTCCTTAGAGGATTGTTGCCAGAATAAGTTGTTTGCTTTTATGGTAGTAGCTTCCTTGCTCTTAACAAAGTGTTGGCAGTCTTGTAGCACTGTTGCTTGCAGTTGCCTGGTGTGTTCAACCATCCTTGGTTTTTTCAAAAATTGATGATACTCTGCAACAAAAATTGCAGGATTTTGTGGCTCTGGTCGAATCCACAGGAGATGGTTTTGTTCATTATGCCTTGTTGCAAGAAAGATAGTCTGCCATGTGATCTGATTAGCAAGGAAGGAGGCAAATGCTCTGATCTGAATGTCACTAACCAAAGGGTTAAGATTGAACTTCCTATTTTCAGGGATAACTTCATTGTGGAGATACAACTCACAGAGTAAATGTTGATCACTGGTGGATGCTTCTGTGAAAGTTTTCACAAACTGTTTGGGTCCAAATACTTCATGAGGTCTCCCATCTTTAATTGCCTTTATTTAAAAGAGCGCTAAGCGTTCTACAAGAAAAATAGAATAATTGGAAGATGGTTTCCTAGCAGCTAATAATTTTTGAACCAAATCAAACATAAGGAGCAGTTTACATTTTAGCTCTTTATTCTCTTTATTCTATGCGTGAGAGTGTTGGAGTACTTGCTCCAAGGCTTCCCAGTTTGAATATATATGATTTTGCCAGAGTAATTTATGCTCCTGCAAGATCTTATCTTGTGAAATAACATATTATTTCTTCCACTTGTCCATTATTTGGTGCTTATCCCAAGATTCAGTTTGTTTTTCAGTACTGCAAGTGGTAGGCTAAGGTATAGTCTGAGTAGAAACAGGATCTTCAGCTTTAACAGTTACAGTAGGCCGAGGTACTTGTGGTTTAGCTTCTTTTTCAAAAAAATTTGAAGGCCCTACTGGTTCTTGTGTTACAGTAGGGTGTTCCTCTTTGATTGCAGAAGACGTGGATGCAGGGGAGGCTCCAGGCAGTGGAATTTCAACTATTTTATACCCTGCTTGATGATAAATGTTACCGCATTGGTTGCACATATATTCCTTATACTGATCTTTCTCTGTATTTTTCTCAGCCAAGGATGTTGTATGGGCTAAAGTGTACAAATTAAGCTCTTTGTCGTAGGCTTCCCTTGCCATTACTAATTCCTACTTATAAGCTTCGAGTTCTGATTTTAGAAACTCATTTTCTTGTAAAAGGGAAGCCAGGGTGACTGGGCTTTGTGTAATAGTCACAGTCTCAGTAGTTGGTTCTTGTGTGACAGCTACTGAATGAGTAGTTGGTTCTTGTGTAACAGCTACATGATGTACAACATCCTGGGCATCTAGATTTTATATATCAGCAGCTGGTTCTTGTGTTACAGTCGTAGCTGGTTCTTGTGTGGCAGATATAGCTAGTTCTTGTGTTACATCCGTAGCTGGTTCTTGTATGGCAGCTATAGCTGGTTCCTGTGTAGTAGCTACTGAATGAGTAGTTGGCTCTTGTGTAACAACTACGTGATGTGTAGCATCCTGGGCATCTAGATTTTGTATATCAGCAGCTGGTTCTTGTGTGGAAGCTACTGAATGAGTAGCTGGTTCTTGTGTGATAGCTACTTGTTCTGAAAGAAATAGTGTCGTAAAATCCTGGGCATCTGGTTCTTGTGTTTCAGTGCCCGAGGGTGAGATAGGTAAAGATTCTGGGACTTGGGACTATGGTGGGGTATGGGTTTTTAGATGAATAGGTTGAGAATTTAGGATAGTGGCAACAGTTGCTACTTCACTTGACGCCCTCATTCGTCTTTGGGGTAAAAAGGTAGGGAGAGTAGTAATTTTCCTTTTATGAGTGGGTTTTTTCTGAGGGGAAGGGCTATTAGAAATGGTAGCTGCTTTGGTTGAGGCCCTCGTTCGTTTTCTTGATAGGAAAACAGTCTTAGTTTGCCTTTTTCTTTTTAGAATAGAGAGGGGAAGGTTATCTTCAGAATCATCACTAGGGTTATGAACAGTAGGATTAGATGATTCTGCCGAACTGTGGGATGGAGTTGATATGGTGGGAGGGTCAATTAGATCAATTGGCTCTGCTGGTGGAATTTGTAGAGGGTCAGGGATGTTCTCTGGTTGCTGCTCGTGGGGATTTTCAAGGATTTCTTGAGGATTTTCAGTAACTTGCTCAGGGTCTAGGGGTGGATTATTTAGAGGAAGGTTTTGCTAAGCAAAACCCCTTTGAATCAGTAGCTGAACAAGATGGTGATGGGTGAGGGAAAGGAGTGGGAATTTTACCTGTCTGTAGTAATGTGACATATTTCTTAGACACCCAAGTAAATAATAAGGAATATTTAATAGTCGACCATGTCTCAAATGATTTAATAAGACAAAATCATGCTGATAGAGTACCTGGTAGCGACCTTCACAAGGTAATGTTTGACGAATTCAACAACCTTCGGCCATGGAGGTGGTAATGAGTGAAGTCGGAAACCCCGGCATTTGGGCTCAACTTGTTCTCTTGGCAGAGGAAAATCATGTTGTGCATTCAGAATAATATGCTTGCGACTAAACCCTCAAGTGCCAATGACCGGCAGACCTGAAACCTATGCTATGACACCCTTTGAGACTGGAATTCGAACTCCCTAGATAGTAGAATGATCTTCCTATAGATTTCATGCAAATTCAAGGACCTATTGTGGATAAAATTCCTAAAGCCTTTGAAAATATCCTATCCAGCTTGCCTACTGAAAAATCTGATATGCCTCTGGATATAATTCAAGCAAAGCTATCGAGCCGGGCTCATGTCGAATAGCAGGTCCTCCCATAGTTAACCAGCTTTGGTAAAATGCACAGTCAAAAACCAAGTTACCGCACTTCGAACAGAGTAAATTTTGCGAATGAGAACATGGAGTAACAGTGAAGAGGCAAGGTAATAAGACGGAATAATGGTAAGAAAAATGACGGTAATTGACTTGGTGTGAAATGATGGCGTATAGTTTCGGTATTCCCCCCAACTACGGCTGAAATAATGACTTTAAATGTATGGGGATTGTGGTAATGATGAACGTAATCTTCTCATTTAACCATAGTTTAATTGTACTTACACATAATATTTACATACCTCATGTTTACCTTTAAATTTTGAAAAGTATAGTGCTCGTTCATAATATATCAACAATAGTCATGGAAGAAGCTTTTGAAACATGAGGGAGATTATATTAGAGGTCTATATAATCATAGGAGAAGACAGTGAAAGGATAGGATTAGCATAAAAATAATGGAAGAAAGTGATTTTCATGACAGAAAGTGTTGTATGGTGATGTCTTTGAAAAGAAATGGTGTTTCAGCAATGGGAAAGATATGGAAAACATTGTTGAAGAGTATTGTTCCAGGAATGGGAAAAATAGGGAAAGTGTTGTTAAAGAGTGCTATTTCAGCAATGGGAAAAATAGGGAAAAATGTTGTTGAAGAGTGATGGGAAAAATGGGGAAAAGAAATAAGGGGAATTAATGATGGAAATGTCACTGGAGGATGGGGAAATGAACTATGGACGGATTGAAATGAGATGAACAATGCTTCACAAGATGAAGCTTGGATCTGCTTGTAGTAGGATTGTCCTTTCCAATAAGCCTTTCATAAATCTAGAATCTGCAAAATAATCAATTATAACGTGACAGCCCTTGACAGGGATTATTAGTTAAGAAATCTAATCTAATGCTAAAAATACAATGCAGAAAAATTAAATGCAATGAGGGGCAAAAGGCTCCCCCAAAAAGAGATAATGTGAATCTGCCATGCAAGTAGCCTTAAAATCCTCTTTGGAAATGGGTCATTGGTACAGACAGAGACGATGACCATTTACTGATAATGGTGTTCTAGAGTCATCAATTGTTAGGAGCCTTACTGTTCCATTGGGAAAAACAGTGTCTATTTTGTAAGGTCCCAGCCATCTTGTACGTAGTTTCCCTTGAAAATTTTCAAATCGATAATCACACAATAAGCCCAATTACCTTTTTGGAACTGCTTATTGTGGAGTACTGAAGAAGGTATGGTTTTATAGACTATTTTGTCATCTTTTCTTTAGAACTCGTAACATCTTTGCATCATGAACTAGGTAGATAATGGGAAATCATGATAAATCTATAAGATTTATATGCAACATGAAAACAATAATAATTGCCATTTTTTATGCAGGAAAAGGGAAAAACTAAAGATTTCTGCTCCAAAGAAAAAGACAGGGCCAAGCTAACCGCTGTCCCTTTGGCGGGGAACCACATGAAAACAAGACGATCTAAATTAAAACATCTCAGCCAAGGAAAGGAAAAGGAGATATCGACTCGGTGCAAGAAAATGACCGGATAACTGAGGATTAACAGCTTGGCGAATCCCTCAGGATCCTTTGATCCTGAGGGATCGCTGCTTTAACTATTTTCGCATCCTTGATATCTCTGCTTCAGCTGTTATAAGTAGGGGCAGCACTGCTAGCCTGGGGAGGAGACTGTTAATTTTTATGTAACTTTGCTCTGTATTTGAAACTTTGATCATCGACTCTCGTTGAGAAGTGATCCACTGTAACTCTGTTTTGATGCTTTAATATAAATTTGGTTGCTGTTCCATCTTTGATCCTGGAATAATTTCAAGCGGTGTGTCCCTGGAGGCTAAGGGCCCGGCCCTGGTGGAACCCTTGCTCTTGTATCATTACCTTTAGTTCATGTGTGGTTTTCATTATCAACTTTGATCGGTAATCTGGTGTGTTTTGTTATTTTATATCACAACTTTGTTATGCTTACAATATCGTTCTCTGCAGCAGGAAAGTCGTATTGTTCATTCTGACCTTATAACGTATTGTTGTTCCTTTAAGTCATTAATATAACATTACTGTTCTTTACAAAATGCTACTGCTATTCAATTGCAGAGTAGCCGAGCTATAATATTCTTAAGTTGGTATTACTATATTCGTCTATGGTTTATACTTCATACGATTGTTGTTCAATTGACATTGCTATTCCCTTATGAATTGCGATCGTTATCCTTTCTAATTGAGATCAATATTTGTGGTATCAAACTCAGATTACTGTTTTTCTTAATATCTCTGTGTGCCGTGTATTTCGGTACTGTATATTCACCATTAGATCTAAACATTGTTCTATATTTCATTGGTAATTGGTTGCTGTTCCATTTCTATTTGTTGTCCGATTTATCCTTTAAGTAAAGATTGCCATCTGATTTCTGTAGGATACGATTACTGCACTTGTTCCTGTAGATTAAGGTGTTGTTGTTCATCAAACTTAGTTGTTGTTACATTTTCTAGTCGCTGTTCCATTTCTTAGTTGTTGTTCCATTTCCTGTTATTTGCGTTACTATTGCTTTGGTGTGCAGAACGATCTAAAACTATAGTGGGCATTGGCATTTGTTGTCTAGTCCCCAGATTGATGATCTGTTCCTCGATTACTTTTAGTTACATCAGTTTCCAAAGGGATGAGTTATTGTTACTACACCCTTGACTGATAAATGGCTTAGTTTTCCAAGTGCATGATTTAGTTTCTGAAGTATTTTGCTGTAAGTATATTTTCTTTCAAGCATCCGTTTACTCTTGTATTTCCTTGAGCACTATACTACTAGCATTACTCTGACAAATGACAGTCTCAAACTGAGTACACTTTTTGAGATAACAAATCATTCCTGGATTGACAAGTTAATGTGAGGTAATTAGAGGTGAAAAAGACCCTTTTTACGGCTCGACATTTTGGCACCATTGTCGGGGAAGAGTGTAGCCATTTGTTTCTTTTTTCAGAGTAGTGTAAGAACCTGTTAGGAAAGAACTGGGTTTTAAAAATGGAAGGTAAGAACCTACGTGTGGAGTATGTAATAGACCTGCCCCCTGCCCGCTTTCCTACAGATTTGTTGTTGTTTTGTTTGGGTAGAACCTAGCAGTTGATTTGTGTGCATAACTAAGCAGAAAAAGTAGGAAAAGAATCCCAAACCTCTACCCAAGTCTGATAAAGCTAATGGGCCGGTGACCCTTGGCTGATCGACCTTTATAGATGAAATCCTTAAGAAAGCAGAATCTCAGCCTTCAGTAGGACCTAGAAAAGTTACTTCTAGACAGCCTGCTAGTTCCCTTCAGGCCACAGGATCATCATCTGTAGCCTTTGCTGAGGCGCATAGCCAAACCGAAGAGCAAGATTTTCAAGAAATTGAAAATTCTAGCCTAAAGTCATTGCAGGAAGGGAACCTTAGCAATTTCTGTGAAGGAAGGGGAGAAATAGGAGAAGCTGAAAAACCAAAATATCCTCTTAGGGTAATTCAGCCATTAAGTAGCCCAGATAAGGGAAGTGTTGCAAAAATCGTTTATAACGAAGTTGAAATTCAAGAACCTGAATCCCCCCAGACATTAGGCACTCTCATCATCTCAGATAAAGGAAGTACTGTCAAGGCCATTCCCATTAGAGCCATTCCCCCTCGACAACCTAGGAATACCCTCCTAGATATCCCAGAAGGCTATTGGCATATATTTGACCAAATGGCCCAGAACCAACCAAACACCAAAACCTCTACAGTGTAATACCCCATTTTGGAGACTGCAGCTAATGCACCTATGAAAGCAATTCCCCTCCAACATATCCCTACATTCCATGGCCTTACATCAGAAGATCCAGATGCATTCCTGTTCGAATTCGATGTGCTGTGTATAGGATATGACTATACCACCGATCCCCAGAAACTGAAATTATTTCCTTCTACATTAAAAGGAGCTTATTTAAGATGGTTTATGGGATTAGGTGGTGGTGTTATAAATAATTGGGATCAAATGAAAGAGTCTTTTCTAAAAAAATATCAGGACTATTGCAGGTCTCGAGAGTTAAAAGATGAAATATTTCAGATGGTAGCTAAACCAAATGAAACATTAGAAGAGTATGTTGAACGATTCTAGTATAATCTTCAAAGATCTCCTTATGCATCATTACCTTTACCTGATAATGTATTAAAAACAACATTAATTAGGGGAATGAAGGAACAATGGATTGAGACATTAAACATTATGGGGAAAGGAGATATTTATCAAGAAAATTTTGCTGACATTATTGATTTATGTATCAGGAGCTCGAGAGGCAGCACAAGACTAAAACCAGCAGAGCATGATCGGTTTGTAAGAGATAATAGAATTTCGGCAGAAGGAGTAACTCGTGCAGAAATTGGAAATTTATTAGAAAATTTTAAAACTGACATATTGGGGACGCTGACAACACAACTTGATATTATGCAGGCCAAAAAAAAGCAAGCAGAAGCAGAACAGAATTTGGCAATCTTCTGTCCCAGATGTAGAAAGAAACATAGCCATAAGGAGTGTCCATTAGATGCAGTCCAAATTTGCACCATTTGTACAAAAGACCACTCCACAGAAAGCTGCCCCTCACTTCCTGGATTGAAAGTAGTATACAAGGAAGCAAAAGAAGAGCCAGAGTCGGTGTATCTACTTAATCAGAGCCGTCAATGGCAGCCGTGACAAACAGGTATGTTTCCAGACTCAGCTTCTTCTTTCCAGCCTCAGCAATACCATGCTCAATAATATAATTCAATGTGGCAAAATCAACCTCCCTTCCCGAATTGGTCACAACAATCATTCCCTTCATCATCTCCATGGCCAAATCAAGCAAGCCAACCCAATTGGCCAAATTTTCCCTATACCCGACCATATTGGCAAAACAATGTTTATCCACCGCAATGGACCCCTCCTACTTCACAGAGTCAAACCTAGTAGACAAACTAGCAAAGACCGATGAATCAGCCAGTAGGAACTATCCCGCTCCCTCAACCTACACTGCCAACCCTACAACAAAACCCCCAGTCTAATTTAAGGCTGCAACTCCCAGCCCAACCCAACCCCAATCCGAATAACAGACCGGTCCAGTCCATTCAAATAATCAAAACACCAGAGACAGGAACCGATCTAAGGGAGTGTAATGACTTTCAATTAAGATCTGGGCATAACATTGAAACAGAGGGAGATAAAATAGTTCAGGTTGAAAATAAGTTACCTGTAGAACAACCGTTACAAGAAGAGGACGTGACCAGACAACAAATTCATGATCCATCAACCACATCCTCTCCTCCATTCCTAGAATGCTTAATTATACCTCGACCTATAAAATATCTTGATTTTGACATTCTGGGAGAATTACGAAACCTGTACATAAAAATCCCACACCTCCAAGCCATTCAAGACATCCCGATATATGCAAAGACTATCAAAGAACTATGTATAAACAAAACCAAGGAGGACAATAACAAATAACCCAAAAGTCCAAGTAGTTGGCACTTTATCTGACTTATTATCAGGAAAAGAAACACCCGTTAAATACGAAGACCCAGCAAATCCAATAGTAACCGTACAAATCTATGGTCAAACCTTCTCAAATGCCTTAGTTGATCTAGGAGCTACAATTAACATCTTAACAACCACTACTTGCCAAAAACTAGGCTTTACATCAGTAGAACTGACCTCCACTTTATTAGAACTGGCTGATTGATCTGTAGTTAGGCCAGAGGGCACACTACATGATGTCATGGTATCTGTTGACTCTTGGGAGTATCCGACCAATTTTCTAATAATAAATCCCAAAAACTGACTTGATGGACATCCATTGATCTTAGGTAGACCTTGGCTCACAACTGCCGATGCTTATATTGGCTGCTGACAAGGTAATATGACCATTACTAGGGGGAGAAATATTAAGAATCTAGCTTTGTACCCCCCAGCGTAGCCAAGTGTCACAATAATAAAAACTAACAAGCATCCTGTATCATACCTCACCGAAAATATTAGATCTCCATTAACCATACAAGAGGCCCTCGATTTCAAACACCAAACAGAAGATGATGCCATTAATAATTTCATTAGCCAAGCTGAACCCAGATCCCATGTACAATGTCACATGATAGAAGCAGCATTTGATAATGAATTAGAAGAGGATCTTCTTAAAGATACAAATAATCAAACAATGCCTACTACCTCTGTTTCGAATAGAAAAATTGTGGAAATTGAGCCAGTAAAGACTTTAAACATTAATGCCAACCTGACTTCTGAACAAGAAAAGAAGCTCATCCAATTATTGAGGAAACATAAAGAAGCATTTGCATGGGACTACCCTGATATGACAGGAATTGATCCTCAGTTATGTACACACCACATTTACATAGAAAAGGATGCAAGACCTATTCACTAACCACAAAGGAGACTTAATCGTCATCTAAAAGACATTGTAAAAACTAAACTTCAAAAACTTTTAGATGTTAACTTCATCTACCCTATCTCCGATAGTAAATGGGTCTCTCCACTTGTTGTGGTACCAAAGAAGAATGGAAAGTGGAGGATTTGTGTAGACTATAGAGAATTAAACAAAGAAACACAAAAAGACCACTTTCCCCTTCCATTCATTGATCAAGTATTAGACACTCTAGCAGGAAAGAAATTCTTTTCTTTCTTAGATGGCTTCAGTGGATACAATCAGATTCAGATTGCCCCTGAAGACCAAGACAAAAACTACTTTTACTTGTCCTTGGGGAAAATTTGCCTACAGAGTTCTACCTTTTGGCTTATGCAATGCTCCTGCCACATTTCAAAGAGCTATCCTTAGCATTTTTTCAGACCTAATAAATGAGGGGCTCGAAGTCTACATGGATGATTTTACACCATACGGAGATGATTTTGACCCAGCATTGGACACACTGGAAAAGGTCTTGCAGCGCTGCATTGCCACTAGGCTTTTCTTAAGCCATGAAAAATGATATATGATGATGACTGAAGGACTTATTCTAGGCCATTATATCACAGCAGCTGGCATACAGGTAGATCCAGCCAAAATTCAAATAATTTTGCTAATTCTCACTCCTACCACTCAAACAAAGGTACGCAATTTTCTTGGATTATCTGGTTATTATAGAAGATTTATAGAACATTTTTCACATATTGTTGCAACTCTTTATGTACTGACAGGTAAAGTTGACTTTCTTTGGACATAAAAATGTGACCGTGCTTTTCAGGATCTGAAGAAGCTTGTGTCCACAGCTCTAGTCCTTCGAGGACCAAATTGGGACCTGACATTCCAGATTTCATCAGATGCCTCAGATATAGCTATTAGAGCAGTCCTTGGGCAGGAAGAAGATAAAAAACCATATGCAATTTATTATATTAGCAAGAACTTATCCCCTGCTGAATTGAATTATATTGTTACTGAAAAGGAATTTCTAGCTGTAATACATGCTGTCAATAAGTTCAGGCATTACATTACTGGATATCCTATTATTTTCTATACAGATCACTCTGCCATAAAATATTTAGCGAATAAACCAATCACGAATGGTAGAATAACTAGATGGCTGATTTTATTGCAGGAATTTGATATTACAATCAAGGATAGACCTGGAAAAGAAAATCTTGTAGCTATCTTTCTCTCATGAATGCCAAAACCAGTGGACGAAGCAGCAGTTGAAGATCACTTTCCAGATGAGCATTTGTTTGTTGTCACTGTTAAAACACCCTCGTATACTATTGTTGTGAATTACTTAGCAGTAGGCAAATTACCAAAACATCTGACCCCCAATGAATGAAAACAGATTATCCAGTGAAGTGCTCGATTTTCTTGGATTGGGGGCTACCTGTTCCATAGAGGAGCAGATATGCACCAGGAGATGTGTCCGTGACAATGAAATTTTTGATATTTTGAAAGCTTGTCACGACGGACCATGTGGCGGACACTTTGTCGATAAGAGAACTGGACATAAGGTGCTGCAAATAGGGTATTATTGGCCCACGATCTTCAAAGATGCAAAGAAGTTCGTTCAAGCTTGTAACAGTTGTTAAAGAGCAGGATGCCCTGGTCAGTCCGATGAAATGCCTCTAAACCCACAACTGGTTATTGAACCATTCAAGCGATGGGAACTTGATTTTGTTGGTCCAATTAACCCATCCTCGAACCAAAAAACATATATTCTAGTGGCAACGGAATATGTCACCAAGTGGGCTTAAGCAGAAGCATTACCAAGAGCTACAAAGGATTCTGCCATATAGTTCCTGTTTCATATATTTGTGCGATACGGGCTTCCAAGAGACATAATTACAGATGCTAGACCACAGTTTGCTAGTAACAATATTGCTGCAACACTTGAGAACTATCATATCCAGCATAAAATTAATACTCCATACCACCCTCAAGAAAACGGTCAAGTAGAAAGCAACAACAAAATAATAGAGGCAATCTTGACAAAAACCATTGCGTCACATAGACGCAATTGGGCTGCAAGACTACCAGAAGCCTTGTGGGACTACCAAACAACATGGACAAGCACTACCGACTATTCCCCATCAATTGGTGTTTGGAAAGCAACCCATTTTTCCCATAGAATTCGAAATCCAAACACTGCGAACAACACAAGAAGTAGGCCTAGATCTAAACGAGGCACAGATCAACAGATTACAGCAGATCAATGAACTAGATGAAATCAGGCTCTCTGCCCTTCAACACACTGCATTAATCCAACAGCAGCGAGCTAAATGGCATGACGCTCTCATTAAAAGGAAAGTCTTCCGTGAAGGAGATTGGGCGCTCTTATACGATTCCAGGTTTCAGGATTTTCCCAGGAAACTTCAGACTCGCTGGCTGGGGCCATATGAAATCCAGAAGGTACATGATAATGGAACCCTTACTCTAGTCACTATTGATGGATCTGGACATACCTTTAAAGTAAATGGCCACCGAGTTCGATTATACCGCAAACCACTTACTCGGGAATCCTTCTGCCAGCAACTACGCGAGGACTCCGATATGCAAATTTTACAGGAGGAAGAGCAATCTTCCTCACCTATGATTCATTAAGTGATTCACCTATTTTTAAACTTTGTACATAATTTCTTTGTTCTGTATATATTTTTTTGTATTTGCATTTTTTTTTTGCTACTCCTGTCATTTTGTTGTTCCTTT
This sequence comes from Pinus tabuliformis, assembly GCA_031772625.1. Taxonomy (NCBI): domain Eukaryota; kingdom Viridiplantae; phylum Streptophyta; class Pinopsida; order Pinales; family Pinaceae; genus Pinus; species Pinus tabuliformis. The sequence goes on from CM062817.1 coordinate 655,329,119, forward strand.
TCTGAGGGGACAACATTTGTGTACACTTTTGTTGATTGTTGTTGTTCCTTTTTCAAAAGAACAACACCTTTTGTTTTAGCCATTCTTTTACATTTTCATTTTGTTTTTCCTTTTCCAAAGCAATGGCATTTGAGTGTTCTGTTGTTCCTTTTCTAAAGGAACAACACTTTTTATTTTCGTTGTTCCTTTGGAAAAGGAGCAACACTTTAGATTTTTGTTGTTCCTTTTCTAAAGGAATGACATTTGAGTTTTCTGTGGTTCCTTTTGCAAAGGAATAGCACTTTTGATTTTTGTTATTCCTTTCCCAAAGGAACAACATTTGAGTTTTCTACTGTTCCTTTTCAAAGGAACAACACTTTTGATTTTTGTTGTTCCTTTTCCAAAGGAACGGCATTTGAGTTTTCTGCTGTTCCTTTTTCAAAGGAACAACACTTTTGATTTTTGCTGTTCATTTTCCAAAGGAACGACATTTGTGTTTTTGTTGTTCATTTTCCAAAGGAACGAAACTTTTTAGAACTTGCGTTACTTTTGTTCCTTTTCCAAAGGAATGCCTCTTTTGGTTTTCTGCTATTCCTTTTCTAAAGGAACGACATGTTCGGTTTTTGCTGTTCTTTTTTTCAAAGGAATGGCACTTTCGGGTTTTGCTGTTCCTTTTTCAAAGGAACAACACTTGTATTCCTTTGCCCTTCCTTTTTCAAACGACAACATTCTCGTATTCCTTTTACTTATGCCTAAAGATACCTGTTGTTCCTCTTGTTTTAGGTCTTTTGGAGCACAACTATACACTCATGCAATGAATACAAAGCTAGAGCATACTGAAATCAGCAAATTATATAAAATCACTACATTTATAAGAAACTGCTATGAATTAATAAAGAGGAACAAAGAAAGGACACAATTATTCATCACTTTTGTTGTCATTACCCTACTAATACTGACATGATTGGTCATCTTTATCATGCTGGTTCTTTTTAAATTCCCATAATCTTCTTGGATCATTATTAAGGAATAAGAACAAAGGGTTTATATTTTTCTATTGAGATGTTAAGACTTCTTCCACCATTCCTACTCTTAAGGAGGGTTGAACCACCCTTTGTGTATAAATAGGAAAGCATTTTATAAAAAGAATGAAAAAAGAAGAATGTTTTGAATTGTCAAATGCAGGATAGGGGGTCTCATCAAGAGCCAACCTACCATGATCATAAGGAAGAAAGTGAAGTGGCATTCCCACTATGGCCACCACACCAGGGATATGGTCCAAGAGGCACATCAGAAAAAATAAAGAGTCCTTGGAACAGGAGGTCTCATCACGAGCCGGCCTGCCCACCTTTCACTCCTTCCTGGTGAATGGCATTATGATTTAACTGGTTACCAAGCCAGCATAATGACCTCCATTTTGACACTGAACAATACTTCCTAGGCATACACAAAGGATCATGGTTCCATGGGTGAAACAAACAACTCTGCCAAGGTTATGGACACCTGTCGGTAGCAGAGCTCTGTTAATGGTATTGAAGTCACATTTCTTATACACCAATAGTAATCATTAATACCCTTCTTTGTCTTATACCTTTGTAATCTGTCAAATAAGATTATGCATATCACTTCCTCGAACCATTAAACACATGAAAATCCATCATAACCAATCATGACGGGAAAAGTAGACAATGATCGCATTACACTCATTGTGCACGTCAGCTGTCCTATCCTCCTAGCCTCGCATCATGTAACCACATTTTCTTATTTATTAAGCGATCCTATTATACACCTCGATTTCGGTAACCTGCTCCTTTTGTAAACATGGCATCTTGGCATATGCTATTCCTTTATGACCTTGTACCAGAACAGATCAGCCCACCGCTCCTTCATTTGACGACCGAGGATGTTCTATCACATTGTGGGGGGGCTGACTTCATAATTTGCTGACATACGTGTCAGGCTATTATTCGGCAAACTCTTACTTGGGAATAGTAAGGCTTAATAGTATTTCATTTTTCAATTTGCATGCCTTGCTATTCCTAAGATATTTCTATATCATAGTCTGCAACAATTAGCAAGATTTGAACGAGCCTTGTGATTTTTCTATTTTCTCTGTGTTTCTAACAGTTTGAACAACCTGCTGTTTCATTGTCGTCTCTACGTTTTTACAATGAGCTAAAGCATGGGAGGAAGGTCAATTCGAAGAGAACCACAGGTATTGACAGTTTCTGACGCTGCACGAGAAATACTGGCAAGGGTAGGATGGTTAGTCTATCTTAATCATTTACAGGAATCCAACAAGACCGTGGCAATAGAATTCTTGCAGAACTTGCAAGAATACCACTCCACTGTAAGGGGAAAACACATAGCAGTTACCGATGATGTAATTGCAGAGGTCTCGGGACTGCCAGCCACTGGACCTGTGTGGACTCTAAAGAAGGAGAGACTGTAAAAGATCATGAAGATCTTCCAGGATGAAGTCCAGAACCTGATAGTCAGAGGAAAGGGAGTCCTTCCAGCAGCATTGGGAGAGCCATGGGAAGAATTGGCGAATATCATCCAGAGCTACATCACCTATGAAGGTAGGAAAGACGTGGTAAGACCACGACACCTTAAACTCTTAGTTGTATTAAAAGAGAAATGCTTTGTGAACCTACCTGCATTTTTAAATTCATTACTTCATGATGTTGCCCGAAGCATGAAAAAGTCACAACATGTGGAATCGGTAGTAAGTCACCATGGACTGATATGGCTAATAGTTAACCACAGTCTTGCTTAGCAGTAGAGCAACTGGGAAGAACTAATTGCTATGATAGATGGGGCACCAACTCCGCCAGCCCCAAAATGCAAACATACTGCCAGTACACCAAATAGACCATCAAAATGGAGAAAATCAGTTAGATTGGCATGGATTAGAGGGAGGTTGGAAAATCCCCAAGGGAGTACCAGCCAACCTATGGAGATAGACGACTCAGGGGACGAGAAACCCTTGCAATTGGAAGGAGAAGAGAATGAGAAAGAAGTGGGAGGAAATGAAGAAGGAGAAACAGAGGAAGGGACCGAACAACCTGAGCAGGTGGAGGCAGAGACAGAACAACACGAAGAGAGTCCATTGTAGAATCCATTGCAGGAGGACGAATTGGCCAAAATTCTGGCCAATATGGGTGAATATGCCCAATCTCTTAGCCCGCTAGGCATCCAGATTGAGGAAGAACCAAAAGAGCATTCTGCTCATGATAAAAATGCACCCGAGGAATTCTGCGATGAGGAAGAAAACGAAGAGAATCATTGTGTTCATGATGTAAGTATGAAAAGAGAAGAGAATGATGAAGATATAGAAGGGGAACAATCTACTCCCAGCTAGACTACACCGGAAGAATTGCATGAAGAAGAAGGGGTGGATAAAGAAGTTACCCAGGAAGTAACAGAGCCAGTTAGGGTTTCTACTCCTAAGTAACCTGAACAAAACAGTGAAGGAGCACCACAAGAGGAAAACCAGGAAATTGGCCAAGATGATAGTCCAGGCCCGAGTAAACAGACAGTTGTTCCTTCCAAGGGAACAGAAGAAAGTAAACGATTACGAAAAGAACAACAAAGATTACTAAATGTGATAGCTCGACTTCGACAGCAAATCAAGGTTTTGAGAATGAGAAAGAAAGCAAAAAGAACTTTAGGGGGAAGACATGCAGCCACTCCAGTGAGACCCCCCAAGAAAAAGGTTCGAAGGACCCCTGTTCAGCCTGTTGTTCAAAACCCTATCGAAGAATAGTCTGCTGTTCAAACTGCTGTTGAAGAACAGTCTGCTATTCAAACCCCTGTTGAAATGCAGACTGCTGTTCAAAAGAAAAAGGAACAACATTTCATTGTTGCTCATGTTGAAGTGAAAACAGACGATATACCAGCCTATGACAAGGAAGTTCAGACAGAGGTACAGTCCTCTTAAGGGATACAGACTATAAACACAAGGCGACACAATAAGAAGATTCAAGTAAATATTCCACTAGCCACTACTATGTGGGACAACGATTCGAGGATAGTAACCCTATGAGAGGGTTTGATGAAAGCTCAGCAAGTAGTAGAAAAACTCACAGAACAAACGGTTTCTCGAGAAAAGTATGAAGAATTACAACAACAGCTAAGGAAAGTCAATTTATTTGAAAGCCAGGCCTTTGAAGGATGGCAAAAAGAACAAGAAAAAGTCACAAAGGTAACTCATAGATTAGATGTATTTATCAGATAGATGGATACCTTATTCTCTTTGTACACTGACGTCCTAGCATGTAGAGCCCCTGCCAAGAATTATGCCTTGTTTTTAATGGAATGATATTTGCAATTGAAAATTAAGGCCATCAAAGCAGGAGCCCCTATACAAATTAATACCATTGATGATTTGATAAATTGTCGTAAGCACTATGGAGTAAAGGTTCAAAGACTCCTGTGTGAATTCTATCTACATAACCTTGTGTTAGATCAAGAGACAGAGCAGAACCCCAGCCCTTTCGTTGGGGATATCCAACTACAGGCATTTATTTCGTTTGGAGTTAATCAAATTAAATGGCTTAAAGGCTATAATGCCTTCCAAAGACAAGAAAACGGGTTAGATTTATGGGTAAGAGCTGAGCCTAGAGATCCATTACAGTTATGGAACAAACACAGGAGCCTCATGAGGACTCCGGGCATGTTTGACGCGTTAGGACCCATTCATACAGCAATCAATCGGCAAGGGATAGAATACTTCTTTACCATTAAGGACCTTGCCATTACAGCTGCTAAATTTCGATATCAGACCTCTAGTCCGAACATCCAACTCAGGGAACCATTTAATTACGAGAACTTTAAATTAGCCGTTGATCTTTTGAACCTCTATGGTGAAATTATCTTAAGGGCAGGGCCATCTTGGTTAGGATATAGGTTTCGTAGTCCGATCATTTGGCACCCTGCACCTGGATACCAAGCCCTGTATGAAATGCCTGAGGGTCAGACAGGTCATCTTTTTGAACACCTAGTTAGGCATCATGGCTGTAGACCACCACATGAGATCCCATCTCCAGCCTACTCTCTCACTGCCTTACATGTCAACTACAATGTTTTCATGAGGGCATGGAAAAGGGTAAGCAGGGGGGTGTGTGGAGTACTGAAGAAGGTATGTTTCTATTGACTATTTTGTCATCTTTTCTTTAGAACTCGTAACATCTTCGCATCATGAACGAGGTAGATAATGGGAAATCATGACAAATCTATAAGATTTATATGCAACATGAAAACACTAATAATTGCCATTTCTTATGTAGGAAAAGGGAAAAAATAAAGATTGTCGCTCCAAAGAAAAAGACAAGGCCAAGCTAACCACTGTCCCTTTGGAAGGGAACCATATGCGAACAAGACGATCTAAATTGAAACATCTCAGCCAAGGAAAGGAAAAGGAGATATTGACTCGGCGCAAGAAAACGACTAGATAACTGAGGATTAACGACTTGTCGAATCCCTCAAGATCCTTTGATCCTGAGGGATCACTGCTTTAACTATTTTCGCATCCTTGATATCTCCGCTTCAGCTGTTATAAGTAGAGGCAACACTGCTAGCCTGGGGAGGAGACTGTTAACTTTAATGTAACTTTGCTCTGTATTTGAAACTTTGATCATCGACTCTCGTTGAGAAGTGATCCACCGTAACTCTATTTTGATGCTTTAATATAAATCTGGTTTTTGTTCCATCTTTGATCCTAGAATAATTTCAAGCGGTGTGTCCCTAGAGGCTAAGGGCCCGACCCTGGTGGAACACTTGCTCTTGTATCATTACCTTTAGTTCATGTGTGGTTTTCGTTATCAGCTTTGATCGGTAATTTGGTGTGTTTTTTTATTTTATATCACAGCTCTGTTATACTTACAATATCATTCTCTGCAGCAGGAAAGTCGTATTGTTCATTCTGATCTTATAATGTATTACTGTTCCTTTAAGTCATTAATATAACATTACTATTCTTTACAAAATGCTATTGTTGTTCAATTGTAGAGTAACCGAGCTGTAATATTCTTAAGTTGGTATTACTGTATTCGTCTATGGTTTATACTTCATACAATTGCTGTTCAGTTGACATTGTTGTTCCCTTATGAATTGCATTGTTATCATTTCTAACTGAGATCAATATTTGTGGTATCAAACTCAGATTACTGTTTTTCTTAATATCTCTGTGTACCATGTATTTCAGTACTGTATATTCACCATTGGCTCTAAGCGTTGTTCTATATTTCATTGGTAATTGGTTGCTGTTCCATTTCTATTTGTTGTCCGATTTATCCTTTAAGTAAAGATTGCCATCTGATTTCTGTAGGATACTATTACTGCACTTGTTCCTGTAGATTAAGGTGCTACTGTTCATCAGACTTAGTTGTTGTTACATTTTCTAGTTGCTGTTCCATTTCTTAGTTGCTATTCCATTTCCTGTTATTTGCGTTACTGTTTCTTTGGTGTGCAGAACGATCTGAAATTGTAGTGGGTGTTGGCATTTGTTGTCTAGTCCCCAGATTGATGATCTGTTCCTTGATTACTTTTAGTTACATCAGTTTCCAAAGGGATGAGTTATCGTTACTGGACCCTTGACTGATAAATGGCTTAGTTTTCCGAGTGCATGATTTAGTTTTTGAAGTATTTTGCTGTAAGTAGATTTTCTTTCAAGCATCCATTTACTCTTGTATTTCCTTGAGCACTATACTACTAGCATTACTCTGACAAATGATAGCCTCAAACTGAGTACACTCTTTGAGATAAAAAAGCATTCCTGGATTGACAAGTTAATGTGAGGTAATTAGAGGTGAAAAAGACCCTTTTTACAGCTCGACACTTATGCTTGTTGATTTTATCATGCCATTTTGTTCTTTGTTGTTGGATCATAGTTGTTTGATGAATGGCATCTAACCTCTTTTCATCCAATTCCTGAAGCTACTACAACCTGGCTATCTGTGCATCAGTCAAATCAAGGTTAACAGCTAAAGTAGTTCTTAAGGTTTTAATTTCAAATTCCACAGGAAAAAAAACACTTTTACCATAAACCAATTCATAGGGAGAAAATCCTGTAGTATTTCTCCAGGTAGTTTTGTAAGCCCATAGTGCTTCAGGGAGCCTTTGAGACCAATCCTTCCTAATTTTCTTCACTGTTCTTGTTAGAATGGCTTCTATAACTTTGTTTGTATTCTAAACCTATCCATTGGCTTGGGGGTGGTATGGTGTAGTCACTCTATGATAAATATGATATTTTTGAAGGGTGGTTTTAAAACCATGAGAATTGAAAGGAGGTCCTCCATCTATAACTAGCTCTCTAGGCACTCCAAATCGAACAAAGATTTCTTCAAACAAGAAAGCTAAAACAACTTTTTCATTAGCTCTAAGGAGTGCTTTAGCCTCCACCCATTTAGTCATATAATCTGTGCAAACCAATATGTAAACTCTCTGATTGGATGGAGGATTAATTGGTCCTACAAAGTCCAAGGCCCATCTTTCAAATGGTTCAAGTATTACCTGGGGATTCAATGGCATTTCATCTCTATGATTAGGTTGACCCATTCTCTGATAGCTATCACAAGCCCGAACATATTTCTTTGCATCCTTGAAGAGTGAGGGCCAATAATAACCCATCCTAAGAATTTTATGTGCCGTTCCCTTATCAGCAAAATGCCCTCCACAAGTGCCATCATGACAAGCTTTCAGTATATCATAAACCTCATCTTCTCTAATGCATCTTCAGATTTCATGATCAAGTCCAATGTCGAAAAGACACCCACTTATCCAGCTATACCGAGCACTCTGTTGAATGATCTTTCTTTTCTCTCGATGTGATAGGTGTGATGGTAACTTCCCTACAACCAGATAATTGGTGAGTGAGCAGATACTGTAAATAAATATTCATCAGGAAAGGAATCATCTACTGGAGTGTTATCATCAGCTTTTAACTGAGAAAGGAAATCAGCAACTACATTTTCTTTAACTGGTCAATCTACAATTGTAATATCAAACTCTTGTAATAACAATAACCACCTGGTAACTCGAGAATTTGTGATAGATTTGTTCATTAAATACTAAATAGTCGAGTGGTCGGTATGGACAAAAGTAGAGTAACCAGTAATGTAATGTCAAAATTTATTAATGGCATAAATGACTGCTAAAAATTCCTTTTCAGTAACTGTGTAATTAAGCTCAGCAGGAGTCATATTCTTACTAATGAAGTAGATAGCATAAGGAAGATGGTTTACCTCTTGTCCCAAGATAGCTCTAATTGCAGTATCTGAAGCATCAGGGGATATATGGAAGGGAAGTGCCCAATCAGGTCCCCTTAAAATGGGGGCTGTAGATAACTGATGCTTGAGTTCAACAAATGCTTCCTGGCAAAGATTAGTCCACTGGAATTTAGCATTTTTCGTAAGTAACACAAACAAAGGAGAAGCTATTTTGGAAAAAAATTTGATAAATCTTCTGTAGTATCCTACATGTCCTAAAAAACTTCTCATATTGGTTTGTGTTCTAGGAATAGGAAGGTTCTGAATTACCTGTATTTTGGATGGATCTACTTGAATTCCTTGAGATGAAATAAAGTGTCCAAGTACAATTCCTTCATTCATCATCATATGAAAATTTTCAGTACTTAAGGAAAGGTGAGCTTGTACACAACGTTTAAGTACTTTCTCAAGGTTTTGTAATGCATCCTCAAAAGACACACCATAAGGGGTGAAGTCATCCATAAATATCTCCATAGAGTCATTAAGAATATCAGAAAGATTCCTATAACTGCTCTTTGAAAGGTTGTTGGCGCATTACATAGTCCAAATGGGATAACTCTATAGGAAAAAGTTCCCTAGGGACTAGTAAAAGTGGTCTTATCTTGGTCTTGGCATGCAATTTTGATTTTATTATACCCACTAAACCCATCTAAAAAAAGAAGAATTTTTTCCCTGACAAACTATCTAACACTTGATCAATGAATGGCAAGGGAAAGTGATCCTTTTGAGTGGCTTTATTTAAGGCTCTATAATCTACACACACTCTCCATTTCCTGTTTTTCTTAGGGACTATTACCAACGGAGAAACCCATTTACTGTTAGATATGGGATATATAAACCCTGCATTAAGCAAGTTTTGAAGTTCCTCTTTAACAATTTCCCTTAAATTAGGATTCATTCGTCACTGGGGTTGACAGATTGGTCGGCAACCCTCCTTGATATAAATGAGATGAGTACATAATTCAGGAGAGATTCCCTTCATATCCGTATATTCCCATGCGAATGCTTCCTTATTTTCAAGAAGTAACTTCATTAGCTGTTGTGTTTCAGCATCTATCAAGTTGGGGTTTATGTTCAATGTCTTGCCAGGTTCAATTTCTACTGTTATGCTTTAAGAGGAGATAGTAGTTGATGTTTGAGGTAGATCTTCAGATTTAAGCTTTCCCTGGGTATTAGATTTCAAAATTGCAGCCAGCTAATTATGTGTTTCAGAAGTCACCGAGGAGGGTTCACAAATAAAATTATTAATTACTTCATCCTTAGTGGTATCTTTAAGGCTTAGAGCTTGTTAGATAGTCAAAATAGGTTGAGTAGCATTATCATCATACTCCAACCATACAGAATTATCATTATTAATCATGGGTGTGGCATGAAGGTAGAGAGTAAGCTGCTTGGTTTCATATCCATTAGAAATTTTCATTGAACCAGATCTACAGTTGATAAAGGCATCGGTTGTGGCCAACCAGGGCCTTCCCAAAATTAGAGGATGTCCCCCCAACTTTGTTTTAGTCTGTAATACCACAAAGTCAGCTGGGTAATTCCAGGATTCAACTGAGATGATTAGGTCTTCAATGACTCCTTCCGGTTTGATTGTAGAACGGTCAGCTAACTCTAGAATGGTTGGTGTCTCTTTGATTACATTCTTTAGTTGTAACAATTGTGAAGTTTCAAGAGTCATAATATTTATAGCAGAATCTAAATCTACCAGAACTCACGGAATGATTGTTTTTCCAATTTGTACCGTAACAGTAGGATGGTCGGGATCACCATATTTAACAGGAGGGGCTTTACCAGACATTAAGGCAGATAGATCACCCATAACATGAACTGTAAGGGGATCTTTAGCTTTCCTATCGGGTTTCTTAACACAAATATCTCTCATAGTTCTAGCATAAATTGGTACATCTCTTAGTGCTTGTAAAAGTGGAATTTTGACACAAAGATTCTGTAATTTCCCTACAAGATTGAAAGCAGGTGGCTCGGGCATTTTAGTCAAAGCTAAATGCTCAGGAAATGGTGGTTCTGCTGTTTCAGAACCCTTATTAGAGGATGGCTATACCTCCTTACGTGAATCATTTTTCTCTGTCTCTTCTTTATCAGAATCAAAAGAGGTAACATCATCAATAATGGGTTCGACTATTTTCCCAGATCGTAAATGAATATCATTAAACTGTGCAGGGAAAACATGAAGTATAGGTTGGTTCTGAATATCAATAACTTGCACAACTTTATTATTGGGGTTAGGGTTTGGTTGTACAGGTAGCTGGGGTCTCATCATTTGATTATTTGGTGGAGCACCTGATGGTAGAAGGAGTGATTGTTGAAACTTAGGAAATTGATTTGGAAACGGGAGTTGTTGACCCCTCCAGTTTGAATTCCATTGGTTAAAGTAAGATTGTTGTTGTGGAGGCCAAGCAGTCCACATTGCTGGTTCTACAAAGGGAGGGTTTGTTTGTTTCATGGGTGGTTAATTCATTTGATTGAAGGGCGGGTATTGCATCTGGTAAAAGGGAGGGTAATTTGCTTGATTAAAAGAAGGATAATTGTTCCAACGATTAGAAGACGTAAATGGCATAGTATAGTTCATACCTCGTCCTTGTGGCTACCATTGTCTTCTCTGTGTCAATAGATAGACTGCTTCAACGTCTTCTTTGGTTGGTTGCAATGCTGCTTTTATTCCTAGTAAAGAAGGGCATTGTTGTGTTTCATGATCTTTCTCACAAAGAGTGCAAAATGGCACTTTGTCCAATGGGCATTCCCTTAGTGGGTGTTTATCTCTGCATTTGGGACAAAAGATAGCCAAAACAGCTTCTGCTTCTACTTGTTTCTTCTTAACCTCCAAGGTGTCAATCTGTGAAGCAAAAGAACTTAACATTTCAGTTTTAAATTCCTCAAGCAAATTACCTATTTTAGCTCTTGTTGCTCCTCCGCTAGCTGATTTTTGAACTCTTGAATATGTATTATCCCTGTTGTTTGATCTATTCCTTGCAGCTCCTCTTGAACATCTTTTATAGAGGTTAGCAATTTCATCATATGATTCTTTAGATATGTCCCCTTTACCAAGCATATTTAGCATGTCTAGACAATCATCCCTCACCCCTTTCAATAATATTGTCTTAAGAATATCTTTACTTACATCGAGATGATCGAATCTCTGCAAATTATATTGTAGCCTTTCCACAAAGCCTTCCAGATTTTCATCCTCCTTTTGTACCATCTTAAATAGTTCCTCTCTTTTTTCTCTCGTCCAGCAATAGTCTTGATATTGGAGCAGAAACTTCTGTTTCATCTATTCCCATGTTGTGATTACATGGCCTCCCAGACTTATGAACCATCTTAGTGCATTTCCTTTTAGTGTTACTGGAAATAGCTTCAGTTTTTGAGCATTAGTAACATAATAATAGCTTCTGCATAATATATCAAACTCAAAAAGATACTCATTAGGATCTTCAAAAGATAAATCATGGAAGTTGTGTAAGGCCGAAAGTGGGATATTCTTCATGGGAGTTGCTCCTCTGGGAAGATCACCAATAGGAAAACCCAAGGTAGAGAGAGAATTCTCATCTTTCCCTTCTCCTACTTGTCCTTCATCAAAGAATCCTTCATTGTTCCCTTCCATTGGTTGTTCTCCTACTACACTTGCTATGTCTTCAATGTTTTCTGTTGGCTCCTCAATGTCTTCTAATGGCTCCTCAACTATTTCAGGGCTCACAACTTCCTTTGTTTCGTAGTTTTTTTGAAGAGAGTGCTAAGGCTTTGGCTTTAGAGAGCTTAGCCTCTGAGAAGTTTCAGCTTTTGATATAATCTCATCAATAAAGGTCTTTCTTCCTCCTTTTCCTTTGCCCTTGCCACCTGTAGGGTTAGTTTTCTTGCGTCCTCTCATGCATTCTGCACATCTGAAAGAAAAACATCAATGCTTTTGAAATCTACAATTTCCTTCCCCGGCAACGACGCCAAAATGTTAGTCACTTTAATTGCTTATTAATTTAAACAGCCAAGTGCTACATGAATTGTCAACCCAGGGAAGTCTGTTTGTTTCAAAGGAAATCACACATTGTATATGCTTAATCCCAAAAGCAATGAAAAGTTGTAGTAACAATTACACTAATCACGCCTTGCTTTAAAAAAACTGAAGTTATACTCTGAGTTATAGCAGGAACAATCTCTCTATTGCAGACAATTATCAAAAGAATCTTGGATTACATTAAAAAGAACAATCTAGGAAAATAAATCAATCTGTAGAGGAAAAGACTAATTGTGTTATAACAGAGAACAAGACCATATTCCCCAAGCAAGAATCTTCAGCACTTGTTTCTGATTACCATGCTTCACAAACTCACTTCGTAAACCCAATGACCAATTGAAATAATCATTGATTACTTATGAATGAATTTATGAAAACAATGCAATAATCAAATAGAGTTTCAATAATGAATACAGAGTTCCAACAACGCATAAGTAATTTCAGCAAACAGAGTTTAACAAGGCATGAATGAAAAATAACACTTAACACACTACAGAAATTAATGGGTGAATCTTGTGAGGAAGGTGGGCCCTTTCCTTCTCACAAGATTCCCCAGAAAAAGGAACTAAGAAGAAGTGCTCAGAACAATATTTTATTCATCTGTCAATGTATCATATTACAAAAAGATTCAAGTTCCTTTACTTTCAGCTAGACCTTCCCGTTGTCCCTCACTAATGCTGATGTCTCCTCTATTTAAAGAGGAGACATCTATTATACATTTGATTACATTATAAATCCTATTCTTAAACTGATATGCTAAAATAGGATAATTGGTTCTTCCATTAGCAAAATGTTGTTACAATGGTTGTGACAGTGCCGACTTTGGAATGCAATTGTTGCGGCCAATGCAATAGCTCCTTCGATGATCTCTTCTTGTTGCTGCTGAATCTAAAATGCAAATCACAGGCTGTTTCCGCAACGGGATTTGCACATTTTTCTAACTGTTTCAGCAACGTAGATTGCAATGATAAATCTGCAATCCTTAGACTATTTCAGCAACTATATATTTCCGATCAATGGTTAATTATGAAAGTAATGTAAAATTATATGTAAAACAAATTAAACATATAGTAACGAGAAGAAATGTTATATACCTTTGGAAAATGGATTAAAGTGATAACATATACTTTAAATATGGATTGAAAAGGGATGGAATGATAGAAAAATATATGAACAAAAAGGTACAATGTAGGGTCCTAACACCACGCACATGGGATGAGAGCCTCCCCAATGTTTAGCACAACTACAACCAAGCTCTCCACAAATCGACTGGCCACAACCCTTTTCAGGTGGGCTTGGGATTCTAGCCACTATGTCCCATTGATGTGGCCATGCCATATGCCGCTACTCACGTAGATTTGGCTCATGTCTAGTCCGAAACAAATAAGACAAATAGCTTCATTGAGCACATCCAACATATTTTCCAGTAGGTCCATGACATTCTGGAGAAATCAAATGCCAAGTACAAGTAGCGACATGATCAACATCAAGTGCCACACAAGTTTTAGGTGGGCGACAAAGTCTTGTTGCATTTCCAAAAGGAACGCCTTACCGGAGTCTATTGGAAACTCAGACCACTCTGATATGGTCCTTACACCATTACCAAGGCTGTGGGAGACAACGCATTTGAGCTCAGCATCCCCCCATTCCTTGGCCTGCACCTAGTGTTCAACGTGGACTACATTTGGCCATACTTCCCACCATTACTAGCCACATTTGACATTGCAGAACAGCTCACACCCACAAATTTAAATCCAAATTGCATGGAACAAGCTACAACTAATCAGATCTTGGACACATAGATCAAGCACACTCACCAGCAGAATATCCAACTTTATCTAATTGTCAAAGCAGGCCAACTCCTTCACCAGGGCAAGTGGCTCACCAGAGGGCAAGTTTAGCAGAAGTTTCCTCATCTCATGGAGGAACTCAACGCAATGGGGACCATTGCTTCCTAAGGGGGGAGAAATGATCAAGGTGGATATTGGTGTCCACCTGACAAGTCTACTTGGACCCCCACCATTGTTTCTTTTATCTTTTCAGTTTCCTTAACTGTAGCACAATTTACTATTTTTAGCAATTTTTTGGGTCCTAAACTTCCGGAGCCATTTTGAGGCCCTAAATGATGTTTTTTTGGAAAACTGGGAGCAACATGGGTCCATGGGCGAATGTTGCTTTTCTCAAAGTTGTATTACTCGGATAAATCTTTCTAACAAGATATTGTGCACATCAAACAGAGATCGTATGCCAAAGTTACGACCCCGGGAAGTTGATGTACCAATTTACCCAAACGGGGCCCAGAGTTTGGTGTTTCATCTTCTATGATTAGGTTTTTGGATGTTTGGGGTTTTCCATTGCTTCTAAACAATAAATAGGCCTTCGAGCCTCACTGTAACACAATTTAGAGGCATGTAGCCACCACATCTCTTCTCAGAGATAAGCTACCATCGCCCTACCTAGTTTATTTCCATTTCTATTTGTAAGCATATTTCAGTATTTTATAGTAATGAAATGAAGTATTATTTCTGCCGCATCTCTATATGTGTGGTTATATCTATAATTTGTTGTGTTCCTATTTAAATTCGGATGATCTGATAATCACCCTATGAGTGACCTCAGTTTTAAAATTTATTAAACAAAAGGTATTACAGACTCATGTGCTGGTGTGCGTGTTCTGTGTTATTGAAACAACGGATCGATCAGATTGCCAATACAGAGAAAATAAGTGGAAAGACAGCAGAGAAACACAGTAAGCAACACAAAGACACAAGAATTTTTAATAAGGAGCTCACCCTATTCTCAAGGGCTACATCTCTGGTCGAGCTCCCAGAGGTGGCCTTGTTTT
Organism: Pinus tabuliformis; assembly: GCA_031772625.1. Classification (NCBI taxonomy): domain Eukaryota; kingdom Viridiplantae; phylum Streptophyta; class Pinopsida; order Pinales; family Pinaceae; genus Pinus; species Pinus tabuliformis. Next base: position 655,344,237 of record CM062817.1, read on the forward strand.
ATTATGTCTTTAAGCAGAGTATTACACATACAGGGACTCAATACAAGTTCTCCCGAAGCAAGTTTTCTTGGCAAGGTGGTTCTTGGATTCCCCAAGCCACTCGGAGTACATAGACTCTTGTTCGTCCTACCAGCTCTGTGACCTTGGTCTACAGTGGAAAGAGCCATCTGTGATGCTCGATTCGGACAGATTCCTCTATGGGAAGGCTTGAATCTTCAAGCTTTCTAGTGCTCGATGCTGCCTGTGGTCAGTTCAGCCCTCTGTCTCCTCTGCTGGGCTTTACTGCTCTCTGTGTTCACTATCTCTCTTATTTTCTTGGACTCCTCTCAATTCGGGTTTCCAATTAACTCTTCTCTTCTCTTTGTCTCTCTCTCTGTCTCTTTTTCCGACTGTCTCTGTTCATGGCTTTAGTCATTCGATCCCTATGCCTGTTCGGTTCCTCTCCCGCCTGCGGCGATTCACCTTTTGCAGCTGCGCTTGGAATTCCTTGTTTGGCGTCAGCACGAACGCTCAGGCAGTGGCCATGTGTCTCCATCTAACTGGTGCCAGCACACTCCATCGGTTCGTTTCTTCTGTTACGTCATGTATGCCATCTTTCTCCACCGTGGTGGTCAAACGGAGTCCAAATCTCTTTAGAACTCGGCTTAATCCCCTGTCGATTCTGCTTCCTCCATCGGGCGCAATCTCAGCCATCCGATCTGGGCTCCTCCAGATCCAACATCATACACACATCGAGCGCGGTTGACTTGCTTGACCGATAGCGCGTGATCAACAACGGTTTTTCTCTCACCTCCACTACCATGCGTCGATCGCTGAGTGGGATCGTTCCGCTCTCCTCCAAAACCTCTTACCGTTTAAGGGCACCCCGATCAATACCTCCAGTTTTCTAAAGCGCGGGTCCCGCCTTTGTCCTTTAGCGCTTTTTTGTTTCTCCGCCCGCAGTTTTCTGGCTCCCAACGCGACCAAGTGCTTAAGGCTCTTCCACTTTGGCCCTATTTGCCCAGCGATGCGCGATCAGCACTAAGCACTAATCGCACATCAAAATCGCCTCCTTTTCTCAATCCGAGGCTCCTAGGGGCTGCTTTGACCTCCTGCGCAGTCTCCATGGGCCTCGGTCAGTGCGCTTTGACCAAGGTCCTCGTCGTTCTACGTTGGTGGCCATTGCCACTGGTTCAAGGCATTTTTGATCGCTGTTTTGGAATTTTCAAGGATTTGTTCAACTCGATACAGTCAAGGTTCTCTACAGCCTTTTGTGGATCCAATTCATATCACGACCTTCTCACTGAAAAAGCTTTTGGACCACCAAAAGTTAGTTTTCTTCAATCATCGACTAAGTGAGGAAACTATTGTCTCACTTGTCCAATCTCAATCCACTTCGCACTGCTCGGCTTCGAATCTTTAAACACAATCCTGAGGTATTCCACTTGTCCACTGCGCGTCGTCCTTACCTTCTTGTCCAACACTGTATCTTCCTGCAACTCATTTAGATATTCAGGTAGCAGGTCATCAACAGAAGGTAATTGACTCTGCTCTTCAGGGTCCTCAATCATTGAAGGTTCAAAGAACCTCAAACAGTCTGCATTTATGACTGAGTAGATGTGCATGTAACCTAGCAGCTCAAGGTAGAAGGCATTTTCACCAACCTTCTCAAGTATCCTGAAGGGTCCATACCTGATAGGTTTTAGCTTTTTACCTTCACCTTGCATCCTGTCCTTGCTAATATACAACCAGACTTTGTCTCCAACTTGAAAACTATGCTCCATCCGATGCTTATCATGCCTAGCCTTGTACTTGGCCTGGCTCCTTTCTAGCTGTTCCTGTACTGCTTGGTGGATCTCCTGGATTTGTTCAATGAACCTAGTTGCCTTATCCACATCACTGTGTCTATCAACCATGGTATCTTTACCAAAGACAAAATCCAAAGGAGACCCCGATACGAAACCAAAGCAGGTCTCAAAAGGAAATCTCTGTGTAGAAGAGTTTTTGGCTCTATTGTAAGCATGCTACACATAACACAAGTGTTCATCCCAAAGCTTAGGGTGTTTGCTGCAATATCCTCTCAGTAACTGGATCATCGTCCTGTTAACTACTTCTGTCTGGCCATCTCTTTGTGGATGAAAAGATGTGCTTTTCTTTAACTTGGTGTCCATTAGTTCCCACAGACTTGACCAAAACTTCCCCACAAATCGGGTGTCTCGATCAGATACAATAGAAGTGAGTAATCTGAAATGAACCCATACATTTTCAAAGAATAATTTTGCAGTTTGTTCAACTGTAATATGTTTACTACAGGGTATCAAAATACACATTTTATTGAATCTATCCACAACAACATATAGATAATCATGACCTTTCCCAGATTTGGGTAGTCCTCCAACAAAATCCATGGAAATGCTTTCCCAAGGGTGAGAAGGAACTGGTGATGGAGTGTATAAGCCTAGTTTTCTATTGCTGGGCTTGCTTTTTGCACACATAGCACACCCCTTTACATATCTAGAAACTGTTTCATTCATTTTTGGCCAATAGTAGAAACTTTGCAGCTATGCAACTGTTTTACTTACCCCAAAGTGATCTAATATCAGAGAAGTGTGGGCTTCCCTAATTATCTTTACTCTCTCAGTTTGTGGAATGCAGAGTTTCCCACAATGATATAAGAGTCAGTCCTTCACATGATAGTCCAATTCTTCTACTATTTTACCTTGACTCAAAGTTGCATATACGTCTTGAAAGTCCATGTCCTGAGCATACTATTCTATGTAGCTTTCATGCAGCACAAAATTATGCTTAAGTATGGTAGATGCATTTATAATGGGTCTCGATAACATATCTGCAACCTTGTTATGTATGCCCTTTTTATATTTGATGACTAAATGAAACTGTTGTAGAAAACCCATCCATCTGTAATGTCTTGATTGTTGCAACTTACTTTGGGAGTGTAGATATTGAAGTGGCTGATGATCAGTGTGTATTACTATTTCTTTGCCCATTAAGTAATGTTTCCACTTTTTCACACTCTGAACTAATGCATACAATTCTTTATCATAGGTAGGATAGTTAACTACTGCACGATTAAAAGTCTCATAATGATAACATATGGGTTTACCATGTTGTGTCAACACTGCTCCCATGGCATAGTCACTGGCATCAGTTTGGATCTCAAATGGTCTTTGTAGATCTAGCAGTGCTAGTACAGGTGCTGTACTAATCTTTTCTTTCAAGCTGTCGAAGGCTTTCTGCTATTTGCCTCCCCACTAGAACACCTTGTTCAATCTTGTCAAAGCATGTAAGGGAGCTGAAACTGAGGAAAATTTTGAAATGAACTTCCTCCAATATTGTGCTGCTCCTAAGAAGCTTCTCACTTCTGTAGTAGACTGGGGTTTAGGCCAGTTTATAATGACTCCCACTTTAGAGGGTTCTATTTTCAATTTACCTCCCCCTACTATGTGACCCAAATAATTTAGAGAGGTTTTGCCAAATTCACATTTGGAGAGTTTAACATAAAGTTTTTCTCTTCTCAAAACATCTAATGTCTGCTTAACATTCTTTAAATGTTCTTCCCACGTTTTACTAAAAATCGTAATGTCATCTAGATACACAATAACAAAATCATCAAGAAAAGGTCTGAGTACATCATTCATTAATCTCATGAAAGTAGCAGGAGCATTAGTTAGGCCAAAAGGCATAACCAGCCATTCATACAATCCCTGCTTTGTTTTGAAAGCAGTCTTCCATGCATCTTGCTCTACAACTCTGACCTAATGGTATCCACTATGCAAATCTAGCTTGTTGAAATAAACAGCTTCCTTCAATTGATCTAAAAGATCATCTATGCGAGGAAGGGGATAACAATTTTTTATTGTTATCTTATTTAGTGCTCGGTAGTTAATGCAAATTCTCCACGAGCCATCTTTCTTTCTCACCAAGACGATGGGTGACCCACATGGTGATGTGCTAGGCCTGATGAACCCTTTCTCAAGCAACTCCTGCACCTGCTTCTTGATTTTAGCATTCTCTAAAGCAGACAACCTTTTATACATGTGGCTGCAATGATTGTTTCATCTCCTGAGTCTGACCCCAAATCTTTCTGAATAGCTACAACAATCTTCTTCTTCTTGCCCTCAAACTTCTTAGGTCTCAGCTCTGGATGCAGAATCCAACAGTGCTCATCATCATGCCCCTCCTTTTTACAGTGAGTGCATGAAGCTTTGCCTTTTTATCTAGTGTTAGCATTCCTTGCTTTCCACTTCTGCTACCTTTTCTCCTTGCTCTTGCTTACAGTGGGTTGGGATGGTCTCCCAACTTCTAGATTTCCATTCTTTCCTCTGGCTTCTAGATGAGTAGCTTGTACAGATACCTCATCTATACTAGTGGGATTAAACATGAGGATGGTATGCCTCATGTAGCTATGTAGACCACCAATGTACTTCAAAAGAGTCTCTGGTGAGTCTAATGAGATACCCAACATCAATGCTCTCTTTCTGAACTCTTGAGTATACCCTTGTACACTTTTCCCTTTCAACTACCGAAGAGTTTGCCAACTCATCATGGCTTGTTGCATGTAACCCAATGGATAGAACTACTTTTTGATGGCAGCAACAATTTCACTCCAGACAGAGATGGTCTTACCATGCTTCTTCATATCAGCTTGGGTTCTGCCTTCCCACCAAACCAAGGCAGTGACCGAGTGCTTAAGGCTCTTCCACTTTGGCCCTGTTTTCCCAATGATGTGCGCTTAAAAATTGCCTCCTTTTCCCAATCTGGGGCTCCCAGGGGCTGCTTTGACCTCCTGCGTAGTCTCCATGGGCCTCCGTCAACGCGCTTTAACCGAGGTCCTCTTCGTTCTACGTTGGCGGCCATTGCCACTGGTTCAAGGCATTTTTGATCGCTGTTTTGGAATTTTCAAGGATTTGTTCAACTCGATACAGTCAAGGTTCTCGACAGTCTTTTTTCGATCCAATGCGGATCACCGGATCATCCTTGGTGATTTCTTTAACCCATATAGATACCTCTTTAACCTCCACACTAACCCTTTCTTACCCTTCATTGAAAATCCTTTAGGATGCTTCATGTAGATATTTTATCATTTCCATATTCCCACAACATGGGTATGCATGCGTCTTGGGACTTTTCTTCCCAGTGTTGTGCCTATGTCTTTGAGATTTGAGCCACTTTTTAGGACCAGAGCCCGAGTCACTACTAAATTTCACTTCCAGAACTGAAAGATGACAATAAAACAATGATACAAATGTAAATATTTGAACAAGGGCTTAACTGGAACCCTACTAGCCATGATAGGCATTTCATCAAACATGTCACAAATATGTAATCTATAGGTTTAAATAACATATCTGATCATGGGGTCATATACTCATCTGAGAATCGCTAAGAGGAATTGATTCGTCAACACATTAGACGCAGTTTCATCCATAAGGCCATAGATACATTTTTAATTCATTTACAAGTAAAAACATGATGATAGCCATACATAATCACTGTCATAATACATGTTCATAAAAACATAATAGAAACAGAAATACCAAGGAAATCACAACCATATCATCCACATACAAACCAGTATAATACTCATGAAATAACAAGGATAAATAACCTCATATTAATGATGCAAAGGCCAACTAGTTGTGGGACTTCCACGAACCACCCAGCCGTAGACATGGTTGAACCAAATCTCTCTTTGGCCAATCACCTTCATTCCATATTCCAAACATGAATGTGGGATCTCATAAAACACATTAATCAAAACCATTCAGGCCTTCTAGAGGCCAAAGAACCTCAACCCATTAAATAGTGACCCCCCCTCACAGTCAGACATCACAAAACCATCATCAGATCGATCTCTACTCAAGCCTTCTCATTTTTTCTAGCCAAGGCTCCTAGGAATAGTAACTCAGCCCACAACTATCGATGGGCTTCTAGAGTGTTTGTCCAACCAAGGCTTCTAGTAATATTAACTCAACCCACCAAGGGCTTCCAGAGAATTTGTCCAACCAAGCCTTCCAGGACTAGTAGCTCAACCCAAGTTGTTATAGGGCTTCGAGAGCATTTGTCCAACCAGGGCTTCTAGGAACTAGTAACTCAACCCAAGCTAAAGGAAACATGAGAACCAACTAGAAAAACAAATAAATAAACCCATAACACCATGGATATCTAGCAAATGGAAAGTCTAGGTAAATACATTATCAATCGAGGAAATCCTCAAAGACAGTGACAGATCATGACCAATAAGCCACATGCATATTCCATGAATGCCAAAACTAGTGAGAAAACATACATGCAACTCATTACCTACAAGAAAAAACGCATTGTATCTAGTGATCTCAATGTCATGTTGTGTTTTATTACTCTTCCTTTGCCTTCTTGTTCCAAAACTCCATGTATGCCACACTCTCTAAGAGTGCTCCAAGAAACTCTAAGTGTCCAAGAGTATGAGAGAGACAGCTCCAAAACTAAACTAACAAAAGTCCAGTGTACTAATCCTTAGAATCCTTTTTATTAATGAGGCATCTATTTTCTTCATTTTCCTACTGACATGAAATTTTTGACCTTTCACCTCCCTTTTCTCCTAATTTCCATTATTTTCATAAATAAATGTGCCAAAATGTCATTTTTCCTTTCCAATGCCTTTTCCATTTTCTTTTCCAATTTCCTTAGCCATTAATCAACCACAAGTGATCCCCATCACTATGATTTTTCCCAACATTCGGCTTCGAATAAGTTTCCCATCAACCATGGTTATTATTTTGCCTTTATTAACTTTTATTACATGGAATTTTCACCAGGGTTATTACACACTCATTGAAATGGTCTCTCTAATACGTGATGGAAGTTTGTGAGATGGAGGAAAGGCTAATGCAAAGGAAAAAGGTTGAGCATGGCTGAAAATCTAGTGAGAAACCAAAGGAACACATCAATATGACGACATCTAGCAAGATAACGAGGACCATAAGAATAGGTGAGCATAAAGAAACATGATAAAAAGTGTGGGGACCCCCTATATGGTGATACCCATACATGATAGAAAAGGAGAGGCACAAGGCTCAAATATGATGTCATAGTAGGTACAAAATAGGATCCTTCATCCTATGAATAACTACAACATGGGCTCCAAAAGGATAATCAATTTTGATTTTAGGGTTCCCATGGATGTTAGGATTGACTGCAAAGGTTATGATGTGAAAAAAGGAGTGGTTAATGTCACAACCTAATGGGGTAGGCCCTAAGGAAAAGTTGAAACGATGACAGAAAAGGAAAATAATGCAATGACATGATTAGTTAATCCTAGTCCTATACCGCAATTTTAGTTATAAACTTATGAGAAACCGTGAATACTTTTTATATATATGAAAATATGTACATATGGATAAAGCATGATATAGTCTAATAGGTTATGCAATGTAGTTCCCATAGTTGGGCATAGGCTAAGGATCCTAATGTATGAACTCGTGCAGTTATCAGCAACATATGGATCACCATCATTGGGCCATGCCATATCTAATTAGACTTCCATATTCCTAAAGGTTGACAATTCCAAGGATAGCTTAGAACCATAGAATTATAAAAAATGACTTGAGGACATAAAGGGGGAATATTCTCATGAGCTAGGACAATTTCTTGATAGTGATTATCAAGATAGGGAAACGGTATGAGATATGCGTCGATGGGGGAGGTTAGAGTGGATAATCCAATGACAAGTTTAGTGCAAGAAATCCTTGAATTCAATCAATCCAAGGCTGGTACTTCCTTACATGACATGAAGGGATTGATTCAAGGTTTTGAGTGCCAAGCTCCAATAGTTCCAATTTTGAGAGAGTATAGGCATCATGAGGTATAGTCTCCCTTAGCGTATGTTATGAAGCCATGAACTCCAAGATGCATTTATTTGAAGGAAACCCAATATTAAGGGGTTCATTTGAAATTGATGGAGTGACGGCTCATGTGGGTAGAGTATCATGATAATATTCCAAATTAGGATAGAGTTTCTGACGAGTGTCATAAAGTGGTGGTGGGATCACTAAAGAGGTGACTAATTTCACAAAACGTGGAATTGTGCCTCGATGAGATTCATCTTCCATAAGTACTTCCTAAGGATCAAAATGTCTAAGGGATTCACACATGACATAAGAGATCATATTAATTGTGGAAGTAGATGGACATGGGTTTTTTGGAGCAAGAATAAATGTGCCTATTATAGGAGTATTTTAATGTTCTCACCCTAATACACTCAACAAGACTAATTGAGTCATTGACAAAGCGGACTGACTCATTATTGTGAAACCAAATATCGTGATTGTAGAAGTCTATTTGGTCAATTGTGACTATCTTACCCTCATGGGGGAACATCACAATGCAGAATACCGAAGATATGGCAATCGTCATAGTGTAAAACTAGTTTTTCCTAAGGTGGAGGTTATAATCTAATGATGCATTGATGACCTTTACCTCAACAAAGATAGTTTTACCTCCTATCTCTAATGGATAAATCTGAAAACACTCCTTGAGGCTACAAAGTGTGCCCATGAGAGGCCTTCAAGGCTAATATAGGTGCATGCAAAGTGGGAGAACCCAAAACTTTCTAGCACTTCAATGACATTATAAAAGTCGAGGCCCCTCCGTCAAAAAATATCCTATGAAATCATTGTCCAAATACATGGACCATTATCTGGAATGCCAAATGATGTGGAACATAGGATTTCTAGAGTGATGGATGCTTGTATTTGAGGGATCCACCCAACTGATAGCAAAGAATAGTGTGCCGCGTTGTGTTGGGAAACTTTGCAACACTTCTAATGATGACATATCAACTGGTGCTTGGGCTAGGTCCTCAACAAGGCTATAGTTGTGAGAAACCTTCACATTGGGGTTGTTCTTAGTATTTCAAAGGGAACCCTTAGGCAAGTGCAACACAATGTTAAATGGTGGCTTATAGAAATGAAGATGACTGTCTAGTGGAGGTTGGCTCATGGGATAAAAGGTAAATGTGCCACTCCTAGAATTATTGTAATTATGAGCTCTAGTTTGTAAACAGATGCTTTAATTAACCATAAAGATCTCTTGCATTGAAGGTGAGGCATTATAAGAGCTTCCCCTAGTCCCCCTTTTCTGAGGCGGGGGAGGATTTGCAGCCATGTTTTATTGTTGGGCCGAGAAAGGACTAGTTAAGATAATTTGTTGATGAGCATGTTGCTATGAGAAATATCAATGAATCTCATCCATGTAGGATCACTCATGAGTAATATGATCATCCCTGCAAATATTGCAGAAAAAATAATTCTCATTCTTCTTCTCTTTGGTACCACCCCCAATGTTGTATTAGGTTTGCAATGCCCCTTGTTCCTCATACGAATTCTTGGATTTATTACTTTTATTTTTACCTATTGGTTACTAAGGATTCTTATTTGAGGTGGAATGGATAGAATATACCTCAAAGGTGGGAACATGGACATGAAGAGTTTGAGTATTACAATGTCTAGCTGGGGCACTAGAAGAGACATTCAATTAGCTCATCCAAGGAGCTATTTGTCCTATGTTTCCAGATGATATGCAGCCACAACTACATCAACATGGGTTATCGGTTTTTGAGTTGAGGGATCAGTTGATGCCTGAGGAGCATTTGGAATGCGATGATACAAGGTGCTTTCTTGAGAATATATTAGGTTGAGTTGGTCGGAACACAATATAGCTTGGTACAAAGCAAAGCTCATTATCTCCTCCACTCATGAATATGATAAAAAATGCGTGTGGAATTACCTTCACAAAGTGTGGTGAGGATATATGTTCTAGCCTCATATGGAATAAGAGATTAATAGTGATTTATAAAGGTCTATTCCAAAGATAGGAAAGAATCGTAAGTGGTATATTCAATATCAATATACCACATGGGAACACTATAAGTGAGAGTCTGCTAAAATGATGAAACCTAATACTGCCATCCATAAAAGACTTGGATGAACACCATAAATGATAAGTGTTGATATGGATTGCAGGGTCTTTTCCAAGCTTACCATCAAATTTTGTAATATCTGATCGCAGTTTCCGTGGAACATGTGGCCATGTAGGATTATGTCATATGGGGTCATTAATCAAGTTATAAATATTAGAAAAATCTATAGTTTCCGAGAAAGGAGATGTGAATGAAGCTTGGGGGATTGGAGGCCACTTACAACCGAAGTGGAGGATGTGCTCCCCCAATAGAATTGTTTCTAGTGTTAGAGCTACTCACTGGAGAGGTTTGGATAGATTTTCTTGCTCCAACACACATGTAAACTTGATATTTGTTAATTCCCTCAGGGTAAGTGGCTCTACTGGAGAAAGGAATTCTAAGAGGTTGTTGAGTTATTTGACCATAGGGGGATTTGAATGGGCTATTGATAGGATTAGGAACCCATGGATTATACATGTAAAAAGTGTTTTTTCCCCTAAAGTAAATCCAAGGATCAAATGTGTGACTCTAGAACATAGATCCTCCAAGTGGTTGACTCCCAAAAGGATTGGTGAACCCACTAAAAATGAATGCACCTCCAGTGCCTCTAAAGAATGACATTCCTACACTAAAAGGACTCAAACCATATGGATATCCATTATTGGGAATTGTCGTACTTCTTATTGAGATACCCAAATGCATTGTGGGGCCCGTGAAACAAGACGGGAAAGAGAGGTTAGACCCTAAAAAAATTGGCATAGGGATGATACACACAATGGAACTAGAACCTCCACTTGATGTGAAAGGAGACATAAAAGGTTGTTGATGTGGAGGAACCCATACTGGATTTTCCAAGTGGCATAACTCCATTAAGATTCTTCCAAAACAAGGAGAAAGAGTGCCATGATTAACTAGTTGGATTATTGTATATTTTCAACCAATAAAACCATTATAGGCACTTTTGCAACTCATTGGAGAGAAACCCTACACATATGAGAGTGTTGGTGTAGGAATATTTAAAATCCTATCTTTTATTGGTGTCTTTCCTTTACCCCAACCTGACATTCCTTTTTCTTTTACTTCCCCTATGCACATGGTCTCTTTCCTCACTCAATGACCCCATTTGTCTCATGACCCTTAGAAGGTGCCTTCTCTTTTGGATGTTGATCAATATGGGTAGCATACACCACCTTTAGTGGAAGAGATTTGATCTTTGAATGTCCCTTTATTACGTCTTGGTGTTGGTCAAAAAATCCATCCTACTATGGAATATGATCATACTCGTTTTCCCACATGGGTCGTCACTTTGCCTATTCCAAGTGACTCCTTGACAATTGGTCTCCTTCTCAAAAAATCATCTTGGAGCTCATTGATTCACCTATTGATAATCCTAGGGATATGATGCCTCTTCACACCTCTATTCTCCTAGACTTGGAAAACTTAGAGATTAGGAAACAAACTCTTGAATTGACCCAAGGGGAATTTTCTCAGCCATCCCTAGAAGTGCTAGCCTTGGATTGAGTAAAGTCTTGGGTTTCTAATGCTAAACCTGCAAATGAATTGTCTAACTCATACCCACCTATAAATGAGTGTCTAGTAGCCCATTTATGTCTTAATATTCCTTTTTAATAAGCTATCCTAGCCCACAAGACCACTCACCTTTTATGTACTCAAGTCATTCTTGATAACATTATGGTTCTAGGTTTTCCCTGGTATGATCAACCTTTAGGAATTATGGAATTAATTTTTTTATGGCATGGTCCCTTCATGGTGCACCATATGATACCTCCACTCCCCCATGAGTTCATATATTGGAATCCTTGGCCTTTTCTTGGCAGTGGGTTCACCTTATCATGACCTATTAGACTGAGTTGTGCTTGTACATAGTGTAGATAGCCTATATAGGAGTGTATGTGATGTTTTTATCTCCTTTTAGTTTGGTGTGTGTTGCAAGATTTTTTCTAGTACATCATGTATGCCAAAAGAAATCCTTTTTTTTATATATGAAAAAATATAAAACTAAAAATATATGGTCTTTTTTTTACCAAATCCATTTTTATTTCTTTCATTATGAGATTTAACCATGGGTCTAGTCTTTCTGAATGATTTTTACAGGATAGGGTGGAAGTTTTATTGTGACATCCATAGGACCTTAGATATGTTTCTCTTGAACTTGACATATAGGGGTAGGTCTCATATTACCATATTCATTTCATTATTGACCATTATTTCCATCTTCATTGTGCTTTAGGTTTGACCCTGTCAAGTTGTGACATGAGCCTGTTTCTTTTTGCACGTTTTAACTTGGAATTAGAGATTTCATGTACATGGATACCCTAGATTAGTACCATTTTTCGTGTTGGTTTCCATGTAAAATTTATTTATTACCTCTTTGGAATTCCTCCTTTTGTCCCACCATGACAAAATTTGAGCCTCATTTTTCTTGTCATTGTCATTTTCTAGCCTTACCCCGAGAGTTTTCTACATTTATATACCTTGTGATTGCTATGACTTTTAGCCTATTTTGTGCATGCTAATAATCCTTGGTTTCATTTTTCCAATAATGTCATCCTCTTCTTGGCCCGATTCTTTCTTTCACTTGGTGTTCTTACTCTTTCTTCGAGGGGGTATTGTGATGAGTGGTCTTATTTTTTGACCTCTTTTCCTCCTTATGCTTAGGAAAGTTCCATTGGATTGGATCTAATTGCTACCCTTTATACCAGTCATCCCTCCAGGATGAGCTTCCTTTATTTACTTCTCATTCTCATTAAAAATTGAAAGGAAAAGAGTATCCTTTTATCTCTTTTTCGGGCTCCTTAAAACTGAGAAGAAAAGGAACTATTTATCTTACTTGTCTTCTCTTTCTTTCTCATTAAAATATGAAAGAGACTAAAAAGATAAAATGGAATATGAATCATTTACTTGTGTTACTAGTAAAAATGGTAGTGTTAATTTTGTCACCCTTCAACATGGCACTTGTTTGAGTCATTATCTCATAGTTGGGTTTTATCTTGCCTAGGAACTGTGCCATACATATGAGTCTACTTACTCCTCTGGCTAGTTGTTGTTCCATTCATCATGGAGTGTGCTTCAATGCCTCCTATGTTGTTGCAAAATATCATGCAATGCTCATTAGTTAATGCTTCCAAGTCAATTTTGTGTAATTCCATTATGTGTTCAAGGGGTGTCTTAACTTGCGTCAGCCCTCTGTAGTCCTTGTTGACCCTTTTGTGTCAACCATCCCTATGTCAATTTTATTTCACCACTTCATGACTTCATCCATTTAATCTCTCAATCTATTTTATGTTGATTGATGGAGGATACATTAAGGAATCCCTTCGACAAATATTCCCCTTTCAACTTCAACTCATTATCAAAGAGCTTGATCTAGGAACCAATAATACTATAGAGCTTGTAGTACTTAATGGCAGGCTTCCTCACAATCGATAATGGGTTTACCTCATTGACTCCTGATCGGTCAAACCGAGAAGTTTTTCATGTTAGTTCATTTATTCACACTTAGTGGAATATGCTAGGTACATTGGGGTCCATTTTCATCATTGGTGGTTCCCTTCACATCTGTTAATGATACACTTTATTGTCTCATAATCAGGTGATTTCTACTATGCTTGACATCAACACATTTATTCACATGTTGTAGGTCCATACCATTGAGGTTATGTAGAAGACCCTGGGTTATGGATATCTCACTCTTATATGGTACCATTTTCAAGTTGCGGTGGATTTATGTATCATTTATCTACTTTGAGGACTACTCTAGGAAACCTTCTATTTTATGTGTCCATAGTCCTACTGATGTATACCATGACATAGATCCACATTTTATTTTCTAGCGGCTATGATATTTATGTTCTATCACATGGATCTACGGTGTATTGTTCATGGCCATGTTCTAGCATTTAATGTCATCGATTAACATGTATAGTTGGCACCCATGTTCAATTTCTCTTTATGACTGAGCATGGGTATGTTGGAGTCGAGAATGTTATCATCAGGGTTGAGACTTCATGATCCAGGTGGATGTTGGTGGCCACCCACCTATCCCATTTGGACCCCCACAACTTTCTCTTTTAGTTTTTTAGTTTCTGTAATTGTAGCACAATTTACTATTTTTAGCAGTTTTTTGGGTCCTAAACTTGCAGAGCTGTTTTGAGGCCCTAAACGACGTTTTTTGGGAAATCTGGGAGCAACATGGGTCCATGGACTTATTTTTCTCTTCCCAAAGTTGTAGTGCTCAAATATATCTTTCTAACGAGCTATTGTACATGTCAAACGAAAATTGAGTTCCAAAGATATGACCCCAGGAAGTTGATGTACCAACTTACCCAAAACGGGGCCCACAATTTGGCATTTCATCTTCTAGGGTTAGGTTTTGGGATGTTAAGGGTTTTCCATCATTTCTCAACAATGAATAGGCCTTCAAGGCTCATTGCAACATAGTTTAGAGGCATGTAGTCGCCACATCCGTTCTCAGAGATAAGCTACCATCGCCCTAGCTAGTCTATTTCCATTGTTGTTTATAAGCATCTTTTAGTACTTTACATTAATGAAATAAAGTATTATTTCCATTGCATCTTTGTGTTTATGGTTATCTTGGTAATTTGTTGCATTCTGTTTAAATCTGGATCAGTGGCTTCAGAGCAGTTTGCTTTTTCTCTATTTTTTCTTTGCATGTCCCCAACGAGGTCAGGATATAAGGAGTTAGGGCTTGAACTGGTCAAACCTTTGCAAGACCAGCCTCGTAAATCCTGATGGCCTCCCATGGCGGATGAAAAGAGAGATGAAGGAGATATTATCAAAATCTTGCTCGAATAAGCCCTTGAGTGATGAAGGAACATGATGATGGACAACTTTGCGTAGATCCTTTAGTGGCTACCCAGAGGCGACACATCGACTTCCAACAGCTACTCTGGAAATGCCACACCCTTTAATGTACAAGCTAATTTTGAAATCCCCATCTTCGAGGGTCAAATAGACACAGATGTCGTAGATAAATGGTTAAATATGCTAGATGGGTATTTTTTTGTTCATGAATTTTCGAGTCGGGAAAAGATTATTTTCGCTCTTCTCAAAGCAGTCCCCCACGTTAAAGACTGGTGGGAAACCTACTGCGAGAAGAAGGATGAAAGTACGGGCTCACTATTTTCAGCTGCACCCACTTAGGATTCCTTCCTGGACACCATCAAGGAGCAGTATTACCCTATCGAAAGCTATGAGGACAAATACATAAAGCGGACCACGCTGCGGTAGGGAAGGGACCAAGATCTGCTAGAGTTCACAAACATTTTTCATACCCTTCGCACACAATTGGGTATCAAGGATTCTGAGTTGTATCTAGTACTAAAATATCATGGATGCCTACATAGGTACATCCAGAAAGAGATGGAGTTCCTGAACATCTCCTCGCTCGGCATGGTGTACTGATACACTGTCAAAATCGAGCAGAAGTTTAAACAGAAGAAGCGAGACTTTAGGTCTGCGAATTCGAAAACCAAAGGACAAAGCCAAGGTGGGGTGACCCAAGATAGCCCAACGAAGCCACAAGAAAATAACAACACCACGAAGCCGAAGAAGGATACAGGAAAGTGGTGTGAGTTCCACAAGAGTCCCACTCATAACACAAGTGAGTGTTGGACCAAGCAGTCACTGGTGGCCGAGTTGAAGGCTTCCGAATCAGATGAATGTTCCGACCCTAAGTCAAAACCCGACAAAGGGAATGGAAATGGGAAGCAGATCATTGATGCGGAGCCCAACGCCACTATTGCCACCGCTAAGATCCAGAAGAATGAGCCCGAAGATCTAGAAGAGGGGGAGCGTCTTTTCTACTCACAGATGTGGGTGAAGGATTCACCGCTGCAATTCATTGTTGACAGTGGGAGCCAAAAGAACCTCATTTCAGCAGAGATCATGAATCGGTTGGGCCTACTGATTACACCACAACCGTAGCCATACAGTATCAGGTGGCTTCACCAAGGACAAGATATCCGAGTTCGACAGCAGTGTCACCTTCCTTACAACATCAAACCCTTCACAAACGAGGTATTTTGTGATGTTACACCTCTGGATGTTTGTGATGTACTATTAGGCCAACCATACTTGTGGAGGCAACGTGTTGTGTATGAGTCAAGGCCTCATGCTATCATTATTTCTTTGTCTAATTCATCATACAAGATACCAGAGGTAGCCCCACCTACCACCTTCTCTTTGATCACTGCTAAGAAAGGCAGCAAGCTCATCCCCTAGACTAGGAAATTCATTTTCTGTCTAGTTCGCTCCCAAAGTAAGGGGAAGATCGTCACCACATCCATGACCCCCGCGAAGGGTTCCTCCATGCAACAACAACAGCAACAGGATACGGTCATGATAGAACACAGGAACAACTTCTTCTCACCCACAGGGGTACCACAAAAGCTTCAGGTGGGCAACAAAGTCTAGTTGCATATGCAGAAAGAATGCCTTACAAGAGCCCGTCAGAAGCTCCGACCATGCCGACATGGTCCTTACACCATTACCAAGGTTGTGGGAAATAATGCTTTGGAGCACAAAATTCCTCCATTCCCTCTCTTTCACTGAGTGTTCAATGTGGAATGCCCTTGACCATGCTTCCCACCATTACTAGACACATCCGAGATTGCAGGACAACTCACCGGGGACCAAGTTCAGCAGATGGAGGAACTCAATGGGGACCATTGCTTCCTAAGGGGGGAGGAATGATCCAGGTGGATGTTGGTGGCCACCCACCCATCCCATTTGGACCCCCACAACTGTCTCTTTCAGTTTTTCAATTTCCATAATTGTAGCACACTTTACTATTTTTAGCAGTTTTTCAGGTCCTTAACTTCCGGAGCCGTTTTGAGGCCCTAAACAACATTTTTTGTGAAATCTGGGAGCAACTTGCATCCATGGATTGATAATCCTCTTCCCAAAGTTGTAGTGCTCAGATATATCTTTCTATCGAGCTATTGTACATGTAAAACAGAGATCGGGTGCCAAAGTTACGATCCCAGGAAGTTGATGTACCAACTTACCCAAAACAGGGCCCACAATTTGGCGTTTCATCTTCTAGGGTTAGGTTTTGGGATGTTAAGGGTTTTCCATTATTTCTCAACAATAAATAGGCTTCGAGCCTCATTGTTACACAGTTTAGAGGCATGTAGCCGCCACATCTCTTCTCAGAGATAAGCTACCATCGCCCTAGCTGGTCTATTTCCGTTGATGTTTGTAAGCATATTTTAGTACTTTACATTAATGAAATGAAGTATTATTTTATCTTTGTATTTATGGTTATCTCTATAATTTGTTGCGTTCCTGTTTAAATCCGGATCACTTCAACACTTGATTTCCTTCGATTCAACATTGCAATCCTAGCTCCTTCCTCCCATTTTGAGCTTTGAGTTTTGTTGTAATGCATTTTAGCAATTAGTTACTCTTATAACCTGATGCATTTTGGGGCATATGTTATCATCCTATTTACACACACATGATCTGGATATATGTACCTTTATACTAGTGTCCTTCATGCATGGATTTGACCATATCATATTTTATTAGATAGATGAATGGTCCCAGAATTTGAACATTATTATTGTGAAGTGTTATTCTATATGAGTATACCGTTGAAGCATATGGAACAATGTCATGTATGATATTTGTGGCCTATGATTGAAAGGTGTTCTTTGCCTACTTTTTTCAAATTTTCAACCCAATGTGAATTTTGAACAATTATTATATATTTGCTAATTTTTATGCAAGTCGAATCTATTGTAAATATTGGGCCTACAATATATATCCCTCCATCTTTTTTTGGGCCAATCCCATCATGGTTTAGGCATGAATTCCACTCTCTATGTATACAAATACACTGCAATAATTTTTTCACCTTGATTGTTACTAATGTGAAAATTATCAACCTATTGCTTTTTTCACACAACCAAAATTTTCCCAACATGCTAGAACGTTTGGTCAATTTTCCTTCTATTAACATTAATATTTCCCTTTCTTTAATGCTAGATTTATCACAATTGTTAGTCAATATCCCTTATGAAGCATTACAGAAGGAACAATACCCTTTGGAATAGAGGATTGTGGAAGGCATTTAATGATAAACTTGTGTAATAATAAGCCTCTCAAGAAGTATAAATGAGTAAACCTGGAAACATGTTTTCGAAGGGGAAGTCCACTTCAAATCCACTAAAAGCTTGGTTTCTAAGTTTCAATCTAAGGAACAATGTAGCATCATATATGTCCTTTTTTTTTCTTTCATAGTGGAAGAAAAAACAATTTTGTGCCTCAATTTACACGGTCCTTATGTATGTTGGATAAACATTAGGTGCATCTCTATTGACAGCTATAAAGGTTTGTATGATGCATATGTGTGCTCTAGAGGGAAGAAGAGTCGTGACAAATTGGATCTAAGATTTATTATGCATTTTTGTATATTTTGAACTGGAAATGTTATTTGGAGAATTTTTCTACGGCATGCAAGAAGTTAAAACAACAATCCATTTCTAAACATGAAACACATTGATATTTGCACGTTGTTGAAAATACTTGTCTTTAAGTCTAAAAGGAAAGCTAAATATCGAATGGAAAACTCTATGTGTCTCTTTCATTGGTACGCATATCGTTTTGTGAGAAGTAAACTAAACTAATGTTTATAGTCATGCATGTGATTTTCTTTTGTGAGATCTCTTGCATGTTGTGTGGAATTTTATTATAGAGATACTATAATTAAAATGAGATCATGAGTGTATTATGCATGACCAATGGTAGAGTTAATATATTTCCATAAGAGCATATTGTAAATTTGTGCATGAGAAAATAATTTTTTTGTTGTTATATTGTTTTTGACAAGTCAAGAAAATTGCTAATTTGGGGATTTAGGACTATTGTAGAAAATGATGTGATGGTGTCACATGGACACTAGAATTGACCCTTGTAAGTTGTGTGTGTAAATTTTGAGCTGCAATACTTAATTTTATATATGAGGACATGATATTAATGTGGCCATAATGTTTTAGTTACTCTAATTGATCTAATTTATTATCCCTCAAATTGTATATTTGACATTAAGTCTCAAGTTGCATCAAAACATGATAAAATATGATTAAATTGCATTCAATTATCTTTACAAAACATTTGAATGAGTAAACCTATGAAATGCTCATAAAACTATGTGCTAATACTAATGCAAATTCTTAAATAAGGCTATTTTAATAACTTCATTTTTTCAAAAGGAATGTGAATTATGGATATTTGCGAAAGTTATTATCATCTTGGAATTATTGTACATATTGTATATTTACATGTGGCATTACCATGTGTGGACCATGGTGGTAGTCTAGTATCATGGTTGCCCTCATAACCAAGTCTTGTTTATATGTTTAATTTATCTAATCAAATTTTGTCTTCTTGGGCATGCATTTCACTTAAGCCCAATGAGCATTTGTCTTAAGTGCTGGGAATGCATTTCTCTTAAGCCCTATGGGAACTTGTCTTAAGTGTTGGGCATAAATTTCTCTTAAGACCAATGGGAATTTGTGCTAATTATTTGGCATGAATTTCTCATAATCCTAGTGAGCATTTTTCTTAGTGGTGAGCATGCATTCTCCTTAAGCCCAATAGTCATTTCTTACAAGGTTGGGAATGCAATTTGTGCCTTTGGTGTGCATTTAAAGCATGCGTTTGAAGTGAATTTTTGTGCCTATGGGCATGCATTATTCAAAGCCTTTTGGTGTGCATTTTTTCGTTATGGGAATGAATTCATTGAAGCCATGAGGTTTTCATTTGTGATGTTGGGTGTGCATATTATGGTCATGATGGAAAAAGATTGAGAGAGGCTCAAAAGGGCACAATATTGTGCCTAGGTTTAAGAAGTGAAAAAGTTGGAAAATTCTTGAAGAGTTGAGTCTAATTGTGACCATAATTTGGGTCTTGAAATGAAGTGTGAAAGTAGAAATTTTTTGAGACCCACACCCCCCTCCCCCCAAGAGTTTTATATTCATTAAGTGGATCTAGGTAAATATGTTGGGGTTGTTCCATTGTGCTGAATGCATCACAAACATGGATTTATCTCTCTCTCTCTCTCTCTCTCTCTCTCTCTCTCTCTCTCTATATATATATATATATATATATATATATATATATATATATATATGTATGTATGTATGTATGTATGTATGTATGTATGTATGTATGTATGTATGTATGTATGTATGTATATGTATATATATATAATGCTCAACATTTTGGAACTCTGTTGAAACATGCTATTATTGAATATCTAGTAGAAAATTCCCACTATGCCAACATTGAAAATGCTCCCCGTGTGTCACTATTCTAACAGAATTTGTAAACTAACTCATTTCCACTCTAATGCAAAATGCATCACAAAAATTTCCTAACGATGACACAAAAATAACCTACTGGCATCATTTTTATGTTCTAGTTGCACCACCACCTATATCAAGAATGCATCAAAAGCCTAAGAGATCAAACATATCAACAAATTAAATGTGGTTGTCTTTTCTTATTGAACATATGATGTTTTTTTATAGATGTGATGCAATGTTTTTACAAAATATCATATGGAAGCCTTTTTTCCATTAAACATGTGACAACTAGATACAATAATTGAAGACGCGATGAAACTATTTCGATGAACATTTTGAATCACATGTGTTGGAATTCTATTGTTTGTTCAAAATAACATCATTAGAAAAATGTCAAAAACAATGCCAACTACAATAATGAATGCTTTATAGTTAAACTTAATTAGCTTAAATGGGAAAATATCAAAATAAGTGGATAGTACTCCACTAATCTAGGATATAAGGCTCTTCAGACCAATGCCCTTCAAGAATCCAAGTGATGGTAGGAAAACATATGGGAGAACAAGGTTCCTATGAAGACCAAACTGGTTATGTGGCTTTCTCTGCACAACAAAGTACTTATATGGGAGATTATACATAGAATGAATAAGGAAGGTCCTAATGTTTTCTTACTATGTTGATAGGGTGATGAAACAAAAACTCATTTATTTCCTGGTTGTATTTGTTCTTATCTTATTTGGAAGGATAGAGGTCAATGGATGACATATACAATTTTGGATTGAGGAGAGTGTAAAGGAATGTTTGAAAAGTTGTTTGAGAGACCAAAATTAAAGAAATTAAAATAATTACATCCTATTTCTTTAAGGAATATGGATTCCTTATAATACAATATTACTTGAAGATAACTTTTTACCAACTTTTCAAGTTACTACATAAGTTTGTGTGATATTTTAACAATGTATGTCCTCATTGAAGGTTAAACCCTCAAGGAAGGTAAGTAACTTGTTGATTGACAAGTCCATGAATAGGGTTCAATTACTGGAGCATACTAAGGGCCTAACTTAATGTGTGGTATGGGTGGTATATTCCTTATATATAATAACTATTTTAGATAGTACAAGGCCAATATAAGTAGAGGATCTAACAATTATGGAGAATTTATGCTCGAAATCATCTGCTTAAGTTTGCATGGGAAAGAGGTTTCCAATAGATTTGGGTATATGAGGACTCACTTTTGTAGATCAAGGAGAATTTGTTTCTTTTTCACTTGATATTCTTTAATCATGTGTTTTATGAATTGAAGATGTTTATAGATTCTTTCTTTAAAACAAGGCTATTCTTTCCTATTGGCCAAGTTTGTTTAGAGGAGTCACAAGATGACACTTTTATAAATATTTGACTAAACCTATAGAGTATTTTTTCTTCTCAGCAATTGAGAATGATATTAGCATATTGGAGATTAAATATTATTTTTTGTGGTATACTTATGTGACTTATTGTCATTGTTTTGATTTGATGTGTTTCTAGAATCTTAGAAATTTGGAGGTTAGTTAATTAGCATGAGGAATTCGGTTAAGTCCTATGTATTTGTAAAAGGTCCATATTCCATTGTAGAGGGAAGTTGTTATTCCATGTTAGAATAAAAAAACATTTTTTTCCTTAGAAGGCGTGTGTGTAGACACAATCACAATGTAAATTAGAAATAAAATTATAATTCAAGATTATGAATTGAATATCCATTTGAATAACTTGCCAAAAGAAACATTAGCATTCTCTTTGAATGAATTCACTCATGAATATCTAATTAGGAATACCAAATGTAAGTCAATGGGTTGGTCACTAGATTCTCAATGATGTTTTTGCTAGCTTCATCTGAAGTTTTAGATAGGTTTGATCCTTTGTGCATGTCTTGATTTACATTTTCTAGTTGGTTTGGTTCTTCATGTATGGCATCACCTACATTTTTAGATATCAAGTTTGGATTTGCGTACATGGCATTGATGTATTACCTCAATGGTGCTCATTTTTCTATCATTCTCTTTAGTCTTTCGTTGCATTATATCTACCTTATGTTATTTATGCTCCTTTTTCTTTTACATTTTTTACTTTTTCCCATATTGATTGTTGAGTTAATACCCATTCATATATTTTCTTGGAATTTTGGCATAAAACATGGAAACTAAATTTTCTTATACATTCTTTTAGCGTAAAGCATGAGAATTATACTAGTTGCTTAAGATTTAGTAGACCCTTATCAAGATATTTAAAAAAACATGCATGGTACTTCCCCTCATTTGAAGGACGGTACCTAAGGTAAACCAAAATTTTCAAGGCTTAAGGCTAGGTCAATAGTTAGAAACAAACTCACAAAATGAGGTAGCATGTCACAAGTTAGATGTTCCTTTTTCAATTTATATATAAATAAAAGAGATAAATTTGTATAAATACAAATATGTGTAGAATGTAATTAAACTATCAATTAATTATAAATTAATATATATATATATATATATATATATATATATATATAAATTATTTCCTTGTATACATGATAGTTACCAACTTCCCTCTAATGGAAAGAACCCCACAGAGATTTGTGTCTTTATAGAAATAGAAAGCTAGGGGCAATGCCTTCCTTTGCATGCAGATAAAAGGAAAAGAAATGGAAAGTATTATATAAATTTGGAAATTTTTCTAATTTTCAATTTACTTTTCATTCAAAGGCCTTGGAATTTGAGTTTAAAATGTGAAAATGGGAAATTTATTAAAAAATGTTATGGACACATTAGAAATATAAATCTAAATAAATACATTTTACAACCAAGGGACTTTTTGAAGAGAAGAAATAAGAGCAATTCATTTTTCAGCTAATTATACTTCTAAACTTTTTACATTATTTAGAATTATTCAAAATTATTCAAATTTCAAAATCAATGATAAAAAAAATAAAAATGTTATAAAAATATATATGTATAAAGTTTGAAAATATATATTATTAAATTTTTTTCTAAATTATACCTTTTAATTAAAAAATTTATAATATCATATCTAATTCAAATCCAAATCAAATTTGAATTTATTTTCAATTTTAAATTCAAACTTCATAACTTAATATATAATATTTGAATAATTTAAAAAAAAAATATTTACTTAATAGAAATATAATTATTATGAATAATAAATTTACTTATTAGCTTTTACATTAACTTATAAAATAAAATAAAAATGAATAAAAATATTTAAAGTTTAAAATACTTTTAAAAATACTATATTTTACAAATTATTTTATACTAAATAATAAAATTATATATAATAAGTTTTTTTAACATTATATATTATTAAAAAAATTAATTTTTTCAATTTATTAAAATTACAAAATTATTAATCAAATCTAATTTTATATATAATAAAATTAGATGTCAATCAAAACTACAACCAAAATAAAAACATACATAGTTAAGCCCAACAATCTAAAAACCAACCATCCAATATAATTCATTGACACAAGTTCACAACTATCCAATTCATTAACACAACATTGTACAATTTGGAGAAAAAAAATAAAAAACTAATATAATACAGCATATGACATTCATATATACTGGCACAAACACATTTACCAATGTGATTGATAAATGCCCATAGGCCTATATGAAACATATATACAACCACATTTTCCAATGTGGTTGATATAAGCCCATAGGCTTATATAAACCACATTAATAATTATTATCGGTATTTAGGATTATTAATAACTATATAAATATTAACAACCAAATTATTTATATATATTATTATATAAATATTATATTAATATTATAATATAATTATAAACTCCTAATATATATTAATTAATAATAAGAATAGCTCATAATAATATATTATCATTATATTATTAAAATAATATAATAATATAAAATTATAAAAAAATAATAACAATTATATTGTATTATTATTATAATAATAAAATATAATAATAATAATAATGATCCCTTTGAATGCAAAATACTGAAATATGTGAAAAATGACACATGGGGTAGCGAACAGCGGGTAGCAAAGGCGACTAGGGTTACAGTCTCGGCAGAAGGTTTCTTTTCATGGATCGGTGCAGAGGAGGGAGCTCCACTCCCTCCTACAAGGAAGCAGTGGCCAACAAGGGTAAGAAGCCTCCGGAAAAAGGAAGAAGTGATGAGGAGGAAGGAAGAAAAAATAAGAAGGAGGTATCAGACAGTACCGACTCGAAGGAAAAGGATGGCACAAAAGACAAGGAAGAAAACGACGAAATACAGGGAGCAAAGGACAAGAATCATAAGGGTCTGTGCAAACCCAGAGCTGAAATTACTCCTAGAGTAGTTTTAAATGATCCAGCACTGCAGGAGTACAGAGATCACATGCGAACGTATGCAATCATATGCAAATTTATGGGACTATGGCCCACTGAAAAAGCTTTACTAACATGGATAAGATACCACTGGAAACCCAAAGGAAGCATTGATCTACATCTGGGGTCCAAAGGATTCTTTACGGTGGTGTTCACTAACATTGAAGATAAAGACAGAGTGTTTGAAGGAGGGCCCTACTTCTATGCAGCAACAGGGCTCTATATGCGGCCATGGATGATGAACTTCGTTCCGGAGCGGGAAACTTTTTCTTCGGTTCCGGTCTGGGTAAGACTTTATTCCTTACCTCTTGACTATTGGCAATCTGAATCCCTTGCAGCCATAAGCAATAAATTGGGACGGTTTATCAAAGCCTCTTAAGCCACAAGGAGGGGAAAATACACCTCCTTTGCTAGGATCTGTGTAGAGATGGACCTATCTGGAGCTCTTCCAGATGAAGTCATCTTGGAGGTTTTTGACGAGGAATGGGTGAAAACAATCGACTACGAACATATTCCATTTAGATGTCACAGATGTCATGAACATGGGCACCTTCTAAGAGACTGCCCCCCAGTAAAGTTGAGCACAAAAGCAAAATAAACACAGTGAAAGACTCGGATAGCTTTCACAGAGTAGTTCATAAAGGGAAAATGGGCAAAAAAGGGCCAAAGAAACACCAAGCTAAAGGACAAAAGGTTAGTCAGAACCAGTTCCAAGTTCTTGAAGAGGATGAAGAAATATCAATAGAAGATCAAGCAATGGATGAAGAGTACAAGAAGAAGGAAAAGGAAAAAGAAAGAGATCAGACACAGGAAAACGGAAAACAGAAGGGGATCATGTTGAATGAATCAGAGCTGGAAATGGATTAGGAAATGACCCAGAGTGAAATGGATATGGAGGACAACGAGCTACAAGAGATTCTTGATAGAGAAAACTTGGATATAGAAGGATTCTTGGCTCAGTGAACATCAGGCGGGGTAGATTCACTACCACTAGAAGAGTTGAATCGAATACAACATTTATTCTTATGGAAAACCCAGGCAAAAGGTTTGGAGGGAGTAAACAACATTGAAATGTAGAGAAATGAAGGGGTTAAAGCAGTAAAAAACACTCCCGGGTTACCACCGAGAAATCCAGGGGGAAAAAAGAGGAAAGAAAAAATGAAATGAGCTATTGATGGAATGTGGAAACCTTATGGTCAACTCAGGTAAGATGAAAGACCTAACCAATTACTCCTTTACCAATCATTAATTATGAAGTTCACAACTTGGAATATTAGAGGTCTTGGTAGCAAGAGAAAACAGAGAATGATGAAGAATAGAATGAAACAAGTAGCTCTGGATATAATTTTTATCCAAGAGACAAAATGCTCCATTCAGAAATTAAGGCAAATCCATAGTAAATGGCTCAGTAAATTTGATTTTCTAGAAGTTAAAGTAGAAATTATAGCAGGGGGTATCCTCACTCTCTGGAATCCCCAAAAAATTGGAATAATTGATGTTGAGGCATCAAGGAATTATTTATCAGTTGTTATACAGCCAGTAGGAGACAGGGAAAGTTACCTAGTTACGAATGTTTATGGCCCTCAAAGATTAGATGACAAAATCAGGTTCATAGATTCCTTGGTGGATCTACGAGTCAGACATGCAGGGCTATCTTGGGTCCTAGGAGGTGACTTCAATATGATCAGATCTCTCTCGGAAAAAAAAGGGGGTACAAGAGCTCTAAATAAAGATTCCCTAGCCTTCCAAATCTTCTCAGAAAGCATGAAGCTCATTGATATTGAGACAAACAATGGCCTCTATACTTGGAACAATAAAAGAGGAGGTGACTCACAAGTAGCCTCCAAGTTAGATAGATTCATGATCTCTGAAGATCTCATGCTTCTAGACAAGGAAATAATAGCAGGAATTCTTCCCTTTGGAGGTTCAGATCACTAGCTGGTTCAAATGGAAATCCTTGGCATAGGTACCCCTAGAAATAGACCTTTCAGATTTGAAAATATGTGGCTTTCACACCCAGAATTCTTCAGCAACATTGAAGAATGGTGGGTAGAGGATTTGCAAACTCCAGGATCAACTATGTTCCTTCTTCACAAGAGATTAAAGCACATCAAGCTGAAGCTGAAAGCCTGGAACAAGAATGAATTTGGCAATATTTTTGCAGGAAAGAAAGAAGTGGGAAATAAAATTATGGAGCTCAACCAAGCTTTGATCAAGGAGGGATTTGATAAGGACAAAAATGACCAAGTAGAAAAACATCACCAAGAATGGGAAAAGTTGTGCAATCAAGAGGAAATTTTTTGGAAACAAAAATCAAGAGTTCAATGGCTAAAAGAAGGAGAGCGTAATACTAAATTTTTCCATAAATCCACTATAGAAAATAGGACTCACAACAGGATCTCTTTGATCAAGGACGCGGATGGGCAGATACATCAATCTCACGAAGAAATAGAAGCAGTTTTAGTTAAGTACTTCTGAGGTATTGCTCAGGAAAATACCCTGGACAGGGTTCCCTTCATGAAGGACCTCCTTAAGCATATCCCCAAGTTGGTATCCAGAGAGGATAATTGTAATCTCAACAGACATGTAACCGAAAAGGAGGTGAGTGAAGTCCTCAAGGAAATGCACAATGGTAAGGCTCCAGGTCCGGATGGATTCAATGTTGATTTCTTCAAAGCCTGTTGGAATATTATCAAAGAGGATATTATAAAGGTGATGGAAGACTCCAGGCTGAACAGAACTATTCTAAGAGCTCTCAATACCTCCTTTATCTCCCTAATTCCAAAGCAAGATAATGCCCAAACTCCAGAGAGGTATAGGCCCATTGCTTTATGCAATGTTGTTTATAAGATAATTTCCAAGGTTGTGGTCAATAGACTCAAACCTTTGCTGCTTTCGTTGGTTTCGGGGGAACAATCTGGTTATGTGGAAGGTAGACAAATTCTAGATAACATAATTCAAGCTCATGAGGCTATCCACTCGTTAACTAGTGAAAAGAAGTCGGGTATGATCATGCAATTGGATATAGCCAAAGCATATGACAAAGTGAATTGTACATATCTCAAGAAAGTGCTTGCAGCTTTTGGTTTTGATCATAATTGGATTAGATGGGTCATGGCCCTGGTGACCTCTAGCTTTTCTATTTTGATTAATGGCTCTCCCTCTGAAATTTTTCTTCCTTCTAGAGGTCTCAGACAGGGCGATCCACTCTCTCCTTTTCTCTTCGTCCTCATGATGGAAGGGCTGGGGCGGTCTATTAAGCATGCTAGAGAAACCAGAAAAATTCAAGGACTCCAACTTTCGGAGAATGGTCGAGTTCTGACTCATCAACAATTTGTAGATGATACCATGCTATAGGGCATTCCCATGATCAAGGAAGCACTAGCATACAAACAGATTTTGAAGGGCTTTGCTTTTGCATCAGGTATGGAAGTTAATCTTTCCAAATCAAAAATATTTTTCTTTAATACCCATATTGCCATCCAGAGAAACGTCTCTAGAATCCTTGGATTTCAAAGAGACTCTCTCCCCTCTAAGTATTTGGGAGTTCCTCTAACGACTAAACATATGCTCAAAAGCATATGGGAACCACTAATCATTAAGATGCAAGATAAAGTCAGGAAATGGACAATCAGGTCTCTAAATCTGGCGGGTAGATTGGTTCTCACTAAGGCAGTGCTCCAAGCTATCCCTATCTTCATGTTATCAACTCTCCTGGTTCCAAAAGGAGTTTTACAGCAATTTAGAAATATTCAAAGAGATTTTCTCTGGGGCAAAGAGAAAACAAGGAAAAAATGGGCTTTAGTCTCATGGGAAAAAATTTGTAAACCTAAGAAACAAGGAGGCCTAGGATTGGATGATACAGAGATTCTAAGTAAGGTTCTAGGGGCAAAACTGTGGTAGAGGTGTGTTAAGGATCCTAAGGCACAATGGGCAAGCATCTGGAAGGAAAAATATGCAAGTGCCTGGCTTTCTCATGATATCATAAGAATGTATGGAATGATAAAGGGATCTCCCATTTGGAACAAGGCCTGGGAAAACAGAGAGGTGGTTCAGAAATACAATTTCTGGGAAATCAGAAATGGAGATCTGGCTCCTTTTTGGAAGGAAAAATGGCAACAAGAACCAACTCTTTTGAGAGAGGAATTTTTGGGCCTTAAACAGTAGATAGACAACCATGGATTCGTGAAGGTAAAGGACTTTTGGGAGTAATCTCACAATACAGAAAAATGGAGAACATGGAAAAAATTATATGGCAGAGAGAACAAGACCTTGAGCAGTAGAGCAGAAACCCTTAATAGGTTGCTGGAGCAGAGGATGATTTTAATTACTGAAGGGCAGGATCAACTAAGATGGGGCAACAACAAAGAGGGCAACTTTAACATTAAGGAAGCAAAATGTATTCTCCTTGGGCTGGATTCCCAAGCTACGGATAGATCTTGGCAGAAGCTATGGAGGCACAAGGGCTGGATGAAGATCAAACTCTTTATGTGGCTGGTTCACCACAGGAAAATCTTAACCTGGGATAATATTAGGAAAAGAGGTATGCTGGGACCCTCCAGATGCCAGCTCTGTGAAGTCCAAGAGGAGACCATCAAACATCTACTCAATAGCTACATTTACACCTCCAGGTTATGGGATTTTTTTGCCTCCATCTTCAAGCAATCTGATAGAGGCAAAGGAAGCATCACTAAAACCCTGAACAATTGGAGGAATAATTTTTTGGATTATGAGGTTCTTAACTCGGCATGCGCTCTGTTGCCAAGTTTCATCATTTGGAATGCGTGGAAAGAGAGAAACAGAAGAATCTTCAAAGAAGAGAAGAATTCCTCTCTTCGTTTGTTGGAACAAATCTCAAAACAACTTAAGGAGACAGTCAGCACCACAGTAAGGGATCTCCCCAAGAATCCTCCTTTAGAAGCTGATCTATCAATTCTGAGGCAGTTAGGAATGCAGGGAATTATTCCACAAGGTAAAGACAGGAAAGTAAACTTGAGGGAACCGGTGAAAGATTTCTGGAATCTTCCCCCGGAAGAATTTTTAAAGTATAATATCGATGGGGCTTCAAAGGGCAACCCGAGCATGGTGGGCTTTGGAGGGGTTCTTAGGAATGAAAATGGAAACATCAACTCCCTCTTCTATGGTCATCTAGGAAAAGCCACCAATAATATGGCAGAATTAATGACTTTGGAACAAGGTTTGGAATTTCTGAATCAGAACGGTTGCCAAAATGTAATAATAGAAGCTAATTCATAGTTAGTCATAAATGCAGTCAAGACAATTAGTCATGGAACAGGGCCAGAGAAAGTAACCAAACATTGGAGATTATTACGGGTTCTCCAAAAAATTCAGGAACATCTACAGGGACTGCACACACTTAGATTTATCCATGTGCGTCATAAGGCCAACAAGTTGGCTGATATCCTAGCCAACCATGGTGTCAGCTGTAAAGACAGCAGAATTTCGATGAATTGGCTCACAATGTTGCCAAGCAACCTAAAAGTTCTTTGGAAAAACCAGGAGAAAGAGGACAAAAAAGTGTATAAGAACAAAACTAAGGAAGCCAATTTGTAATGAGTAGATTACAACTTGTTTCCCTTTCTTGGTCTGCTAAGCCTACGGCGGGAGTCGGTTTAGGGTCAGCCTCTGCAACTATGGGAATCACTTCCCTGTATATCTCTGGTGTCAGTTGCAATGTTATCTTGGTCAGATGGGGGATGGAAAGTAAATGACCGACGGCACCTGTAATGGAGGTTCCTTTTCTCAACTTCCAGTGGTGGGAGACAAAACCGCTTCTAGAGTGGTTTTGGTGCGATCGCACCGCTTTCAAGCTGACGACGGTTTTCTCGTTTAGGCAGCGATTCCATACATATTGTGACATGTGGATGAGGGTGGGTCCTAAAAACCACCCTCATCACACACTATTGTCCGATCTTTTTGGCCGCGCGATTTGCAGTTCTACCGTTTGATGGGAATAGGCAGATCAACACTCGGGATTAAACGTTCGGTTTGGTGGGGTATGGGGGTTATCCTCCATGCTTCTTCGTTGTGCGAAATGGATCTCTAGCGTTGATTTACTTATGAAGTTTGGACGGTGGGATTTAGAGGCATGTTTGGCTTGGGTTGGCACGGCTTTTTGTGGGGAGGGTTCTCGGTCCTGGAGCTTTCGATGGGTTATTTTTTGTATGTACTCTTTTGGTTTGGGAGAGTATTTTTTCTCTTTTTTGGGGAAGGCTCAGTTTCTGTTGACCTCACTCTTAGCAAGCCTAGGACCACTCTGCTTGGTGGCTTGGTGTATATATTGTAAATTTTGCTTGATTTAATGAATTAGAAGGCACAACTCTTGCTTAAGCAAATATATATATATATTATTATAATATTATATTATTATTATAATAATATAATTAATATTATTATAATAATAACAATAAAGACCAATTATTTATTATTTATAATAATTAATAACTGTACAAATAATAGCAACTATATTCTTATATATTTATATATTTATGATTATTATATTAATATTATTATAATAACATAGACTCATAATAATATTAGTATTATTAATTATTATTATTATTATTCTTAGGCTTTAGTGTTTTTATATTTATCTTAAGGTTTATATATATTGGGTTAATTATTATCAGTATTTAAGATTATTAATAACTATATAAACATTAACAACCAAATTATTTATATATATTATTATATTAATATTATAAACGCCTAATATATATTAATTAATAATAAGAATAGCTCATAATAATATTAAATTATCATTATATTATTTTAATAATATAATAATATAAAATTATAAAATAATAATAATAATAATATCTGATTATAATATTATAATAATATTATATTATTATTATTATATTATAATAATATACAAATATAATTATTATTATAATAATAATATAATCAATATTATTATAATAATAACAATAAAAACTAATTATTTATGATAATTAATAACTATACAAATAATAGCAACTATATTCTTATATATTTATATAAAAATATATCACATTGATATATATAAACACATATCATTTAAGAAAAATATCACACAAACTTTCTTCAAATTCACTTATTCAAAATTCTCACGTTCACGTTATTTATTCTATTTAGTCTATCATAATATTTTGTGTCATTGTTCCTGTCTCTGTCTCCTATAGCCCTGGTGGAATAAAATTTGTCCTCAAATTCTCTTATTCAAGATTCTCACATTCACATTATTTATTATATTTAGTCTATCATGGTATTTCGTGTCAGTGTTACTGTCTACGATAGGCCCGATGGAATAAATTTTGTGTTTAAATTCTCTTATTCAAGATTCTCACATTCACATTATTTATTATATTTAGTCTATCATTGTATTTTCTATTTTATGATATGCTTTATGGAATAATTTTTTGTCATTCAGTTGATACAAATTCTCTTATTCAAGATTCTCACATTCACATTATTTATTATATTTAGTCTATTATTGTATTTTCTATTTTATGATGTGCCTCATGGAATAATTTTTTTTGTCATTCAGTTGATACAAATTCTCTTATTCAAGATTCTCATATTCACATTATTTATTATATTTAGTCTATCATTGTATTTTCTATTTTATGATGTGCCTCATGGAATAATTTTTTGTCATTCAGTTGATTTGGTAATTTTTGTCGATGGTTCAGTTTCGAATCATTGTAGACTATTTTTTTGTTTTTAAGCTGAGGGAATGGAAACATACAACGCTTGCTTTAACAACAACCCCGTTTCAAACTGTTTTACCACCAGCAGTCTCTGCATCATCAAGAAAGTTACTGAGAAATACTTGAGATCCATCCAAATTGATTGCAATGTGAACGCCTTGACAGGGAGAGGGAGAGCATCTCCGTGGCATGCCAAGATATAATTCAGTGAAGAGTTGGCCAACTTTTAGATTGACTCACCATCTCCATGGGTAGTAAAATGTTCAAATCGGAGAATGTGGTGTCACGTGTGTAAAGAGGAGTATATTGTGAGATAGCCTTAAATTTATTTATGTCCAATTGCAATGGATTTCAAAAATGTTTAGTGTTCTAAGTTTTTATTTTATTATTACAAAAATGTTTAGTGTTCTAAGTTTTTATTTTATTATTATTATTATTTGAGAAGAAAGTGATCGCTAACAAGGTTATTGGTTTATAGTAAGAACTTTGAAAATTACATGCGACTAACGAAGATTTGGAAGAGGGTGTGGGCGGTTAGTCAGACTCCCAACTATATTAATGTCCACGTGACCCTAACAAGCGGAATGGTGAGCTTACCCAGCGGGGTGAACGGTTAGCTTGATTCCCGATCGTATGTGCCCACATGATCATCCTTTGGGGCAAGAAATTCAGCACGCTAAAGCTTTATTGGTGCATTTGATCACCCTTTGGGGCATGAAATTCAGCGCGCTAAACTTTTATTGGCGCGTTTGAGCAGGGGATAAATTGCACCATTTGCGGCATAATCATCACCGGTTGCAAGTGAAATTGTCACTTGACGGTCTGGGGATGAAATCATTGCCTCGATTGCTAGTTTTGCCATTTTGCAGGACAATTCGCAGAAAAAACTTCCATCAGGCGTAATTTGGTCATTTTACAATCTTTTTGAGCCCAGGAAGAGCCTAAACAAGGGATTTTGGGTGTTTTGAAGTCAATGGCAGCATCAGTTTTATGATTTGAACATATATGTTACACCTTTTACAAAGGCAAGTCCTTTAGTGATGCAGACAAAGTTTGTTTTTGAGTCCACATAGAGACATTGATGAGCATGGAAAGAGTCTAGCCAGGGTTTTGAATCTTTCCAGATGTATCTACAACAACTATTATTTCATTATAGTTATTTTCAGTCTTTTCTCATTGTACTTATCAGATATGACCTTTTCAACACTTGATTGTGAAGCAGTTGTATTTTTTTGCCTTTTTATTTCAACTTGAGTATCACGACCTATTGTGAGAGAGTCTTTTCTTTCACACCATCATGACTTGTTGTAGGGAGTCCTGTTTTTGAGTTAGAGTTCTTTGTAGGAGAAATAGTGCCACTCTAGAGTCAAAGATGTGTATTGTATTCTTTTTCTACTGAGATCAATTAGGTGGCCTAGCATTGGTGTAAGGTCCAAAGAAGTAGCTTAGGAGGGGTGAACTCGGTTATCACTTGCTTGTTTCTTCTCTGAATGTTTATCATATTTAGTTTCATATGAATTGGGTCACTCTTAAGTTCATTTGAAAATTTAACCACTCAACTTTGAAGAAGTTGCAAACTAATTTTACATTTAAAGACCCAATTTTATCATACTTGCAAAGTATTAGAGGATGATCAAGTTTCATTTTCAGATCACAATGAAAGATTCCTCTGCATATTTGCTCAGTGCCCCCCTCCCACTCTATTACAGGATCTGGAACTGTATATGTTCTAGCATCATTGGTCAGAGAAGTAGCACTGTGAGGCATAATAGTGTCAGTGTTAGTGTTAGAGAACTCACTGAGAGAATGGCCACTCAAAAAATTAGTCTTTTTTTAATTTTAAAATTATTTGTGAGGAATTGACAAATATTGAAAATAAAACACCCTCCTCGAGGGGAATTATGTCATATCAAGGCTTTCTCAACCAAAGGAAAATTAGAAATAAGGTTTCCAAAAATTAGAAAATTAATTTTGAATTTATGGAAAAATAAGAATATCCAACATTTTCCCCAAAAAATTAGTTAAAGTTACAAATGCTTGGAAAAATAATTCAAAGTGTCAAGCCAGGTATTGGTAACTCCACAATACGACTTGTGTAATTATATTAACCAAATAATGAATATGTACATGAGTGGAGAGACTCATGGGATTCCAATTACAAGGTCTTTTGGTTTTCTCCAATTCATAACTTAAATATTAAACTATTTAAAATATTTACAATAATCTCAATCATTTCATATTATGTGTCAACGTTTCTCCCTTAATCTGAGGGGATGTTAGTGAGTCCAAACATCATTTTGAATCTTTCAAATTTTTCTCTTCCAAGAGCTTTGGTGAAGATGTCTGCAATTTGCTCATTTGTGGAACAACAATGAAGGTGAATAGTCTTGGTCTCGACATGATGTTGAATCAAATGATACTTTGTATTGATTTTCTTAGTTTAATCATGGAACTTTGGGTTCTTGGACAACTTTATTGCAAAAGTATTTTCAATTAAAACAAGATTTGAATGCACTTGTTTCTCCTACAAATATTCTAGAATCTTCCTAAGCCATACAATTTCCTTCATTGCTTCAACTATTGACACGTATTTTTCCTCAGTTGTGGAATCTATTGGAACAAATTATTTGTGTGCCATCTAAGACTCATAATATAACCTGAAGTAGATATTCTAGTTTCTTTATCTCCATTAAAATATGAATAAGTGTATCTGATCACGCTGAAGTCATCCACCTATGTATACTTGGGTCCAAAGTCTTGAGTTCCCTTCAAGTACTTTAGAAATATTTTTGTAGTAGACCAATGACCCTCACAACGATTTTGCATAAACTTGGAGAGGATACCAAAATTAAATGAAATGTATGATCTACTATAGTTGAGACTTCCTACAAGTTGTCTATACTTTGTTGCATCCACAAATTCTTTTCCTTCAGTAGATGTGAGATTTAAATTTTGTTCTATTCGAGTAGTCAAAGGCTTGCACTCATTCATGCCATACTTATTCAAGATATCTCAAATGCACTTCTTTTGAGAGAAAAATATAAACTTCAGATGTCGGGTTACTTCAATACCAAGATAGTAGTGAATATATCCAAAATGTTTCATTTCAAAACCTTTTCCCAGTACTTTCTTTATGGATGCATTGTAATTCTCATTTTTCCCTCGATCATCTACGTACACCTCAAGATAAAAAGCTTTTTTTCCAACTTTCTTGACAAGAAAAGTTGCACCATCAAGATCATAATGTTTGAAATTGAGTTTCATAAGATGCTCAATCAATTTAATGTACTAGGCTCACGGTGCTTGTTTAAGGCCATACAAGGATTTGACAAGCTTACATACATTGTGTTCGTGACCCTTCACAAAAAATCCTTCAGGCTGGGATATAAAAAAATTATCTTTCAAATCTCCATTCAAGAAATCAATTTTTACATCCATTTGATGAAATTTCCAACCATTTTGAGCTTCCAAGGGAAAGAGAGTCTATATGGTAGCCCATTTTGTTGTGGGAGAAAAAATATCCTTGTAATTGACCACTTCCTTTAGTGCAAAACCTTTTCCCATGATCCTAGTTTTACGCTTGTCATGTGAGCCATATGCTTTATAATTGTTCTTGAAGACCCACTTGCATCTTATCAATTTGGTTCCCAATGGAGGATCAACCAACTTCCAGGTGCCATTATTTGTCAAAGCATCTTATTATTTCCATATTGATTCTTTCCATTCATCATGAGAGGTGGATTCTTTGAAGGAATTTGGTTTAAAATCAATAATAAAAAAATAGTCCACAATCATACAAAAAATCCATATCAACAGGTGAATCAGAACCATATACATCACCTCCATTTTGTCTAGCATGGCTTCTCTTCCCTGTCTTTTCAACCTCATCAGGACGAACACTTTCAAGTGTCTTTGTGAGACATTTTGGAGGACCTTTTGCAAGATGTCCAAGTCTACTCAGTTAACTAACATGGGGCTGGATCAATATTTATCCTCTCAATTCTCTCAATCACATCACTCAAAGTGTATTCTTGATCAATGATCGGAGCATCATGAGGGGGAGAGAGTGATTTAGAATGAGATTCCACATATTGATCTAGTATATGGATCCCCCCTTCAAGATGTGGAATCTCATTATCAAATTATTGAAAATACTTTGCATGCTCGAATTTTTCGAAGTGATTAAGCTAACACTTAACAACATTGTCATTCTTAGAATATTCAAGAAAGATCACATCTTTATATATTATAAACTTATTATTTACTTCATCATAGATACAATATGCTTCGGAGGTATCTGAGTACCCCAATAAGATACGTTTCTGACTCCTTGCACCAAGTTTGTTTCTCTATTCCTTTGGTATCAAGGAATAACAGGTGGATCCAAAAACCCTGAGATGTCGCACCAAAGGAATGTGGCTATACCACATTTCATAGGGAGTATTATGAGCATGATATGGACATCTATTCTTAATATCTAGAGCACAAAGAAATGCATCATCCCAAAGAATCAACTTAACATTCTTGAAAATCATCATTGAGTGTACCATATCTAAGATTGTCCTATTCATTCTTTTAGTTACATTTTTATGTTGGGGATTATAAGGCATTGTTGTTTAATTCTTGATCCCGTGCTGGAATAGATAGTTTTCAAATTCATTCGAAGTATATTATCTTCGATTATCAATATGGATAGATCCAATATGATATTGTGTATCATTTCCAATCCATGTATGAAAGATTTTGAATGTTTCAAAAGCTTCAAATTTGTTCTTCAATAGATATACCCAACACATTTTGGTGTAGTCATAAATAAATGTTATCATGTATCTATTACCATTTTTAAAAGGAACAGGCACCGGGCCATGCCAATTAGAATAAATGAATTTAAGCTTTCTATGTGACCTGGAATGATAATCATGAAAAGATTGTTTATTGTGCTTTCCTAAGATACAATCATCATATTGCTTAAGTTTCACCAACTTTTCTTTAACAAACGAAGGTTGTCATAGTTCAAATGTCCAAATCTAGCATGCCATAATAGACTAGATGGAGGTGTACATTCGTCATAGCAAGAATTGTATGAAATTTTTTTTGAATGAGAAGAGGTTCCTTGCAACTTCATAAGCCTTTCTTCCTTTATCACAGTCATGAAAAATCAGAGTTGTCTGAAGACCTCAAATTTGGCATCAAATATGTGAATGGAATTTCCTTGCTAGTGAATATGGAGAAAATATGGCAAGTTTCTCCTCACCTTTGGGAGGTATATAATATCATGTAGAAGAAAGTCTAGAAGACTAGGCAGTTTAAGCATAATGGTGTGAAGCCTTGATGGCTTCAGCTTTGACTTGTTTGAAAAATAGATTGCTCCATTAATGTTGTTAGTGAATTATTCGAATAAATATGCTCTAAAATTGATGTGGAAAGCTACTTCGGAATTAAAAAACCAAGAATATTTGCATGAGGAAAATGAAGCATTAAATAAGT
This sequence comes from Pinus tabuliformis, assembly GCA_031772625.1. Taxonomy (NCBI): domain Eukaryota; kingdom Viridiplantae; phylum Streptophyta; class Pinopsida; order Pinales; family Pinaceae; genus Pinus; species Pinus tabuliformis. The sequence continues at coordinate 655,382,106 of CM062817.1, forward strand.
CTTCAGTTACTCCAATATTGCAATGTGGCACAACATAATGAGTGGATTTGGGTGCTTTATATTTCCCTTTATCTGATGATTTCCTTGCTTTTCTTGCCTTTCCTATAAAATATTATCCCATGAGTGTTTACATGTGGAAGCATCATGTCCATTTCTATTACACCATATGCAGTGAAGATCAGGTTTTTTTCCTTGGAAATGTTTTCCCCCTACCTATATTATTCCTCCTTCCTCGTCCTCTTTAGCCACCTCTTCCTCTAGAAGAATCATGTGCCTGATTCTTATCTTTCTATGAAAGGCACACAACTTCTTCAGGGGACTGAGCAGTTTTATTCTTCTTCCTAAAATCCTTCCTTCTTTCAGCAAACTTCTCCACAAGAGAGTCAAAGGAAATCCCCTTAAGTTTTCCACTAGCTTGTAATGACTCAAGATAATGGGAATAAGTGGAATACAATTCCTTGACAAAAGTTTTGAGAGGAACATCCATTTTTACACCAGTAGCTTCTATATCCTATATAATGTCTCTTATTTAAGAGGCTAAGGCAAGAGGGTCATCATCCTTCAATTCTAAATTAAACTACTTGATCATTAATTACACAACTTCAAGCTCAGAGTGTGAGTCATATAAATACTTCACCTTCTTTAAGGCTTCAAAAGCATTTGTGAATGGAATAATATAATAATTTTTTTTAAATCTCATTTATTTTACCACTTCTTAAATCCAATCATAGCCATTGGAATCAAATAGTTTCATTTTGTTTTGTTTCAATGGTTTTTTTTTTTCATTCCTTGTCATGTGACATCAATAGATACCCTGGAAACCAGGGCCTCTAAGGGCATGCTTCCAAATTACTGTTCAGTCCATTATGTATGTAAAGAAGGAATAGATTTGTAAAAATGATCAAGATGGACTTGTTAGCTTAGGGGGTCCTGACCCAGGTTCAGAGTTAGTTGCACCAAAAAGATCTCTACACTACTAGCCCTTTCAGCATCAATCCGCGGTGCGCAGACTAAAGTCTCACCCGAAGCAGTATGAGGGGATGCTGGAACCAAGTTTCCGCACCCAGAGATCAGTGTGATGTCCTTCTCTGACCTAGATCTACCTTCACAGAGATATTTAAGAGCTTTATGGAGTATGGCAGTAACCTCCTTGAATCGACCTCTAGACCTCCGCGAAGGTCTATGACTGGCTTTTGTGGACCCGAAATAGGCGAATTAGCTATTTGTGTGCACCATAGATTACTTTTAGTCCAATATTTACTCAAATCCACCTATGTGTTTGATAACTTTAACATAAAGTGTTATGATCTTCGTGTAATCACTTAACATTAATTGCGTTCAAATAATAAGATGGATCAAGTAAATTCGCACATCAATACATCATTATTTAATAAAGACATCATTCCATCACAACATATATCGCAATCATACATAACAAAAGTAAAGAGCTAAAACATAGGAATTTCTATAGTAATCTTCCTTATTGATCTTCAATATAATTTTATAGACTCTATACTTCCCTGCGCACTCAGTTGTAGGGGTCTGCTCACTCAGTTGTGGACACTACTCTAGGCCTCTGCACACTTAGCGGCAGAGCCTTTCCCTCCTTTAAGACTTATATCTTTGTGCTAGACTTCTTCGCTTGTACCCATAGACAAAAGCATAGATCTGCCTTAGACTCTCTAAGACCCACCTATTTATACAATCCCATGGTCTACAGACCATGGGTAGACCTCAAAAACTGACTCAAATTTACATGAGCAAGGGTAAAAGCCCTTTCCGACTCCTAACTAATTACATGCTCCACATCCACAATTTGTGGAGACTTTACATCTTTTTACATCAAAACTTGGGCTTTTGCCCCAAAACTGACTCCAGGGGATCCTGCCCCAACAAGCCCCCAACACAAAGGTCATGACTCATCCTCGAGTCACTTAGCTAGCACAGTGATCTTGCTACGAAGACCCCCTAGCTCGACTAGTACAACTTCTACTTCAACCGCGCTCTGCATGGCTACCTGCTTGACTTGCTCCACCAATTGTTTTTTGGTCGGTCCTTCACTGGCTCGCTTGATGTTTTGTTGCTTAAGCTACAAGTTCACCAAATTTTCCTATATCTTGCCCGAGATTAGGTAGGCTTCATCGAACCAAGGACCTAACCTAGCCTTATGGACTACTTCCTTTCTTTGTGCGACTTCCACTTGTTTAAGTAGTTTCTTTGCCTCTTGCAATCGAGGCATTGTGTTGTAGCAATGGTGCACGTCGTTGCCTTACTTTGTCATACTGCTACTAGAGCTCGCAGATCTCGGTCTTCAATATATACACGGTGGGATCCTCCTCAGGTATGTGCAACTCCGACACTGTCCTGCATGCCTTTACAACCGCTGCTACTAGCTGGGCGCTCTGTGCCTAGATCGTTTCCTTTGCCTTCAGGGCCTCCGTCTTCTAGGCGAACATTTTCTCATTGTTCACCTGATATTCACTTATTAGGCTAAGAACGTGTTTCTTCCGTGCTCTTAATTCCGCTGTCACACCTGTCTGCAATGTGTGAAGATATTCGTTGGGAGCGCTACAAGGTTGAGGCCTATGTTCTTCAAAGTACTCACGATGACCTTATCATCGGCCGATTCTATGCTCAAGGACCCTTCTAGTAGCGTGACTTCCAGGAGATCCACTGATATGACCATCTCTACAGCCTGGCTGGTCCCTGGTGCTAGGCTCATCTGTGCAGCGCTCACCGGCCCTGCACCCACCTGTATCTTACTAGTCTAGATTTGTAGTTCACGCAGATCCTTTTGAATAGTACTCAACAATTTCAGGTGTTGTTGTTCAAACAACTACAATAGTTCAGCAGTGGTGTTGTACACTTTATCCCCAATCTCATCGAGGTCACCCTCTGTCACCGTAATGGGATCCAGAAATGGCTTAATCACCTTGGACATCTTTCGAGGACCCACCACCGCTTAGCGCTGACTACTCTTCTTCCTCAGTCTGGGGCGAAGGGGATTTACCACTTTGCTCGGAGTCGTGCCACTCTTGTTCAGCCCGTTGGTTTGCAGTGCACTATTTTTGTAATCGGGCCTTCTCCTTGGCTTCTTTCCTTCATTGCATGGCCAACTTATGGACCTCCTATTTTGCTGCCTCTTTATTCTTCTTCTCTATGGAACTCCCCACACCTTTGTTGGTACCCACGGCAAGTTAGATGGAGAATGTCAATCTATTGGCCAGCACTTGATGACCTCTGAAATCACATCCTCTATGGCAAGATATGGCAAAGTGAACCACTTCTTCTTTGCATCCTTCCACGCCCTGATATACACGCAGTGGAAATATGCCTTGAACTCTACGTACTCCCACAACTGCTCGTACACAGTTGGAAACAATTGTGGCCGCAGGTTGATGGTCGTGCGAATGCTCGACTCCATCAAAACCCAAAAAAAAATTGTCTCAATGACCCACGTGGGGTATTTTGTGGCCCAAAGGGAGGAAAACTATGCAAACTTCAGCAAACCTGCCTCCAATGGGGAGAACTGACTATCCTCCGGCAGTTCCCAGTCAACCAGTAGAATAGAGAGAAACAACCACGCGTAGTTGAAGTTCTTGCTCTCATATTGAGCCTCGTGAAAATTCTCAAGGAAATCTCTACAGAGATAGCACAACCAGGTAAACTGCTTGCTCTCTGCACACTATGCAGCTAACAAAATCACAGGTGCCGGAACCTCATCCGTGCGACACTTCCTCATGACCTTGTCTGCTAGTATCTGCGTCACAATTTTCACCGCGGGGTCAGTGATGGATGTTATGGTGTACCCGCACAGCTTCTTGACGAGCTCAAATTTCTTCTTCATCTTCTCCGCTAAGTCTCGTTCGCTTGTCTTTATGCCAAACTCCTTGGCTAGGTTCAAGCCTTTTGTTGGTAGCAGCGTGATTCAGTTGATAAGCATATCCATGATGCGGATAGGTGTGCCAAGCCATAAACACCCATCATGCACCAAAGTTAGTAGTTTCTTTATATAGATAATATTGATGTTGGAGCGGTGATAGTGGGGTACCCACAGCAGGTTCAACAACCCCTATTGGTTTACTCCGCGAATCCACTCAACTAGCTCCAACGCAGTTGCACCACATTCTTTGTAATACACCTATTTCATGTAGTTCTCCGTCACGAGGTGGGGGAACCTCTCATGGTCAGCCAAGTCCCACTCCTCCATCTTTAACAGGGGAACCCTCGCCAAGCACAGACCTTCAAAGGTTATACTTTCTGGCAACAAGGGCATGTGAATGCTGAATTTCTCTGCGTCTAGGTCGTTGGTCACGTTCACCTTTCCTTTGTGCGAAGGGATATACTCTAACAACTTGGAGATGGGCTCCACGCCCTCAACGTCGATATCTTCAGCACCCTCTTCAGCCTCCAAGACTACAACCTTATCATGTTGCTTGTCCCTCTTATGTGCCTGGGAAGCAGAGTGCTTTCTAGGTGACTCTCGCACTGGCTTTGGTCTTTTTTGCTTATGTTTATTTGGCTTGTGGGTCTGATGCGCTGGTGTAGGCTTCGGACTAGGTGACCTCAGCACTGTAGGGATAGGAGCCGAAGCCTCCATGCTCATAACTTCTAGAGCTTCTCCTTCAAAGCCAACAGTTCCTCTGTTGCTTGAAGTCTCTCCTGGTCCTGACATAGTAGTGCAAATAAAGTGTTCGGTGTCCTTGGGTAGACTATCAAACACAGAGCTGACGACCAAATGCTCGAAAAACATTGGATTCATGAGCAATAGACATCACAATGTAAAAATTCTAAGGATGCAAAGTGTTCACTGCTGGATGACCACGTGTAATTTATGGGTGATTTTGAATTCAAATTTGACTGTTCCCCCCAAAATCCATCGATTAATGTTGAATTGGTGGCAAATCTCCAAATATTTCAGCCTTAAATGTCAGTGGCCCACTCCTCTTAACTATCTCCTAGCTGTCAAATCATGAACAATGACTCTAACAGTCACTTGCTAGCTACGCTGCACGACATCTCCGTCCATAGCGCAACTCCCTTCACCACTTCTAGCACTGTGAAATCACCCTTTTTCATGCAGCCCCTCTGTCACGTAGTTCCACAAACTGAGCAATGTAGTTTATAGTCTCGTGCTCCCTTGCAGCTGCCTGGAGTACTAAGACTGTCCTAATGTCATGCAGTCATTGAGCCGGATCTCCTACATACATCTTCAACCGGCTCCCATTCACCCTTCGCAAAAAAGGTTCTCCATTTAGCTTTGTAAGCTGAACCGTGCCCCCATCTGTGATTTCTTTAATGACATATGGCCCCAACCAATGCATTAGAAACTTTCTTGGAAATTTAGTGAAATTACTATCATATAATAAAACCAAGTCATTTACCTTGAATTTTCACAGCTTGATGTGTTGATCGTGCCATGCCTTTTCACATTACTTTTGTACTTGTTGATTAAATCTAGCAAAGAAACTGTCCTCTTCGAGCTCCATCAACTACACGAGCCGTTCTTCCAAGGCTTTGCAGTCCGCCATCCCTATGAAGGCTACTATGTTTAGACTAGGCACGATATATTCCATAGGAATCACAACTTCTATGCCATAGGCCAACCGGAAATGTGTCTGACCTGATATTTTTTTGCAAGTAGTCTTGTATGCCCATAATATTGTTGATACGTGCATGTCCCAATCATTCGTTGCACAATGCAAATCTTTGTCAACACATTCTCCAATATCTTATTAAAGGCCTCCACTATTCCATTAGCCTGGGGTGATACGGTGTACTCTACTGATGATAAACCTGTAATTCTTTTATCAATGCGCTAATCATTTCATTGAGGAAGTGCATACCACGATCACTCATCAAAAATTTTGGGCACCCGAACCTAGTTAGCATGAACTCAAACAAACATTTAGCTAGAGTAGCCCTTGTACAATCCTTTATAGGTTTTGCCTCTGCCCATATGGTCAGATACTCTGTCATAGTGATGATGCACCACTCACCTATTTTCTTACTGGGAGGTTGAATCGGTCCTACAAAGTCAATAGCCCATTTCTCAAATAGCTGTAATGACACCTGAGGATTCAGAGGTAGTTCATCCCTTCACAATGGCTTACCCATTCTTTGACATGCATCACATGCCCTACAATATGCTTTGGAATCTTTATGCAACTTAGGCCACCACAATCCATTACGCAAACTCTTCTGCGTTGTTTCTTTTCCTGCATAATGTCGTCCTATAGCTACTCCATGAGCCTCTGCCACGATGCTGTTTCTTTTGAAGTCGGGCATATACCATTGGAGTATCTCGTCCAATCCCATTTTATACAAATGTCTGGCAATTACTAAGAAATCAGTCGTGCTCACTACCAATTCTTTCTTTTGCTAGCTGGTGTAGCCTTCTGGAGCTACCCTGTGGTAAAAAAATGGGTAATATCTGCAAAGTGGTTTTCCATTATGTGCACCACGAAGATTTGCGCATCGAGCAACCCTTCCTCCAAATTAGTAGGCTCCTCCCCTGTGTCAATGCACGACAAATGGTCAGGTTCTGCATTCAACCTTCCTGGCTTGAAAATCACCTCAAAGTCATATTCTTGAAACAACAGTAGCCATTGGTATATCTTCCCCCCCAACACAGGCTTATTGACAAGGTACTTCAAGGCAGAGTGGTCTGTGTACACCTTGAAATGTCTGCCCAACAAATAGTGTCGAAATTTTTGGAGCGCATATACCATAGCCAATCCCTCGCGCTCTATCATTGAGTAGTTCTTCTCAGCCTTTGATAATTTCCTTCTTGCAAATGCTATAGGGTGATCCATATGTCCTTCATCAGCCTGTGTCAACACTACTCCCATCACAATGCACGAGGCATTAACGTGCACATGGAATTCCTTCTTCCAATTCAGGAAGACCAATATCGGTGTAGTGACCACCTTTTCCTTCGAGACATCCATACTGCACTAAAATTCTTCATCCAAATAGAATGTAGCATCCTTCTTTAGAAACTTCTCCGTGGGTGTGGTAATCTAAGCATAAGCCTTGATGAACTTTCAATAGTACCCAGTATGGCCCAACGTTGTGTGCAACTATTTAAAACTCCTTAGGGCTTCCAAATTGATTATTACCACGATCTTGGCAAGTTCCACCATGAGTCCTTGCTTGCATACCACATGACCTAGGAAAATCCCAGAGGGGACACAAAAAAAGCACTTCTTCAGATTCAGTATGATCTGATACTTTCGACACGTATGCAAGATTAAGTGCAGACTAGCTACATAGCGCTTTACTAGCCCAAACACTCTCTAGTCATCAAAATATACCTCCAAGAAATTGTGAATAAATTCTTTGAACGTCACGATGACTATGCGAGAGAATATCGTCAGCGCATTCTTGAGTCCGAAGGGCATCTCTGTGTACTGAAAACACCCCCATTCAATCATGAAGGTTGTTTTACTCCTGTCTTCTGGCATGATCTTGATCTAATGGTATCCAAAGAACCCATCAGTAAATGAGTAGGCCTCCTGCCCTCCAACATTGTCCAGTATATCATTAGTAAACGGTGTCGGGAAAGAATCGTGAACCCAGACATGATTTGCATATGGTGTTGTCTGGAACTTTGATATCTGGAAGACCACGAACTGCCTGATATTTGCATGCTTTCCTTATTTGTGAAAAGCTTAGATGCCCCAACCTCCGGTGCCATAACCAGTGCTCATCATCCTTGCTCAGATAGCATTGTTGTTGTCCTTCTTCAAATATGTATAGATTATTTGGAGTTCTTTTACCTTTGATCACTGTTTTACTTGTATCAAGATCACGAACAAGACATCCATTTGATCTGAATATCACCTCGGTTCTTTGATCACACATCTGGCTGACACTTAGAAGATTATGTTTCAATCCATCAACATACAAAACATTTCCAGCTTTGACCTTTTCTTTTAACTGAGCAGTGCCTTTTCCTTTTATAGTTGCAGGAGTATCATTTCCAAAAGAAACTTTCTTTCCTTTTTCTAGAGCAGAATATGATTCAAGTTTTTCTTTATCACCTGTCATATGCTTCGAACATCCACTGTCAATGTACCATAGATTTTCCTGTCCCTCTGCATAAAATGCTATCCCACATCTTTCTGTTTGTGGTTCCTTTATTCTCCATGTTTTGGTGCTTGAGGCTTGTTCCTTTGTCTGCTAAAACCTGCTCCTGCATTCAGAATCTTCATGATCAAAGTTATTGCAAATAGAACATTCAACTTCATTTTCAAGAACCGAAAAGTTGTTATAGGTCCTTTTTGTAATCCCGGTCATACTTCTTTGTTTTTGAGCTTCTCTAGTCATGATCGTTTTATATGCAACACATTGAGCTGCTTTGTGACCAAAGTTATGGCAAGAAAAGCATTGTCCATTGAAGAAATTTCTGCGGTTATCAAATCAATTTCTATTGTCATTCATTCTTGAAGCAAATTGAGAGGATTTTACCTGTGGCTGGTTGTAGCTTTTGTTCATCCTTAAGACAGATTGCCCCTGATTTGTCTGATAGTCTTTGTTTGTAATTGGTCCCTGCTTTACTTGGTGATCTCCATTGTGCTTTTGCTCATTCCTTCTTGCTGCATCAAGATAACTCTTTGAGGTGGATGCTTGAGAAGTTTCTCCATTATAGCCCAGACCTGTCTTGTTTAGAGGAGAGCGCTGTACATTGATGATCTCATCCAGAGTTTCAGATCCTTTGACAAACTTAAGATTAATAGCCTTTGTTTTCTCAATCTCTTTTCTAAGACCAACAATTTCGCCTTCTAACTTTTCAAGATATTTTTCTTTTTCATCAATTTGAAGTTGTAGAGTATCAATGATCCTATTCTTTTCTTCTATACATGTCTTGAGTCTAAAAATTTCTTCACAAAAGCTATCCACATCTATAGCATCCATGTAATCATCATCTTCAAATGCCATTAAGAGTTTATAGTCATTACCTCGTTCATCTTCATCACTATTTGATAGACCATCACTATCTTCATGTGTGTAGTAGCTTTTCTTATTTGCAATCTGTTTCTTATTCCATCTAGCAGGTTCCTTTCCTTTATCCTTATGAGGACATTTTGCAGCATAATGACCTACTCTTCCACAAGCAAAGCATTTAAAAGGTAACTTACCTCTGAACCTTCCAGTTCCCCTTTGAAGATTTCTGACAAAATTTGATTCTTCTTCTTCTTCTTCTGGCACGTGACTTGCTTCATAATAGTCTCCTTTGCCTGAAGCCTTGAAAGCAGCTTCTCTTCTGTCTGATGGACCTCCCTTTCTCATTTCATAAGCAGTTAGAATTCCGTGTAGCTGAGACATAGTAAGAATTCGTAGATTTTCCTTTTCTTCTATTGCAGACACTTTAGATTCAAACTTGGGGGACAATGATCTTAGAACATTTTCAACCACAATAGCCTCTTTTATTTCTTCACCCAAGTTTTTCATGCAATTAACAATCTCATCTACCCGAAGGAAATAGTTAGCCACACTTTCATCATTATACATTCTGAGATTCTCATACTGAATCCTGAGGGTTTGAAGTTTAGCACGCTTTACCTGCTCATCTCCTTCATAGCTCAAGACAATCTTGTCCCATATTTCTTTTGCGGATTTATATTGCATAACCTTCACGAATTCTGTTTGAGATAAGCATCCCAGCAGAGTATTGACTACTTTAGCATTTGTTTCATATTTCTTCTTTTTGGCCGTATCTGTAGGAGTAGCTGAAGGAAAAGTGTAGCCTGTATCTATGATATCCCAAACTTCTGTACCAAGAGATTGAAGATAGGCAGTAACTCTTACCTTCCAATAATTGAAGTTTGTCCCATCAAAAATTGGTGGCCTGATTGATGCTTCCCTCTCGTAGTTGCTCATGATGAATGATCTTCCTTCAAGCGATCAAGCTTCTCTGAAGGACCTGCTCTGATACCAATTGTTGGAAATAATACTGAGAGGGGGGGTGAATCAGTATTATCAAGTTCTTTTAATAAATCTTCCTTATTTATTCTTTGAATTATTTTTGCATGTCAGTACCATAAAATAATGAACATGAACAAAGAAAACAGATAGTCACACCAAAGAACACAAGATGTAAGGTGGAAACCCAATGTGGGTGAAAACCACCTGCTGCAATATGTCTCTATCTTCTTTCAAATTAGAAAATCCTTTTACAATGGTTTTGTACTGGTGCAGTCATTTACCAGTACGCAGGCTGCAACCTGCAGAGAGCTACAACTCTCTCTCGTTTTCCAGTCTCTCCTGGAAGGGAGCTACAACCCCCTACTTCTTTTCTTTCAAGGACCACTTTTCATAAATTTTCAAACTGGATCCAAGAACATCAAAAACCCATTAACTACACTTGCATCATCAATCTCTGATTTCACCAAAGCCAACCCGCATACAGATCTGCAAATATTTCCTTATAACTTTGCAGTTGTTACATCAGACATACCCAGATCATAACATGTGTAAAATAAAACATGCATCAATAATTCAGACCCAGATTATTAGATTTATAGATCAAGCGTATGCCACATATCACAGATCAAAATCATATAGAGATACCACTATTCCAGCCTTAAGATTTTGACCCATCAATAGAACTTATCCTTCTCCTTACGCTCAGGTTCCTTCTTCATTCAGATGCAGATCTGCACCAAAACCCAATCACAATATTCCAGATCTAGCACTTTATCAGATATTCGATAAATCAGAAGATGCTTTGCCAAATGATCTCCTTCCTCTTTTATAGTCTTAGGCCTTTCACAATACCACGGGCCAAAACCATAGGATCAAAAAACTGTTGGACTAATACCATGAACCAACCATGAAAGTACGTGAGATCAACACTTTTGGATGCAATACCACGGGCCAAAACCATAGGATCAAAAACTGTCGGACTAATACCATGAACCAACCATGAAATTGCGTGAGATCAACACTTTTGACGAGGTACCATGGTCCAAAACCATAGGTTCAAATACCAAGGACTAACTACCATGGACCAAAGGTAAGTTCTCCAACATATACGCGCTTTTCCTTGCATGAAAGTGCGTACCATGGTCCAAAACCATAGGTTCAAATACCAAGGACTAACTACCATGGACCAAAGGTAAGTTCTCCAACATATACGCGCTTTTCCTCATAGGTTCAAATACCAAGGACTAACTACCATGGACCAAAGGTAAGTTCTCCAACATATACGCGCTTTTCCTCATAGGTTCAAATACCAAGGACTAACTACCATGGACCAAAGGTAAGTTCTCCAACATATACGCGCTTTTCCTTGCATGAAAGTGCGTGAACTTTTTCTCTACATGAAATAAACTTTTCTCTGCATAAAAGTGCGTGAACTTTTCTTTACATGAAATAAACTTTTCTCTGCATAAAAGTGCGTAAACTTTTCTCTACATGAAATAAACTTTTCTCTGCATATAAGTGCGTGAACTTTTCTCTACACTATAATTTATTATCTGAGATGAGTGGGTTGCCATCAAGTACAACATATGTATCATAATGCCAACAAAAACATAAAATGTGATTTGGTAACAAGTTGATGGAATTAGGGTACGGAATAGGTTAAAAAACTAGGGTTTTAGGGTATGAATGGCGATATTGCATTATGAAAACATGGGCATTTTTGAGGCCCATCAACGACCTAGATCTGCCTTCACGCATATATTTAAGCACTTTATGGCTAATGGCAGTAACCTCTTTGAATCGGCCTCTAGACCTTCGCAAAGGTCTACAGCTGGCTTTTTGCAGACCCAGAACAGGTGAATTAGTTATTTACATGCACCATAGATTACTTTTAGTCCAGTATTTACTCAAATCCACATATGTGTTTGATAACTTTAATAGACAGTGTTATGATCTTCGTGTAATCAGTTAACATTAATTCTGATCAAATAATAAGACGATCAAGTAAATTCACGCATCAATACATCATTATTTTATAAAGACATCATTCCATCATAGCATATATCGCAATCATACATAACAAGAGTAAAGAGCTAAGACACGAGAATTTCTGTCATAATATTCCTTATTGATCTTCAATATAGTTTTACAGACTCTATACTTCCCCGCGCACTCAGCTGCAGGGGTCCGCGCACTCAGTTGCAGAAACTACTTTAGGCCTCTGTGCACTCAGCTTCATAGCCTTTCCCTCCTCTAAGACTTCTGTCTCTGCATTAGACTTCTTCGCTCATAACCATAAACAAAAACATAGATGTGTCTTAGACTCTCTACGACACACCTATTTATACAATCCCATGGTCTGTGGACCATGGGTAGATCTCAAAAAACGGCTCAACTTTACATGAACGAGGGTAAAAGCCCTTTTTGACTCCTAACTAACTATGCACTCTGTGTCCACAATTTGCAAAGACTTTACATCTTTTTACATCAAAATTTGGGCTTTTGCCCCAAAACTGACCCCAGGGGACCCCATAATATTATCCCATGAGAGCTTACATGTGGAAGCATCATGTCCATTTCTATTACACTGTATGCAATGAAGATCAAGTTTTTTTCCTTGGAAATGTTTTCCCCCTACCTCTATTATTCCTCCTTCATCGTCACCTTTAGCCACCTCTTCCTCTAGAAGAATCATGTGCCTGATTCTTGTCCTTTTGTGCAAGGCACACGATTGCTTTAGGGGACTGAGCAGTTTTATTCTTCTTCCTAAAAACCTTCCCTCTTTCAAAAAACTTCTCCACAAGAGAGTCAAAGAAAACCTCCTTAAGTTTTCCACTAGCTTGTAATGACTCAAGATAATGGGAATAAGTGGGATACAATTCCTTGACAAAAGTTTTGAGAGGAACATCCATTTTTACACCAGTGGCTTCTATATCCTACATAATGGCTCTTATTATAGAGGCTAAGGCAGGAGGCTCATCATCCTTCAATTTTAAATTAAACAACTTGATCATTAATTGGACAACTTCAAACTCAGAGTATGAGTCATATAAATCCTTCACCTTCTTTAAAACTTCAAAATCATTTGTGAATAGAATAATATAATAAATTTTATTTAAATCTCATTTATTGTACCACTCCTTAAAGATGATCAGAGCCATTGGAATTAAATAGTTTCATTTCGTTTTGTTTCAATAGTTTTTGTTTCGTTCCTTGTCATGTGACATCAATAGATACCCTTGAAACCAGACCCTCTAAGAGTAGGCGTCCAAATTACTATTCAGTCAATTGTGTATGTAAAGAAGGAAGAGCTTTGTAAAAATGATTAGGATTGACTCTACCTAGATTATTCCGAGATCAACAATTCAGTGAAAAATGTGTTGTAGGAGTGTTGAGACCCGGTATTGAGATTCATGTTATTGACAGAAATGTTCTTATCCATGTCCATTGTGTGAAGAGGAATGGTTAAGCCTAAAATTAAATTTATTTTCATGAATAATTATCGATTTAATCTTTAAAATGAGAATTATTATCATTTAAGAGACAGAAATTGTAGATGTGTAGTTAACAATTGATAAGGCTCATTCTTCTGCAGAACATTTTGAATTGAGTTGGAAAATTTTAAGATTTATAGTTGTAATTTTTTATTGCAGATTTTGATAAACTGATGTCTGCATGAAGAATAAATGTATTTTTCTACACCAAATACTTATTATTCAACAAATTCAAGGAGGTTTGTGAACAAACTGTATGAAATTTTCGAAAAACATAGCTGGCCATCACCTGTGTTTGAGTGTCACGAATGAGGCTTACGTCATGACAACAGGTGACTCACAAGTTTGGTCAAAATATTTTGGTTGAAGAACGGATTTGGAATTTAGTTTTGACTTTATTGTGGATTTGTCTACATTGTTGACATTCTTTGCATAGAATTTGGAGAGTGGAAATAAATGTCTACGGAGAAAATTTCCCGATAACTTCTTCAATGAAGCTTTGTGAGCTTTGAAAGAAGGGAATCTAAGGGCTTAACTATAAATGAGAGCATCATAAGGATAAGTGTATCTTTATAAGTGAGCCCTATGTGTTGTGCCCTATACCTTTTAATATTAGGTTTAGGATTTAACATTGAGCCTAGGAAATATTAATATTAGATTTAGGTTTCATATTAGGTTTAATATTAAATTTGACCCTATTAAATTTATTAATATAAGTTCAATAATGTGGTTTGGCAAGTTATTAAAAAACATAATATTTAATTATCATTTTTTAAGTATATGTGTTACAACAATTTTTCTTATTGATAGATGTTTTCATTTTTGTTCAGGAAAATGAGATTTTAAAATATTTTTTAAAGTAAGTATATATATATAACTAGTGCAAAGAATTTTTATTAATAAAATTGAGTTTACATTCAATTTACTTATTTAGATTTTGCAAAAGATACCCTACTGAGAGTAGAAGTCTTCCGAGTACTACATCAAACATGAACATAGTGGCCACTTGCACCAAAATGAGGCTTCAAAAGTAATTGACATGGACACATTTTACATAGCGGCAAAGTTGCAAGATTGTTTATAAAATTCAAACTTGGTTTTAAACTTTAAGGTGATCCATGGGTTTTTCTTTTGTACCCTTTTTCCTATGGACTTCAATCCATCCTACAGAGCCATGCTTCACAATAGAGGATAATGCCACTTCTTCATTTTGCCCAGAAAGTTCCATAACATCCAGATTAACTGAATTTGATAGATCTTGCTCGCTATCAAAATGATCGGACTCATGGTTCTGCTTCTCCTCACAAATTTTAGGCACAATTATGGTTAAAGATCTCTCATTGTTATTTTCTGAAAGATTTACCTCTTTTATGGGTTGTGTGGATGCAAATGGAGGCTGACTAGAATCATGAGAGGTTGAATGGTAGGGATATTTCTTCTGATTCTGGGGATTTTTCTTTTATTGATTTGCTGTGATTTTTTACTTTGATGCAGCCTTCAGATCTGTCTAGGCGTGATGGTTTCTCTTCTACTGCTTGTTGTAGAAATCCCCTTTGGAATAAGGACATACATTTTGAAGATACCTTGGTTCTTGGCATATTTCTCACTTGAAGGAAATGTTCTCATAGTTCAATGGTTGGATATATTCCTTGCCTTCCCACTGAGGACAATTTTGTCAGGTAACCATTAATTGAGATCGACTTCCACACAAATGTGGATGAAACTTACAAACCCCTATGATAATATGTCATTATCAACCTTAAATAATCTTTCTATAGAGTCTCTAATATCCTCCAATATCCCTGGCCTGATCCAATGAAGAGGCAAGTTAGGGAGTCTAACCTAAATAGGAATCGACAAGGATTTCATGATAAGAGGATTAAACTTTGGGAACCATGATTAAATCAAGAGGAAAGCCTGGCCCCAAAACCAGGGCCCTTAGTTGAAAACCTTTTTCCAGACTTCTATACCTTTGAAGAAACCCACAAAGTATCCCTTCGAACAAAATAATCATTCAATATTTTGAGACCATCTCTACTAGAAACAATCTCATATAGCAGACCACAAAGGCCAAATGCTATTAAAATAACATATAATCGCCTAAATTTTAAAATTAACTATTCTCTTCTTATTAATGACATCATTTACCTTGAGTGCTAGGAATTCTGAGGATTATTCCAACACAAAAGCCTGACCTGCAAGCTCGTTGGGAATCTGGGGATTGGGATTTAGCTTGAAGGCTTCCTTGAATGACATAGGCATAGAAGAAGAAGATGTATCACCTCTCGTGACACATCCATGAAAACAAACAACTAAGGAGATGGCGGTGCCTCGCTTGATGCCATAGTTGTTGAGACTTTTTGACATTTTTTGTTGTCTCACGCCATAGAGGAGTTGCATCTCCCCTACATGGTTTTATGTCTACAATTGAATGTTGTCTATCAATGCAATCACAACATCCTATGCTCTAATATGGAAATAAAGAGACTCTCCCGACAAGTACCTAACAAAAATTGGAAATTTTGGATTTGAGACTATGAGATCAGGCAAGACACTTTTGTCAAACACTTTGTATTATTTACCATACCTTTGATGGGCATCTCTTTCTGACATTTCAGCGAACACTTTGTTGACATCCTTACCACTCTCTTTCTCCAACACACAGAGAGAAGGCATATAAAAAAGTATCCCCTCATCAAAAATAGAAGAACTAATGCCATTGTTGTTGTGCTGAGGTAGGCCCACACCAAGAAAATATCCTTTGGAATTCTCGCTTCTAATGTCCTTTATAAAACCATCTTCAGCTACCAAAGAAATATTGGGGCACTCACGGATGACATACGAGAAGAGGAATTTTTCCACTATTAGCATTAGACCCCCAACCCCCATGTGAGTTTTTCTATCATAGTTTATGGAGATACCACCATCCAAATTGCAAAAACACAAAACCCTCGCTTTCTTGTGTTCGACGACTTGGGAGAGGAAACAATTGGACATCGCTAACGATAGACCTTCCCCCTCCTGAACTAAATTAACATGGATCATTGTGGCGGTGTCATCAAAAATCTTTCAGAGCCACAAAACTCCTATTTTCCTGTCAATCTCCATCACAACGTTTTTAGCGATATTCATCTACAAGTATGTATATATTGAAATTAAAAAATAAGGTATACATATATATATAAATTGGGTGGAGGTTTTAAATTAAATGATAAGATTAGGAATTTTTTGTTTTAATCTTTATTCTTCAATGTTCTTAAAAATTAAGAATGCGATTGTCACTTTGTTTCCGAAGGGTTAAATGAATTATGTGAAACTGGGCCAAGGATGAACCTCTATCATAATCGAAAGAAAAAGTCTATTGTTATCACAACAATAGTAGAGATTATTGTATTCAGTTAGCAAATTAACAATGAAATAACATATTATGTTCACTTAGCAAATTAACCATAGAAATGTCATTTCATTGATAATGGATGGTTGGTTTCAAATTTTATTTGTTTTGACAAAAAAGATGTTACATAATAAATTTTATAATAAAATAAAATGAGAGATGTTCCGCGATGAACTTGATGATGAAGAACATTTTTCTAATATACGAAGCAAATTTCTAACTAGCTAAAAAGACATATGGCTAAAACATTTAAGTAATATGTACTCATAAAAATAAAAATAATTGAATTCGTTTGGATCAGCCCTTCCTAGGTATTACTGGTGATGAAGTTATCCACTCTAGTGTTCACTGCAGGAACCATTACGTCAGCATTTTTGCGGTTCAGCTACTGCCAAACAATCACAATGGCCGTCCCCACGCACATGTCGATTGCAAAGTAACCTCCTGGGTAGAAAGGTATAGTCATGGCCATCGGCAGGGGAATATACTGTGACACTTTTTTTGGTACACGGTCTCTTATCAAGTTGATTACCATGGCGGCTGCGAAGAAACCATAACAAAGGCAGTGGTTGGGAAGGGCACCAAATCCTTCGACCCCTAGGATGGTCATGTTTCTGTAGATCAGTGCATAGGGGACCGGATATTCTCCCTTTGGATCTCCCACATTGAAGGCCTTGTAGAATAACCAGAAGGTACAGGGTGCTATTATGAATCCCATGGCAGTCCCAATCACTTGACTCACAAACATAGATCTTGGGGATGACATGGTCAGGTATCCAGTCTTGAAATCCTGCATCAGATCTGAAGCAGTGGACACTATAGACATCATCACTCCACAGGCAGCTAATCCTGCCAGTACACCGCCATCTTCCTTCCCTGCCCATGCTCCAAAGATGAAGATGGCTAATTTCCCATAAGTTGAGGCCAAGCTCCAATCCGTGAGCCCACATCCATATGCGTTGCAGAATGCCAAAACTGGTGCCACTATGTAGGCCACCAGTACAAAGTACCATTTCACAGGATGAAAAATCTGTGGGATGACCCCTATGGATATGGCAGCAAGGGCCACATACCCAGCTCCGGCCACCCAAAGGGGTATGCTGTCCTTCATAAACATCTCGTTCCGCCGCTGCTCATCATAGGGTATTGCTGCATCATTATTGCCGTCACTGTTTCCCCTCGGAGGACCATTTGGAGTCCTCTTTGTCTTCTCCCAACGACCATACATAGTGGTCACAGTGATGTATATGATTTGGACGAAATTATAGAGTCCATCACCCAACATGAGAGCAATAGATACGAATACCTTGTAACATTGGAGACCTTCCATACTCGAGTCATGGGTTATATATATATATATAGAAGTTTCTGTTACTTCCCATTTTTCCATCTCTTTATTGTCAAAACTAGGCGATCAAAACTTCACCAAAGATGCAGATTTTTCTTCGACTTCAGCTCGACATAGATAGGAGTTGGGATGATCTGTCCTCACTTGGTTAACTTGTCCATATTGATTGGAGCAGTAATCTACTTGGGTCTCATGTGGCCTCCCATTCATAACCAGAAAGGAAACTGGTACACTGCCGATGACTCGACTATGCAGGGTCTCCAAGGTTACAAGGTCTTTGTATATGTTGTTCTCATATTGGGTGATGGACTCTATAGTTTCGTCAAAATCATGTACATCACTGTGACCACTATGTATGGTCGTTGGGAGAAGACAAGGAGGACTCGAAAAGGTGAAAAACCCATTGATATGTAAAGGTGAGGATAAACTAGACTCGGATTATACCGATTTGATCAAGTTCCGACATCTATAAAGTTTCAACAGTAATGTATTCTGCCATTACCTGGTTTGAATCACAGTATTCTCTTGTCTGGTCAACGGAATCTTCAACAACCCGAATTTGTCGAGGAATTTGGTCTATGTTTTGATGAAAAGGAATCCCAGCAATCCAGCAGCAAGATTGAGAGAAGGACCAATTTTATGACAATTATAGAAAACATGATACCCAGCTGTAAGCTCACAAACATTGCTCTGAATGTGATCTGTTCCGACCATAGAGGCACCTTCTTGTCCTCAAAGATCTGCTCTATGCTCACCTCTTTCTCTTCGATCTTCTTCGAGGTTCCATCCTTGTCTTCCCAGTTATCATCACCCATTCTTCGCATGATAAACACGTTTTACAAGCCCTAATTGTCGGCCATGAACATGACCATACTCTACCTCGAGGGATCTGATTTCACAACTGTATTGATCCATATTTGGTCACCACAGAAATCAGAAGAGGAATCGGATCAGGCAGAGCAAAGAAGGTTCTCAATGGAGCAAGCACGCCATGAATTTTATATACATTCCTCTCGTAATATCACTAAAGGTAGAACTTACTTTTATAGAAAACGAATATAATTTTTTAAAATATTCCAACAAAATCTCAAAACAATTAAATACCAGAAACTGTCATGTAGAATTCACCGTTCAATACAGCCTAATTCCAAGATGATTGGGTGTGTGAAACAATCCCATGACTTTTAAGCGGCATCTGATATATGTCACAAGATGCCAAAAATATCAATTCCTAAGAGGCACGAATAAAAACGTAAAATGGAAGTATTTTTATATCCATAACCATCTTTTAGTTAAAGAAGTCGATCATTATAGAATTTATGTTTATTTTAAGATAGAATTTTTAGAATTTTAATTTAGTTATTAATAATTATTAAGTTAATGGTATGGATTTATTCTTTTTAGAATATTCTAAAATATTTTTAATTATCTGAAAAAAACTTTATATCACAAAATAAAAAAGATAATATGTAATATTGGATTTAAAAATAACAAAATAACAGTGACAATAAAACATTTCAAAAAATAATAATAATTTGAAAATTCAATGTATACCATAAATAAAATACTTCAATTTCCACTTTAATTTTAATAAAATACTTGAAAGTAACAAAAAAAATTGAATCGACATTTTAAAACTAAAAAGCTATGTAATCCCATTACTATTTAATTTTGGAGTTGACATTTTCCATGTTAAAATAGTATAATTGATATTATATTATACTTAATTTATTCTATGCTTACTTGGCATGTACTTTTTAAAATAAAAACATATTAATAACAAAAAAATATTTTATTGTTGGCCATAAATAAAATATTTCATTGTCTAAGCTCATAGGGTGTAGAATAGACACTCACCGTTAAGTCACTTTGTGATGTGAAATGAAGGTCACTCCTTGGACAAAAATTCAAACATGTTAAGGGTTGGTGTGACCCACCCGAGTGCAATTCTCAGGTGATTTTGACAGCTTAGATGCTCTCACATGATTTTGATAGCTTAGATGTCCTTGGGTCTTTGTTTTTCAAGCCATAAGTCAACCCGGATGTAATCTATGATGAACTTAGACCACAAAAAAAATCATTGTCCCGATTAAATAACATAGTTTTACATTAAATTTATATAAATAGTAAGAAAGCAATTTGGAATACTAAGAATACCATAAATAATATACTTTTATATCAAGTTTATATAAATAAAAAATAAATAATAAAAATTATATATATATATATATATATACACTTGTCATTGTAAAAAGTATGTATAATTTATGGTAAACTTAATTTGAAATTGATATATAACATTTAAAAAAATTTAAATATATAAATTGAGAGAATTCATATTCTATTAATAACTTTTTTAACAAGATTAGTAAGTCATTCATATATATTATTTAAAAAAAATCTCTGTGATAAAAATAATTATATATAAAGAGAGAGTTTTATAAGTATATTTTTTCTATTTCTAAATATAAGTGGGGTATGTATTAATATTTTAATATATAGAATGTGAATTATAAATAAAATATGTCAATGTTGACCATGTATAATATAAAATAAATAAACTATAACATTTTATTAGTTTAAATAATTTAATATAGATTATTTTTATTTCATTAATATGTTTTTAAAGGAGATTTGTAATTTTTTATTTTTAAATATGGAGTTGACATATAACATTTTAAAAAATATTTATATATAAAAAGAGTCTCCTATGAATATATGTTTCTATATTCAAATATAATTGGGAACATGTATTGATATTTTAATGTATATAATGTGAATCATAAATAAGATATTTCAATGTCAACTATATAAAACTATATACATATATAACATTTTTAAAAACATTTAGTATAGATTATATATAAAGAAAGAAAGAATTAATATATTAATAATTTGTTAGGAAGAAAGGAGTTGACATGTGACATTTTAAATATTAATTAGAAAAGTAGTATATATATATATTAAAAAATGTTAAAGAGATATATGCTTTTTTATTTTTATATATGATTAGCTCATCTATTAACATTTCAATGTGAATAATAAATAAATATTCCAATATTTAT
Source organism: Pinus tabuliformis (assembly GCA_031772625.1). Classification (NCBI taxonomy): domain Eukaryota; kingdom Viridiplantae; phylum Streptophyta; class Pinopsida; order Pinales; family Pinaceae; genus Pinus; species Pinus tabuliformis. Next base: position 655,403,337 of record CM062817.1, read on the forward strand.
ATGTATGTTTGTTTATATATATATAAAGAATTCTTATTCCATTAATAGTTTTTTTAGCTAGATTTGTAATTCATTCATTTTTAAATATGGAGTTGACATGTAACATTTAAAAAATATTTACAACGAAAATATTTATATATAAAGAGAGTCTCCTATGAATATATGTTTTCTACTTCCTAAGTATAATTGGGAGTATGTATTAATATTTTAATATATAGAATGTGAGTCATAAATAAAATATTTCAATGACAACTATGTACATACTCTATAAAACAAGATGTCGAATCCCCAAAGTGGTTGCTCTTTAGTGCAGGAATAGGTCAATGAAAGATAAATGCACCTCTAACTGTAAAAAATGATCCAAAATAGTTCCAAATGCATGTTTTTGCTACTAGCTAGCATTTCTTTCACGGAAAACATGAATGATGAAGTGGTCTCTATATACTTCCATTCTGGTGCAAGATCTCTATGGAGTGAAAGAACTGCATTATCAACATTTACTGAACATCAATCCTAAGAAATACATACAACGAAGCTATAAAATGAAAATCAAATGTAAATATTCACTATTATATGAAACAGATGTATAAGTGCAAGATAAAGGTTCATAAACTAGTAAAACAAGGGAATAAATGAGGCATCATATGGGCAAAAAGATGCACTAGATACAAAAATTTTGGGCTTTGACAGATTAGTTCTCGCCCCTTAGGAAGCAATGGTCCCCATTACGTGCAAAGCCTCTATGAGGTGAGAAAATTTCTGTTGAACCTGGTCCCTGGTGAACCACTTACACTAGTGAAGGAGTTGGCTTGCTTTGACAACTTGATATAGTTAGATCCTTTGCTAGCGAGTGTTATTGATCTGTGTGTCCATGAGATTATCAGTTATGGCCTGCTCGATGCAACGTGGGTTGAGCTTTGTTGGAATCAACTTCTCAGCAATGTCGAATGTGTTAAAAAATAGAGGAAAGTATGGTCACAACTGGTCCATATTGAACACTATGTGTAGACTAAGGAATGGTGGAATGCTGAGCTCGAAGGTATTGTCCTATACAACCTTGGTGATGGTGTATGACCCAAATCAGAGTGGGTGAAGCTTGCGATGGGGCCCAACAAGGTGCTCCTTCTGCAAATGTAACCAAACTTTATCGCTCAACTGGAACTTGTGTGTACATCGATGTTGATCATGATGATGGTTTTACTTAGTATTGGATTTGTCCAATATCTCATGGACATGTTGGCAAATGTGTTGAATGTGATCAATGAAGTGGTTAGCTTGGTCAACTTCGAACTGGACATGAGTCAAATTTGCGCGAGTAGTTGCAAATGGTATGAGCACATAAATGGGACCTAGTGGCTGGAATCCCAACCCCAGCTGAAAGGGGCTATGGCTAGTTGAGTTATGGAGAGATCTATTATGGCTATGCTAGACATAGGGGAGGCTTTCATCTCATGTGCAAAATGTGCATGATCATCTTGTTGACGACCTTTGTTTGGCCATTAGTTTGGGGGTGGAAGGTTGTGGACATAGTTAGCTTGGTATCCAACATCGACCAGAGGCTTGACCAAAATGTACTCAAGAACTTGTTGCCTTGATCTGAGATAATGGACTATGGGATCCCAAAATGTACCCACACTCGTTCAAGGAAGAGCTTAGCAGTGGTTTTTGTTGTGATACTCTACTTGTAGGCCATTAAAATGGTCATCTTAGAGAATCTGTTGACAACCACGAACACGTAATCATTTCCATGCTTAGTAGAAGGAAGGCCCGACATGTAATCCATGGATATGGATTCCCAAGACTGAATAGGATTAGACAGATGAGTATATAGGCCATGCGCCTTGATTGTTGGTTTTGCAATGATGTAGTCAATGCAAGATTTGATGTACTTCCCAACATCATGTCAAAGGTTCGGCCAATAAAATATTTTTGCAACAATGCCACTATTTTCTCTACTCTGAAATGTCTAGCGACCCAACTGTAGTGCGCCTCTTAAATTCTCTTGGCACGCTTTCTTGTAGGAATATAGAGGTGTCCCATGTGGCATAATAGTGCACACTGGAAGTGAAAATATGGAACTTACTTTCCTTCTAGAAGCATCTGGTATGTGTTGTCGAATTTTCAATCGCTCCTGTAAAGATGTGGCCAACTTGAAGTTTCGTGTCCACAAGGGTTGAGCACAGTGGTTAATGTCATAACTAGTGGTCGACTAAGACAGTATGTAACATTGTTGATGTTTCTGTTTTTGTATTCGATGTTCAAATGGCACCATTGCAGCTTTGTGGACCATTTTTTATGGTGATTTCAGTTCAACTTCCCTTGTGTCTATGAACTACAGGGGTCAGTGGTTTGTGTGGATGATCATTTCCTTCCCCATAATGTAATGCTTCCATTGTCGGCAGACGTGCACAATAGAATGCCTCTTTGTCATAAGTGGGATACTTTTGGACTATATCTGAATCTGCCTCACTTTGATATGCCACTCAATGCCCCTAATGGGTAAGAACTACACCAATAGCATAATCAGAGTTGTTTATGTCAATTTCAAATGGTTGTTGCGGGTCTGGTAATGTGAGCACTCATGAAAAGTAGAGGTTACGCTTCAACTTGACAAATAACTTATATTGGGATTTACACCAAAAGAAATTTTCTTTCACTCTGCCATTAGTGACTTGACTCAAAGGCCATATGATATGAGAGAATCCCAACACGAACCTATGATATAAATTGGCAAGACCCAAAAATATTTGGAGCTCTGTTAGAGTGGTTGGGGCTGGTCAATCTTGAATAAAGTGTATCTTGGTTGGGTCCACTTGCACACCCCTCTCATTAATGATGTACCTCATATTTTGAACCTGGGTCATACCAAAAGTGCATTTCTCCAAATGGGCACACAATTTGCATTGTCGCGGGGTTTGGAGGACTTGTCAGATATGGTGTATATGCTCTTCCCAACCTTGGTTGAATATCATGATGTCATCCACATACACTACCACAAACAAGTTGGTAAAGAGCTGCAAGATGTTATCCATCAACAGCATGAAGGTTGTGGGGGCATTCGTGAACCTGAAAGGCATGACCAACCATTCAAAAATGCCCTCCTTGGATTTGAAGGCAGTCTTCCACACATAAGAGGGTTCAATTGGTACCTGGTGATACCCAGACTGCAAGTTAGTCTTGCTGAAATATTTTCCCCTTTGAGTTGGTCTAGAAGGTCATCAATCTATGGGATTTTGTACCTATTCTAGACATTGATCTTATTCAATGCTCGATAGTCAATACATAGTATCTAGGTGTCGCGTTTCTTCTGTACCAACATGATAGAGCTCCCACAGGGTGATAAACTTGGCTTGATGTTCCCTTTCTGCGAAAACTTATGATTCTTCCTCTTAATTTCATCATTCTCAAGAACAGAGGATTGATAGATCGGTCCGTTGGGTAGCGACGCGCCCGGGGTCAGATCAATGAAGTGCTTGACCTGACAGTGTATGGGTAACGCTGTGGGTGATGTGGATATGTCCCTATACTCTTCGACGACCTTTTCAATATGTTGTTGTCGTGTAGAGGATCCATGTCTGGAGGCTATGGATGTGGCCACAGTCCTCTTCTTTCTCCGAGGGTGAATCATAAGGAAGACAATTTTCACAGTCTGGGAAATGATCTTACTGCATTGCTTCATAGAGATAAAAGAGATGGTTGTAGGCAGTGCTACCTCTGGTATCATGTATGACTTATTCCCAAATAAATGATGACATTGGGAGGCCTAGACTAAGACGCAACATGACGCTTCAACAAGTATGGTTGGCCTAATAATACATCACAAACTTCAAGAGGAACAACATCACACAGTATCTCATATGTGAAGGGATTGATGTTGTAGGGGAGGTGACACTATTGGATGACACAAAGATCTCACCCTTGGTTAAACCACCCAATGGTGTACAACAATGGGTGTGGTGTGGTAAGTAGGCCCAACCGTTTCATGACCTCTATTGAAATGAGGTTCTTTTGGCTTCCATTGTCAAAAATGAACTGCAACAGAGACCCATTCACTCACATCTATGAGTGGAAGAGTTGCTCCCCCTCATTTGTATCTTCGAGCTCAATATTTTGGATATTGGTGGTGGCAACATTGGGAGTAAGCTCCGCATCAATAATTTTCTTCCCTTTGTCATTGCCCTTGTCAGTTTCTAACTAAGAGTCAGAACACGCATCAGATTCAGAAGCCTTCAGCTTGACCACTAGTGATTGTTTGGCTCGACACTCACTTGTGTTGTGAGTGGGGCTCTTATGGGACTCATGCCATTTCCTTGTGTCCTTATTTGTATTTGTGGTATTGTTCTTTGCTTGCAGCTTCGATGGGTTGTCCTGGGTCACCCTGCCTTAGATTTTTCCTCTGTTCTACAGTTTGGGGGTGAATTTTCCTTGCTTTGAATTTGCAGATCCGAAGTCTCACTTCTTATGTTTAAATTTCTTCTCAATCTTGACCATGTATTGATAGGTGGTGCCAAGCGAGGAGATTTCTAGGACCTTCATCTCATCCTAGATGTACTAGTGTAGACAACCATGATACATGAGTACCAAATTATGCTCAGAATCCTTGATGGCCAGCTTTGTATGAACATTATGGAACAAATTTGTGAACACCAACACATCTTGGTCGCTTCCCTATCACAACATGGTCCACTTTATGTATTTATATTCAAATATAACGACAGGGTAATATTGTTCCTTGATGAGATCTAAGAAAGAATTCCAAGTGGGTGTGGCTGAAAATAGTGAGGATTTTGTCTCATCCTTTTGTTCACAGTAGGTTTCCCACTAGTATTTGACATGGGGGGCATCCTTGAGGAGTGTAAAAGTAATATTTTCCCTATTGGAAATTCATGAACCGAAAAATGTCCTTCCAACATATTCAACCATGTATCTATGATGTTTGAATCTATCTGGCCTTCAAATATGGGAATGTAAAATTTAATTTGTACCTTAAAAGGAGTGGCACCTCCAAAGTGGTAGCCGCTGAAGGATCTAGGAAAATTTATTTATCATCGCATTCCTCCGTCGCTCAAGGGATTCCTCAAGAAATATTTCAAAAGGATATCCTAACCGCTCATATTTGTTTTCTTCCTCCATGGGAGGTAATCGTGGTTTGTGAGGTTGGTCTTGAAAAGGTTTAACCAGTTCGAGCCCTAACTCCTTATACCCTAACGAAATGGGGGACATGCAAAGAAAAATAGAGAAAGATAAGACCGCTCTAATACCACTGATCCAAACTTATGTAGGAACACAAAGAAATACATATATAAACATAAAAATAGATGTGCAACAAAAATAAAGCATCATTTCATTAATACCAAAGAACTGAAATATGGTTACATACATAACGAAAATAAACTAGCTCGGGTTATGATATCTTATCCTTGAGAAGAGATGTGGTGGCTACATACCTTTGAGTTGTGTTACAGTCAAGCTCAAGGGCCTTTTTATTATTTAACAATAAATGAAAACCCTAAACAAATGAGGCCCTAACCCCAGGAGATGAAACGCCAAGAGTTTGTGGGCCCTGTTGGGGTTAGTTGGGAAGCTAAATTCCGGGGGTCGTAACTTGGTAATATGACCTTTGTTTTGAATGTATGATACCTCATTGGAAAGGTTTTTGCAAGTCCCTACCTATATCCATGGGCCTCTTGTAGAACTCAAGAAAATGCCATCTAGGGGGTCAAAACAACTCTGGAAGTTCAGGACCTCAAAAACTGCTAAAACTAGTAAATGTTGCTATAATCAAGGAAATAGATGAAACCGATTGGAGGTCTAGGTATAATAGGAAAGTGGCCACCAATATCCACCTAGATCAAGATGAAGGTTCAAATATTAATTATTTGATTTCCATTAGCATTTAAGGATAAGACTGAGCATGATGAGCCTTGAACATTGGAGGAAGTTATTCTAAAGTTGAAGCAATGTTATGATAAGTCTAAGCATAAGTATAAGCCTAAGTGTGATTAGAAAGGAAATGAAAATACTAATTGAAAGTAGAATAAGAAGCAAGGAGTATCTTGCGATGCAAGTGCCAAGAAGAATGTAATGTTGTAGAAGAAGTTCAATGTAGTTGACAAAGGACATGGGTGTGAGTCTAAGGAGCAGAAGAAGGGTAATGGTAGGAAGCCTTTGCAGTGTTGGACTTGTGGTGGAGAGAATAACGTGAGAGATTATCCATGACATCAGGGTGGAATACCTCATATTTGTATTTCTCATGAGGCACTGAAAATTGGAGATGTTGGACAGAGCATTTCCTAGATTTATGCAACATTAGATAATAGGTAGGTTGATCACCAGGAATATATTATCGAGATGGATGGTAAGATTTGTGATTAATTTGTTTCTATTTTGATTGAACCTAGATAATGATAGTTATATAAGTCCCAACCTGGTGGATACATGTTGCTTGAATAAATAAGTGCATGTAGAATCTTGGTTGGTGTAGTTGGCTATATGGACCAAGAAAAGAGCTCATCAATAGGTGAGATCTTGTGCATTTGAGTTGAATGTATGCCTACATTCGCACATCTAAATGTACTTCCTTTGGGTTCATATAGTATGATTTTGGTCATGGATTGGTCTTACATTCATAGGACTAAGGTAGATTACCATGATAAGGCTATTAAGTTCCTGGATGATGATGAGGATAAAAGCATTTTACAGGGAAAGAAGAAGCCTACATCAATGAGAATGGTTATAACTGTGCAAGAAAAGTGCAATTATAGGAACCAATGTGTAGTTTTTGTAGTTCATGTTTCTAATGACAAAGGGAAGGATATTGAGGATGTTGAAGTCTTCAATAGGTATCCGGTTTTGTAGTAGTTTCAGGATGTGTTTCTTGCAAATATTTGAGAGTTTCCTCCTCATAGGGATGTGGAATTTTCTATTGAGTTGATACTGGGAGCAACATTAGCATCAAAATCCCCTCAAGGGATGAGCACTCTAGAGTTGGTGGAATTGAAGTTAGAGCTTTAGGAAATGATTGATAAGGGATAGATAAGGCCAAGTATGTCACCTTCCAGTGCACCAATGTTATTCGTGAAGAAGAACGAGGGTACTATTATATTGTGCATTGATTACAAGAAATTGAATAAGGTGACAATAAAGAACGGGCACCCTTTTTCTATGTACTAATAATTTGTTTGTTCAGTTGAAGGGAAAATAAGCGTTCTTGATGATTGACTTGATATCAGGATATCATCAAGAACACATCAAATAAGTGAACAACTACAAAACCACATTTTGTACCAGGTATGTCCATTATGAGTTTGTGGTAGTTCATTTTGGTCTTACTATTGCTTAAGCTACTTTAATGTGTTGGATGAATAGTGTGTTGCATCCTTATCTGGACAAGTTTTTGATAGGGTTAATTGACGATATATTGATATATTATAAGAATGAAGAGGAGCATGTAGAGCATCTGGCAACAATGTTAAGATTTCTAAGAGAGCATCAGTTTTATGCCAAGCTTAGTAAGTGAATTTTATTTCAAACCAAAGTTGATTACTTGTTAAATGTTGTTTTTAAGGAAGGTATTGTTAGGTCCCTATACTACTAGTGTAACCACTTATTTTTATTAGTGCAACCCCCTTATTATATTATTATGCCCCATAGAGGCCCACTATTGTTATTGTTGTGCCCTTACATTATTATTTTTATGTCGGCTCTAATTATATTATGACCCCTTAGACTCCTATATATAGAAAGGAGGTCTTCTCTTTTGTATCATCCAAGAATTGTTCATTTGTGTAATGTAATGGAGGTTTCTGCCTCGAAGAGGCTGATTTCTAATGTGTTTATCTTTCTTTTCTATCTTTGTGTGAGATAGTTTCATAAAATTTGGTATTAGAGCTTTGGATTCTAGGGTTTGGCTGCTTCAAACAGGGCATCGTGGAATTTTCGCTATAACTTTTTTTTCTACGACATTTCAAAAGCTAGAAACAAAACCCATTTGATCTGAAATCCCTCTAAACCTCAGGTCCAAATTTCAGATCTTGTATTTCTATATTTGTGGAGATATGATCCAAGGAAGTAATGGTTTTTGCAGGATCCCAAATTTTATTTAAAATAGGTGACCTGGGGAAAACCATCATAACTTTCTTTCTGAGAAATAGATTAAAATTTCATAAGAAGTTATAGAAATAGCACAAGCTTTGGTTTTTTGTATATCAGTTTCAGATCCGAAGGTCAAAACAGTGACACAGGGAACTTCATACAATTGCGTTGTACTGAAAAAGTATATAATCAGGTTATCTTGGGATATTGGGCATAACTATTTCTTGGAAAATCCAATTTCGATCAGGCTAGTGGTAATGGAAAGAGCACGCTGAGGGGTACCTCATATCAAAATTTCAAACCTTGGAGATCCGAAATTTCAGAGATACAACATATTAAAGATCGAGCTCCTAAAATCAAGAAAAAGATCGATATGAGGAAGTATGATGGCAAGGATCTTGTAACATGGATACCATAGATGGAGTAATATTTCAATCTACATGATGTAAAACTATTACAAAAGGTACATATTGCATCTTTATACTTAGAACCAAATCAATTTGTATGGTATAGAGGGCTTTGTTCTCGTAAACCACTTGTCACCTAGTCAATTCTCACAAAGGAAATAATAGCACATTATGAGGATACAAAGAGCAACACCTTCTTTAACCAATTGATAAATCTCAAACAAAAGGGTTCAATGGCAGAGCACATTGAGGACTTCCAAAAATTGAATATAAGGGTAAATGATATTCCAAAGAAGCAAAGGATTGATGTCTTCATATGGACTTTAAAGGATAAAATTCAACATGAGGTTCGTCTTTGGGAACCTGATTCATTGGAGAAGGCCTTCAGGTTGGCAAGAAAAATTGAAAGCAGAATTATGGAAACAAGAAATCCAACCACTCGCAACTATAAATCTGGAAGTGTTTTTTCTCCTAGCCTTCCACAACCTACAAGGTTTACACCACAACGATTGGAAGAAAAAAAGAAAAAGGGTTTTGTTACAGTTGTGATAGAAATACATTAAAGGTCATAAGTCTGTTGAGAAGAAATTATTTACATAGATTGTGAAAAGGAGGATGAAAAGTATAAAGAAACATTATAAGAAGAGGACATACACTAGGAAACAACCCTAGAGAAAGAATAAATGAATTCGACCATATCTTGTAAAGCATTGAAAAGAATTACCACTCAAACTCTCAAGATAGAAGGACATATCAAGAAGAAAAAGGTTCAAGAAGTGAAAGATCACATCAAGCATCAATAAATGAATCCAACCATATCTTATAATGCATTGGCAAGAATTACCACTCCTCAAACTCTTAATATAGAATGACATATCAAGAAGAAAAAGGTTCAAGCAATTAAATATCACATCGAGCATCAACAAAAAGTTCTCCAACTTTTAAAGGATAACCCCACTTTGGTGCAGAATCGAATGAAACAACAGGCAGTTCAACATTGCAGTGAAAGAAGTTTTGATGTAGACGATTCAGTATTTTTATGAATAAAACCATACAAAAAAATGTCCCTCGGGCAAGCTAAGAAGGATAATAAATTATCAGCAAAGTACTGTGGTCCTTACAAGGTGCTGCAAAATATTGGTACTATGGAATACAAATTGGAGCTTTCTGCATCTTCTTGAGTGCCCTCGATTTTCTATGTTTCATTCTTAAAGAAGGTTATAGGTGACAAGCTCCTAGTTCAAACAATATTGTCGGAACTTGATGAGGAAGGAAAAATCATATTGGAACCTGAAGCAGTCATAGAAATAAGAACCCAACAACTATGAAATCAATCAATTTCAAAGTATCTCATCAAGTCGAAGAACTCACCTGCTGAAGATTCCACATGGGAGGACGAGAATTTTATACAGAAGCATCCATAACTAGTCAAGCATTGAGGACAACAATATTTGAGGGAGAGGGGTGAGTTAGGTACCAATACTACTAGTGTAACCTCTTATTGTTACTAATGCAATCCCCTTATTATATTATTGTGCCCCATAGAAGCCCACTATTGTTATTGTTGTGACCTTACATTATTATTGTTATGTCAACTCTGATTATATTATGACCCCTTAGACTCCTATATATAGAAAGAAGGTCTTTTCATTTATATCATCCAAGAATTGTTCATTTGTGTAAGGTAAATGAGGCTTCCCCCTCGAAGAGGTTGATTTCTAAGGCATTGATATTTCTTTTCTATCTTTGTGTGAGATGGTTTCCTAACAAGTATAGTAATAGACCCAGATAAGATTAGAGCTATTATGGAGTGGGAATTTCATAGGAATGTTAATGAGGTCAAATCATTCTTGGGACTAGAAGGTTACTATAGGAGGTTTATCAAGAAATTCTCATGGATTTCCTATCCTTTTATTTAGTTACAGCAAAAAGGAAAGAAGTTTGAATGGAATGAGGAGTGTGCAACAAGTTTTGAGTAGTTGAAGAATTTTCTTACAAATGCTCTGGTCTTAAAGATTGCAGATCCTGATAAAGATTTTGTGGTATGTATAGATTCTTGCAAGAGAGGACTTGGTGGAGTCCTAATGCATGAAGGGTAGGTGGTATTCTATGAGTCGAGGAAGTTGAAATAGCACCGAGAAGAACTATGTGACTCATTCTCTCGAGTTAGTAGTTATCATTCATGCATTGAAGATGTGGAGACATTATCTTCTTGGAAGGAGGTTCACCTTCATGAGTGATCATAGTTGGATAAGGTACTTGTTTGACCAACCCAATGAGAATTCTAAGTAATCTATATGGTTGGCTATCCTGAGTGAGTTTGACTTCGAGATTAGATACATCAAGGGGAAGGAGAACATGGTTGCAGATCCTCTTAGTAGAAGAGTGCAGGTGAATCATATTGGGACAATGAGTTCTTATTAGACATATTTGCAGGAGTGGATTTTAGAGATAGGACAACATAATGACTAGTATCAACCTCTGAGGCACAAGATACAATATCAGGGTGAAGGTAATAGGGATGAGGAGTATCATATCATAGTAGATAGCTTGGTCTGATTTACGAAAAAGATCTATATTCTAGATGACAGTGAGCCCAACAAGCTTATCTTGAGGGATTTTCATGTTAAGTCATATTCAGGTCATCTAGGATATCATAAGACATTAACAACAATTAAGAAGTTCTATCATTGGTTGAACTTGAAGAAGGAGGTGGTTGAGTCCGTTGCGAGAAGTATGGACTATCAACAAGTAAAATTAAAGTGTAAGCACCTTGGTGGCCTATTGCAGTCGATTTTGATTCCAAAGTGGAAATGGGAGGTATTTTAGATGGAATCCATTATAGGTTTTCCAAGGACATTGATAAAACATGATTCCATCATCATTGTGGTTGTCAAGTTAGGTAAGGTTTCTCAATTCATTGTAGTTATGTTTACAAATTCAGCTAGCGAGGTTCTAATATTTTCATCAGGGAGATAGTGAGATTGCATGGTGATCCCAAGAAGATCATATCATATAGAGATGTCAAGTTCACTTCCAGGTTTAGCAAGGAGTTGTTTTTCGGTTTGGGGAGAGTGTTGGAATTCAATATAACTTATCATCAGTAGATAGATGGACAGACAGAGAGAGTAAAAAAGATTCTTAAGGACCCGCCGAGGATGCATGTCATGCATTAGTAGAGGAAGTGGGAAGAGTACCTTCGACTGATTGAGTTTGCTTATAATAATGGGTATCAAGAATCCTTAAGGATGAATCCATTTAAGGCTCTTTATGGGTGGAGTTATAATACTCCTTCAAATGGAGTGATCCAGTGAAATGGGTATTGATTGGACTGGATATGTTGGCTGAGATGGAACAAGAAATGCATACTATTAAAAGGAATTTAAAGGTAGCATAGGAGAGGCAGAAGGGTTATGTAGATCAAAATAGGGTATTTAAGGGTTTAAGGTTGGTGAGCATGTGTACTTTCACATCAATCCTAAGAAGATATCCTTAACGATTGGAGCATGTGACAAGTTGGCAACACGATATTGCGTGCCTTTTGAGATCCTTGAGAGGATTGGACCGGTGGAATACCGACTTGAATTGCCTCCAATAGTGAAATTCCATGATGTTTTTCATATTTCATTACTTAAGAAGTATGTCCAAGATGCTGATCATGTGATTGAATAGTTTGTATTATAGGTGGAACTAGAGGGAGAATTCCAGCCATAACCACAATGCATATTGCAGTGAAAACACCTCATGCTCGAGAATAGAGCAATTGAGTAGGTTAAAGTGCAAGGGAAGCACTTTGGGCCTGATAAAGCCACATAGGAGATAATTGATGAGATGCGGGTTTTATATCCTTCATTATTTTATGGTTCAAGCAAATTATATATATATGGATGTTGTTGTAGATGTTGCAATGAACTATGTTATAAAGCTCCAATAAGTGGTATGATTTTTATGTTTGTCATGTTGTTCATGGTTTGTGGTAGTTGTTCATTGTAAATACTACATTAAGCTATGTTATCAAGCTCCATGGGAAGTATGTGTTGTTTTCAGTAGTTTACTAGTCATAGGTGTCATAGAACACTGAGGACATTGTTCCCCCAGGGGGGGCTTGTAACAACCCTATTTTATTTCCATGTAAATAAAATAAGACCAAGGATAAGGGACATGTATTCCAAGATGAATGTTGGAAAAAAAATAGTGGTGGGTATCACTTGTGATTAATTAATGGCTATGGAAATTGGAAAAGGCATTGACAAAGGCAAAGGGGCAATAATTGGAATTTTATTTATGAAAATGAAGGAAAATAGGAGGAAAGGGATGTGAAAAGACATAGATTTTCATGTAAGGGAAATTAGTGGAAAAATGAAGAAAATAGAGGCATCAATGATCAAAAGGCTTCAGAGAAACAATTGACAAATTTTTTTGGTTTAGATTTTGTTAGTTCTAGCTTTGGTCAATTCAGTTTTTGGCTCTCTCAGTCATTCTCTCACTCTCATACTCTTGCACACTTCGAGAATTATTAGAGAATGCTTGGAGAACTTTAGTATTCACTTAGAATTGTAGAAAGAAGGAAAAGGAAAATAGAGGGCACAAGGAAACAATTGGATCAATAGTTATAGCTAGATTTATTTGGAGGTAACCTATTGCATTTGTGATTCCTTGTTTATTTTTGTATGCATGGTATATGCATGTGATATTTATTCTTATGTATTGTCATTGACATGGATATTTTACTCAATTGACAGTGGTTTTAACCTTACCTAGCCATTTATGGATAGCCATGTTGTTGTGGGTTTTCCACTTGTTTTTTTTTTTTTTTGGTACTTAGGTTCCCTATAACTGTGGGTATGAACACATGCTCTATAAGCCCTATAACAACTTGTGTTGAGTTACTAATCATGTGGCCTTGGTTGGTACAAACGCTTTAGATCCATGGACAACTTGGGTAGAGGAAAATCTGTTTGATGCTAGTGATTTCCAGACCTGAGAGGTGGAATCATTGTGCTTCAGCGTTGAGGTGGTTTGGCCTCTCAAAGCCCTAGATTGTATTATTTTGGTTTATTCCATGAGATGCCACATTCATGCTTAGAATATGGCATGAGGTTGATTGACTAAAAGAAATATTTTGTGTAAGTCAATCTATGGTCAGGTGGTACGTGGAAGTCCCTGACTTGGTTGGTATTTTCATATTTTAAGAAGAGTTATTTTCCTACTGTGATTTAAGAATACTTGTAGTGATTATGTAGGTGATACTATGGTTGATTTTCCATGGTTTCTATGCTATTTAAATTTTGTTTATATGCTAGTTAAATGAAGTAATATAACTATGGGTCTTGTTATGTTTTGATAAGTTAATGAATGGTTGATGAATGCATGGGCTAACTATTTGATATACTTGAGATGGAATTAGACCTTCTCGGTGATTTTTGTATGAAGTTCATAGATTTATACTCATATATGCATTCATGACATGCAACTTACATGTTTACCATATGTTTGAAGAAATGTCTAGTGTGTTCTACGCAGTCTAGGTTAGGTTTTGCCTTCAAGTTAGAATGGTTAGCATTCTCATTATGAAAAAAATTATTTTGGAAAGTTACTAGAAGTTATGGGCTGCAGCCTGGAGACTAGCCTAGAAAAGTGGCTTATATCTTGGCATTTTAGGCGCAGAACTAGAGATCTCAGGTCATAACCACATGTAAAAGGGCTTGTGAGTGTAGATGGAGGCTCACAACAGCATGCATACAGTGTCAATTATGTAGTTATAAGTCTAGGATAGAGAAAAAGGGTTCCAACTAAGGGATTGGTCACCTAGGGTGGTTTTTCAACCTATGAGTGATCTGTGGTTCCTTAGGAAAGTCAGTATTTGTTTAGTTATAGGCCTCACTTCCTTAACTAGAACTAGGAGGGTCAAGTCATAGTGACAGTCATCTCATGTTTACCCTTACAAGCTTGTGAATTTCGGTAAATGTGAGAAGGGGTAGTTATGGATTAGTATTAAATCTTCCATGTTCAAATACTTGGACTAGATTAGCTAGGTGTGATTGTTATGCCTAGATGGTTAGTTGTCTTTGTGTTTATCATGCACGCATGTTGGTTATTTCTCATCATGGTCATTGTTACAATTTGTATCATCATGTTGAGGTTGATGATGTTGGTATGTTATGGTGATTGATATGCTGATGTTATATATATTATGCTAATCTATACTGATTTGTGTAGACGAGATAGCCTCTCCTGAACTTCATTGTGGTATGTTCGATTATGTTTATAATTGGTTTATCTAACATGGTACCTTTGCATGAAGAGGATGATAAAAGATGGAAAGAAAGATGGTGGATTACGGTTCACATGACTCTCCTTACAAATTAGTTGAGAAACAAAGAGATGACTACTCTACTTACATAGAAAACACCTTCAGAAGTTTAAAGGTAGAAATTAGAAGTTGTAAGTCGAACAATGACAAGATAATTCAGTCATGGGAAAGGCTTTCCAGACCTCACGAAAAGCAAGCAGAGGTTAATGTCATGATCCTTCAGAGTTTATTCTAATATTTTCAAAGAAAGGGATTGCCATAGATCAATTATCGATAGGAGGAAAGGGAAAATGGGGCATATGGTAGCAAGCCTCATGGAGGACACATGTCATACTGATATGACATAGTCAGAGGTGGCAGATGGATGGATACACCTAATAGGAGAGGTAGTGGTTATGGGTTCTATTCTAGTTCTCGTTTAGAGAGACATGATGGTCATCACCACCATCATCCTTATAGGAGGAGTGAGAAGCAGTACTTTCCAAATGAGTTCAAGAAAGCCAAGACTCGTACATTTGATGGAGAGATGAAGAAACTAGAAGATGTAGAAGCATGGCTACCTTGGAGGAAGAAGTTATTTGAGTTGCATGACTATTTAGATAATATGAAAGCCAAGATATCTATTTTCAATCTCAAATGGAAAGAATATGCCAAGTGGGAAGATGTGAAGCATGTCAGATACATCATGATAAAGGAGTTGAGTTGGCATGAGTTCAAAAGAATCTTCAAGAAGAAGTACTTGTCTCAGAGATATTATGGCTGAAAGGCTAAGGAGTTCTATGAGTTGAAGATGTGTTGTATGATGGATGAAGAGTACAAAATTGAGTTTTCAGAGTTGTTGAGGTATGTTCCATATTTTAAGGATGAAAAGACGAGGTTTCAAATATTTTTTAGTGGATTACCCTTATAATTTAAGGATCGAATTGAGTTTGATGAGCCTTGGACATTGGAGGAAGTTATTGGAATGTAGCTGAATTTTTATGAGCAGTCTAAGCATGAGTATGAGCCTAAGCGTGATTAGAAAAGAAATGGTCCGAGACTTAAGGAAAGTGGGATAAGAAGTGAGGAAGATCTCAATATGGAGGTAACAAGGAGGATGTCACATCGTACAAGAAGTTCAATATAGTTGATAGAGGACATGGGTCTCAGCCCAAGGAGTAAAATAAGGGTGATGGCAGGATGCCTTTACAGTGTTGGAATTGTGATGGGGAGCACTGTAAGAGATATTTTCGACAACATTAGTGTGGTAGGGCTAAAATTTATATTTCTCAGGAGGCACATGCCACTGGATATGTTGGACAAAGCAATCCCTCGATTTTTTCAACATTGGATAATAAGAAGGTTGATCATTGGATAATAGAAAGTCTAATCATTAGGCATGTATTATCAAGACAGAAGGTAAGATTTGTGATTAATTTGTTTCTATTTTTTTACCCTAGATTTAATTATAGCTATATCAATCCTGACCTAGTGGATAAGTATTTATTGAATAAAGAAGTGCATGCAGAATCTTGGTTTATGTAGTTGGCTACCGGGGCCAAGAAAAGAGTTCATCATTGGGTGAGATCTTGTGTATTTGAGTTGAATGTTATGCCTACATTTTTTCATATAAATGTACTTCTTTTGGGTTCATACAATATGATTTTGAGCATGGATTGGTAGTAAATTGCGAGGACTAAGGTATATTGCTATGATAAGTTTATTGAGTGCCTAGATGATGATGAGGAAAGGAGAATTTTACAAGGAAAGACGAAGCCTACATCAATGAGAATGGCTACATCTATGCAGGAAATGCACAATTATAGGAAAGAATGTGTATTGTTTGTTGTTCATATTTCTAGTGACAAAGGTAAGGATGTTGAGGATGTTGAATTCTTGAAGAGGTATTTGGTTTTGTAGTAGTTTCAGGATGCATTTCCTACATATATTTTAGAGTTTCTTCCTTGTATGGAAGTGTAATTTTATCTTGAGTTGATGTTGAGAGAAGCACCAACATCAAAGGCCCCTTATAGGATGAGCACTCTAGAGTTGAGGGAATTGAAGTTGCAGTTTAAGGAAATGCTTTTTGAGGGATAAATAAGGCTAAGTTTGTCACCTTGGGGTGCACCATTATTTCTCATGAACAAGAAGGATCTGCTCTTTGATTCTATAATCATTATAGGAAATTGAACAAGGTGATGGTTAAGAACATGTACCCTTTGCTGCAAATTCATAATTTGTTTGACCAGTTGAAGGGAGCACCAATGTTCTTGAAAATTGACTTAAGATATGGATATCATCAGGTACGGATCAAAGAAGAGGACATCTACAAAACCACATTCCATACCAGGGATGGGCATTATGAGTTTGTGGTAGTTCCTTTTGGTTTTACTAATGCTCTAGTTACTTTCATTTGTTTGATGAATAGTGTTTTGCATCCTTATCTAGACAATTTTTTGATAATGTTCACTGGCAATATATTGATATATTCTAAGGATGAGGAAGAGTGTGTACAACCCCTAGTAGTAGTGTTAATATTGCCAAGAGAGCATCAGTTGTATGTCAATATTAGTAAGTGCATTTTATTTTAGACATAAGTTCATTACTTGGGACATGTTTGTTGATCAATGGTTGTCATTGATTTCAACCCAAGGAGCACCAGGGGCTACCTGATCTTGCATGGGAATTTTGACTTGAAAACTCATCCTATTCTAAGTCAAGAATATTCTAAATGGATTCTACCCATCGATATGTTTCCATTGATATATGCACACCACGTAGTTCTTCATGGTTTGAGAGTTATTGATGTTTGAAGTTAGTAACCCTAGTTAGTGGGCTAAAACCCCATGGGGTTGTGGCATGACACTCATTATTGGTTGTGGTCATTGAATAGTCAATAATTAATAATGTTTTATTCTCCTAAAATCCCTCCAACGTTCACTTTTTAAGGACCCTCTCAACTCAAGACATTTCTATAAATAGTGACCCTCATGTCCTCCTCTAGCAAGCACTTTTCAACGAACTATCTTGTGAGAAGACCTCTGTAATTTTTCAGCCCTCATGATCTTCTAATGTAGGATATGTTGCAAGGACTTTAAGGTTTCATTGAGGTCTAGTTATGGCACAAAATTATGATCAATTTTGGAGGTCTATTTTGAAGCAAGTTTAGAGCCTTCGATTCTGGGATTTCAGTGCTTCAAATAGGCCATCATGGAATCTTCACTATAACTTTTTGTCTACAAAGCTTCCGAAGCTGAAATCAAAACCCATTTTAGACGAAATCTTGATGGACCTCATGACCAATTTCAGATATTGGTTTGCTATATTTTCTAAGATATGATCTGAGGAAAATCATCATAAATTTCTCTTTGAGCATTGGATTCAAATTTTGTAAATAGTGATAGAAATAGGACAGACTATAGTTTGTTGGACATTGTGTTTAGGGCTGAAGGTCGAGACAATGACACATGGAATTTTGTACAAGTTCTCTTTACTGAACCAATCTATAATCAGGTCATTGTGGGAGATTGGGCATACACTTTCTTGAAGAATCCAATCTAGATCAAACTTGTGGGGTTGGATACATGACAAATAGGAATACCATAGGATGAAATTTCAGGCCTTGGAGATCTAAAATTACATAGATACAATAGATTCAATATTGAGCTCCTAGAAGGCAAGAAAAAGTATGAATTCAAGGATAATTGTAGTAAGGACCACACATCAACAGTCAAGGGTAAGTCTTCTACAAAAAGGTATGTATGATTAGTGTTTGCATTTGAATTTTGAGTATCATCTCTAACATATGTTTTTGCAGGATAACGTAAGTATATTATTTTGTATTTTTTTGGGTCTTGCTTGTTAATGCATGTGCAGCAAGGATGACACATTAGAACAACTCAGACACATACTAGAAGGGCATGAAATGCCAAAGTACCATTACTTGAAGCAAGCACAACAATACCTCATCAGCTGCATGTGATCCAAGAAGCAATGTCAAGTCAAGTGTCAGGTTTTGTCAAAAATCCATTGTTTTAAACTAGTCATCATTGTAAATTTGTAAACGAGTCATCATTAAAAGAGTCATTATTGTAAAAGAGTCAATATGCCTAGAGTCAAAGAGGCATTGTTAGGAGGTATAAGAGTCACTGTTGGGATGATGTCATGGTTGAGTTGCAGGTCATAGTGTGATTCGGTGTTCGGTTAAGTACAAGAAAATCATTGTAAATCATATTGTATCATGGATCATTGTCCCTCGTACAAGAGTCCACACTCTTGTCTCAGTTCTGATCATTATAGGGTGATAGGGAGGTGTTGTGAATAATACTGAGAGCGGGGGTGAATTAGTATTAGTAAATCAATAATATTTCATTTCCATAAGAATATTTGTATACGCTACTTTAGCTAAGTGAACCAGCGTGTACATGCCACTGTTATTAAAGCAACCAGCCTATATGCAGCTAATTTTTTATTTATCCAATTTATCATGCATTGAACTTTAACCAGTAAGTTGGATATTAATTAGATAGTGCAGTAAAAGCAGAATAAAGCATTACACATAAGCATCACACATGAACACCAAGATATAAGGTGGAAACCCAATGCGGGTAAAAACCACCTGTTGCTGTCATCTCTGTCTTCTTTTAATAATAAGAAAAATCTGTTTACAATTTTGTAGTAGTGCAGACTTATACTAGTACACAGGCTTCTACCTGCAGAAGGCTGCAACCTTCTTTCATTTTCCAGCTACTACTGGAAGGGAGCTACAACCCCCTAGCTCTTGTACTAGGCAACATGTTTACTAGTATGTAGGTGCCACCCTCCAAGAAACTCCACTCTTCTACCAAGGACCACATTTCATAAACTTTTAGACTAGATACTCCTGGAACACAACACCATAATATGAAGGCCACGTTTCATCCAATTTTCATATTGGACCCATCAACAACATAATAGTTTCAATACAATCATCAAGTACATAAACCAATCAATGAAACTCCTGAATATGATCATTCAGAATAGTGTCACCAAAATACATTCACCAGAATAGAACCAAGATCTTTGTAATAGCAAACAAAACAATTGATACATTCTTGACAAGGTATATTCTACTTCCCTATGTCTAACCTGCGTGTGTACATGCTTTTGTCAAAGCCAACCAACGTATACATCTGTAAATGTTAATTCATAATTTTATAGCTATACTAGACTTCAATTATACCCAAATCATAACATTTACATAATAATATATGTGTCGGCATTCAGATCTAGAATATACATGAGTAAGAACACATAATGATAGTTCATTTTACGCCTTAAGATCCCGATCCATCATCAGATCTAATCCCTCATCATCCGCTAAGGTTCATCCTTGGTTCAGATCTAGCAATGCACTATAACCCAATAACCTACATACTAGATCTCACACTTCATCAGATATTCGATACTTGCACACCATGGCCTAATGATCTTCTCCTCCTTTTATAGTTTTAGGCCTTTCTCAATACCATGGACCAAAACAACTTAGGATCAATACCTTGGACCAAATACCTTGGACCAAAACCATGGGTCAAAATACCTTGGACCAAATATGATGGACCAAAAAACTTAGTTTTCCAACATATACGCACTTTTTCTTCTGTGAAAGTGCATGTGTATGTATACGCAACTTGTATATAGTGAACCTGCATGTATATGCAGCTTGGTCAAGGTGAAGCTGCGTATACATCTCTTTCTTCATTCTATGTAGTCTGATCTGCAATTCTTTGTTGTTAACCTGTTGTACTGTGATCTTTCATTTGAGTGAGTTGCCATCAACGACAACACCTTTATCATAATGCCAACAATCTCCCCCTTTAGACTTGATGGCAACAACAACACCAAGTCACTCTCCCCCTTTGACATACATTATGCTGGTCATGCTCCCCCTGAGTACATGTTGAATTCTATAATATGTTGAAATGTATTGATTGACCTCCCATGATGGAGTCCATGCTCCCCCTGAGCACAAGCAAAGTCTGCAAACAGGATTTTCTAAAAGAATAACATGACTCTATACATACATTACCAATGATCTTCCTATCACCAATGACTCATACATACATCCATCTCCCAACCAAGTGGGGATATACCAAATGTTTATACATGACAAGAACAAGAAATATTACATCATCCATCCCATGCATAGTGGGGTTACATATTGGGTCTTTTCATGACCTTTATGTGATATTTATAATAAGGACAACCGATCTAAACGAGACCATGATAGTCATAAGCAACTATCATACACCATATACGATCTGCATTATCAGCAACATCAGGATCAACAACCTGAATGCTTCCATCATCAAAAGAGTCACCTGAATCAAAACAATTATGCTGATCTGTACCAAGATCTTCTAAGATAATGCCAACAATGCATTTATTAGAAGCATATGCTCCCCCTGAACCTATGCCAGATGTTCACTGTCAGAACTGATTATTGCATGCATCATCATGAATCAGATATACATCAAGTTATCAACAACTTATGAGGATCATATTTCCACATGTTATCAGCAGTTTGTAACCATCATCAAACAAAGAAGATAATTGATAGAACCATATCAAACCCCTATTTCTGTGTCTAGCCCACTGATTTTCCTCAAACCAACATATACACGATTGTGCCCACAAAAACTCATGTATGTATGCGACTATGCTTCATGAAACTAGTGTATAACAACCTTTCTCTGAAAAATAGGATTTAACAGCAGGATGATGCAGCAACTACCCCTAGCTTTTGTCTGAGATATTAAAATGTCTCTCTGGGTAGTGGTTTAGTGAATATATCAGCAACCTGTTCTTCGGAAGGAACATACTCCAATTTGACCTTTTTTTCAAGCGCTTGTTCATGTAGAAAATGATATTTGATGGGTATGTGCTTAGTCTTGGAGTGCATGACTAGATTTTTTTAAATACTGATGGCACTTGTATTGTCACATAGAATGGAGATGGGTGGAGTGCATGTGATCTGAATTTCTTGCAAGGTTTGCATTATCCAAAGTAGTTGAGTGCAGCAAGATGCAACAGCCACATATTCTTCTTTAGCTATAGACAATGCAATTGATCTTTGTTTCTTGCTAAACCAAGACACTAACCTAGAACCCATATAGAATGCACCACCACTAGTGGTTTTTCTGTCATCAACACTTCCTACCCAATTTGCATCCGTATATGCATGAAGAGTGAGATCCTTATCTCTAGGATACCATAAACCAAAGTTCTGTGTTCCTTGAAGCTATTTGAAAATCCTTTTGACTGCCTGAAGGTGTGATTCCTTTGGATTTTCTTGGAATCTTCCAACTATTCCTACTGCATGCATGATGTCAGGTCAGGTACCTATTAGATAAAGTAGATTTCCAATCATGGATCTGTAAGTTGGTTCATGTACTACTGTTGATTCTTCATTTGAGCTGAGACTGCATCCTTTTACCACTGGGGTACATACTGGTTTAGAATCTTCCATGCCGTACTTTTTCAAGATCTATTTGAGATATTTGGTTTGTGAAAGAAAAATACCATCTTTATTTTTTTGAACTTGTAGACCAAGAAAATAGGTAAGCTCACCAAGCAAGGACATTTCAAATTCTTGTTGCATTACTGAGGCAAAATTCTGACTCATGGATTCTTCATTTCTACAAAAAATGATATCAACAACATAAACAACAATTAGTAGCAATTTATCAATGTCAATCTTTGTATATAGATTGCTATCTGCTGACCCCTTTGAAAAACCCTGTTGGTGGAGATATTTATCAAGACGATAATATCAAGCCCTTGGAGCCTGTTTTAGACCATAGAGAGCCTTTCTAAGTCTGCATACAAGTTTTGCATCATTTCCAAGAATGAATCCTTCTAGTTGTTCAATATAGACTTCTTCTTCTAAGTCTCCATTAAGAAAGGTAGATTTTACATCCATTTGGTATACTTTGAATTTCTGAAAACTAGAAAGAGCAAGAAACATCCTTATGGCTTCAAGTCTAGCAACAGGTGCAAAAGTTTCTTCAAAATCTATACCTTCTTATTGAGCATATCCTTTACAAACAAGTCTGGCCTTGTTTCTAATAACTTCTCCATTTTTGTTCATCTTGTTTTTGAATATCCATTTAGTTCCTATGATATTCTTATCATGAGGTCTAGGAACTAATTCCCAAGTATTATTCTTTTCAATTTGCTCAAGTTCTTCATTCATGGCCTTGACCCAACATTCATCTTTGCATGCTTCATTTACATTTTGAGGTTCGGTGGAAGATAGTAATGCTAGATAGCTTGAGGCTTTTGTAATAGTTCTTCTTGTTTGCACACCTGCCTCCTTTTCCCCTAAAATTTGAGTTTCTGGATGATTTTTCTGAACATACCTGGATGGAGTCTTTTCTTCTACCGTTATCTCTTCTTCTGGTGCTTCATTGGTTTCTTCTTCAGAATCAGTGTGATTTGATGTGGGAAAATAATCCTCATCTTCTTCATTGTCATAATCTTTAGTTTTTATCTATTTTGGATTTTTGCATGCTTCATCAACCACAACATCAATACTTTCAATAACTTTCCCAAGTCTTTTATTATAACATTTATATCCTTTACTTTGGGAAGAGTAACCAAGAAGAATACCTTCAAATATTTTGGGTTCAAAATTACCAAGTTTTTCATCAGTGCTTTTCATGTAACATTTGCTTCGAAAAACTTTAAAGTATTTTACAGTAGGAGTCTTACCATACCAAAGTTCATGTGGAGTTTGAGTGCTATTCACCCGAACATTTACTTGGTTGAGAATAGTGATGGCAACGAATGCAGCTTCACCCCAAAAGGTTGCAGGAGTTCCAGATTCATCTATCATAGCTCGAGCCATTTATTGAACAATTCTGTTCTTTCTTTCTACCACTCCATTTTGCTGAGGAGTCCTTATGGTGGACAACTGCCTTTTTATTCCATGTTGTTCACAAAAGTCAAAGAATTCATCCGAGGTAAATTCCCCTCCTCGATCAGATCTGAGGCATTTGATTTTGCGATCTGATTCATTTTCAACCAAAGCTTTGAAGGCTTTGAACTTTTCAAATGCTTCATCTTTATGCTTTAGAAGACCTATCCAACACATTCTGGAAAAATCATCAATGAACAATATAAAGTATTCTTCTCCACGAGGTGACTTTTTCCTTGATGGTCCACATAAATCAGTATGAACAAGTTCAAGAGGCTTACTAGCTGACCCTTCTTTTTCAATGAAGTGAGATCTGGTTTGCTTACCGAATTGACATGGTTTGCATATTGTATTTTCAGGAATGCTGATATCTAGAAGATCACGAACAACCTGGAATCTGCATGCTTTTCTTATTTGAGAAAAGCTTAGATGTCCTAATCTTCTGTGCCATAGCTAGTTTTCATCATTTTTGCTTAGATATCATTGTTTTTGTCCTCCCTTGAGTATGTATAAGTTGTTTCGAGTTCTTGTACCTTTGATCACGGTTTCTCTTGTATCAAGCTTACGAACAACACATTCGTTTGATCGAAACACCACTTCATTTCCTTGATCACACATTTGACTGACACTCAACAGGTTATGCTTTAGACCATCAACATACATAACATTCCCAGCTTTAACCTTTTCTTTCAAGAAAACAAAGCCTTTACCTTTTATGACAGTAGGAGTGTCGTTTCCAAATGAGACATTCTTTTCATTTTCTAAGGCATTATATGAGTGAAGTTTTTCTTTGTCACCTGTCATGTGTTTTGAGCATCCACTGTCGATGTACCATTGGTTTTATTTTCCTTCTGTATACAAGGCTATACCACATCTTTCTATTTGTGGTTCTTTCTTTCTCCATATTTTGGGATTTAATGGAGTTTTCTCCTTTTGAGATATTTGCCGAAATTTACTCCTGCATTCAGATTCTTCATGGCCAAAGTTTTTATAGGAACTCTTCTTGATCCCTGTCACATTCCTTTGATTTCATGCTTCTCTAGTCATGATGGTTTTGTAAGCAACACATTGGGTAGCTTTGTGTCCAAAATTATGACATGAGAAACATTGACCATTAAAGAAGTTCCTGCAATTATCAAATCTATTGACCTGGTGATTGTAGTTTCTATTCATCTTTGAAGCAAATTGAGTATGATTTACCTGAGGTTGGTTGTGACTTCTACTCATCCTTGAAGCAAATTGAGCCTAATTTACCTGGTGATCTGCTTTATGCCTTTGCTGACAATTGTCATATTGTTCATTGTTCTTTGCTGCATCAAGATAGCTTTTAGTGGAGGTTGACGACTTCTGTGATTGAGATGCTTCTTCAATATATCCAAGACCTGTCTTTATCAGAGGAGAACACTGCACTTTGATAATTTCATTTAAGGTTTCTAATCCTTTAGCAAATCTAAGATTGAGAGATTTTGTTTTCTCAAGATCCTTTCTTAGACCCATAATTTCACATTCTAGTTTTTCATTGTGTTTTTCTCTTTCAACAAGTTGATATGTCAAGGTATCTATAATCATATTATTTTCTTCTAAATAGATTTTGAGTTTAGATATTTCTTCATGAAAGTCATCTTCTTCTAAAGCATCCAAAAAATTATCATCTTCGTAAGCCATTAGAAGTCTATAGTCATTACTATTTTCATCTTCGTCACTATTTGATAAACCATCACTATCTTCATGAGTATAGTAACTCTTTTTACTTACACTTTGTTTTCTATTCCATTTTGCAGATTCCTTCCCTTTATCATATTTATCTTTATGAGGATATTTGGCAGCATAATGACTGACTCTACCACAAGCAAAACATTTGAAAGGTAGTTTACCTCTAAATCTTCCAGAACCCCATTGAAGCTTCTTGACAAAGTTTAGTTCTTCTTCTTTTTCTGAAATATGTCCTGATTCATTGAGTTCTTCTTTTCCTTTTACCGAAGCTTTAAATGTGGCTTCTCTCATATCTGATGGGCCTTCTTTTCTCATCTCAAAAGCAGTTAAGATTCTGTGAAGCTCTGTCATAGTAATAGTCTGTGGATCCTATTTTTCTTCTATGGCAGATACTTTTGATTCAAATTTAGCAGACAAGGATCTTAAAACTTTCTCAACTAAGGTAACTTCCTTTATCTCTTCACCCAGATTATTCATGCAATTAACAACCTCATCTATACATAAGAAGTAACTAGCTATACTTTCATCATTGTGCATCTTAAGAGTTTCATATTGAATTCTGAGAGTTTGCAGTTTACAACATTTTATCTGAGAGTCTCGTACATAGCTTAGAACGATTTTGTCCCATATTTCTTTGGCTGATTTGAGCTGCATAACTTTGACGAACTCTGATTGTGATAGACTTCCCAATAATGTATTGATAGCCCTGGCATTGGTTTCATATTGCTTTTTACCTACCGTATTTGTAGGAATTGCTGTTGGAAATGTATATCCTCCTTCCACGATTTCCCAGACATCTATTGCAAGTGATTGAAGATAGGCTATGGTTCTTATCTTCCAATAAAAAATGTTTCTCCCATCAAAGATTGGCAGTATGATGGATCCCGAGCTTTCTTTATTACTCATGATGATGGATCCTCCTTCAAGTGATCAAGCTTCTTCTGAAGGACCTACTTTGATACCAATTGTTGGAAATAATACTAAGAGAGGGGGTGAATCCATATTAGTAAATCGATAGTATTTCATTTCCATAAGTAGGTTTGTATACGCTACTTTAGCTAAGTAAACCAGCGTGTACACACGATTATTATTAAAGCAACCAACGTATATGCAGATAACTTTTGATTTACCCAATTTATCATGCATTGAACTTTAACCAGTAAGTCAGATATTAATTAGACAGTCCAGTAAAAGCAGAATAAAGCATCACACATGAACACCAAGATATAAGGTGGAAACCCAATGTGGGTAAAAGCCACCTGTTGCTGTCGTCTCTATCTTCTTTTAATAATAAGAAAAATTTGTTTACAATTTTGTACTGGTGCAGACTTATTCCAGTATGCAGGCTTGTACTTGCAGAAGGCTACAACCTTCTCTCATTTTCCAGCTACTACTGGAAGGGAGCTACAACCCCCTAGCTCTTGTACTAGCCATTATGTTTACTAGTACATAGGTGTCACCCTACAAGAAACTCCACTCTTCTACTAGTGACCACGTTTCATAAATTTTCAGACTGGATACTCCTAGAACACAACACCATAATCTGAAGGCCATGTTTCATCCAATTTTCATACTGGACCCATCAACAACATCATAGCTGCAATACAATCATCAGGTACATAAACCAATCACTGAAACTTCTGAATCTGATCATTTAGAATACTATCACCAGAATACAGTCACCAGAATAGAACCCAGATCTCTGTAACAACAAACAAAATGACTGATACATTCTTCACAAGTTATACGCTACTTCCCTATGTCTAACCAACTTGTGTATGCGCTTTTGTCAAAGCCAACCAGTGTATACATATGTAAATGTTAGTTCATAATTTTACAGCTATACCAGACTTCAATTATACCCAGATCATAACATTTACAGAATAATATATGCGTCAATATTCAGATCTATAATATACATGAGCAAGGACACATAATGATAGTTCATTTTATGCCTTAAGATCCTGATCCATCATTAGATCTAATCCCTCATCATCCGCTAAGGTTCATCCTTGGTTCAGATCCAACAATGCACCATAGCCCAATAACCTGCATACTAGATCTCACACTTCATCAGATATTCGATACTTGCACACCTTGGCCTAGTGATCTTCTCCTCCTTTAATAGTTTTAGGCCTTTCTGAATACCATGGACCGAAACTACTTAGGACCAATACCTTGGACCAAATACCTAGGGTCAATACCTCGGACCAAATACCTTCGACCAAAGCCATGGGTCAAAATACCTTGGACCAAATACCACGGACCAAAAAGCTTATTTTTCCAACATATACGTGCTTTTTCTTCTGTGAAAGTGCATGTGTACGTATACACAACTTGTATACAGTGATCGTTCCTGTATACGCAGCTTGGTCAAGGTGAACCTGCGTATACCTCTCTTTCTTCATTCTGTGTAGTCTAATCTACAATTCTTTGTTGTTTACCTGTTGTACTGTGATATTTCATCTTAGTGAGTTACCATCAAGGACAACACCTTTCTCATAATGCCAACAGGAGGTGCTAGGCAGGTGCATGAAGTTGCCTACAAGTTGGATCTTATGAACACTTAAGGGTGGTAGTTTGGTCTAAAATGTTGGGGAATCCATTCAGTTGACTACGGAAGAAACCAAAGTGTTGGGGCATCCTTCCAGTGGGAGCCAGAGAAGAATGATTTTCTAGAATTGTAGGAAGTTGTAACTTTCATTTCAGTTGGGGTTGAAGATTAAAGAATTTATTAGAAAAATGTTCTACGGTTTTTGACCCGGAGGGGGTTTTCCACCTAAAATTTTTGTCCCTATTGTGTTCTTTTGTTTACTATTGTTACTAGATAAACATTAATAATAATTCAAGATTAAGTAATGCTCTGAAAAGATTTAAAAGTACTAATTACTAAGGAATACGTATTCACCCGCCCCGCCCCCCTCAATATTTCCAACAATTGGTATCAAAGCTTGGTTCCTTCAATAGCATTCTAACAACTGGAAAGAGATCATGGAATACACCAAGAATAGAGTTCCTTTGTTCAATGGAAATAACTATGCACTTTGGAGTGGAAGAATGCAGGTTCATTTGCTGGCACAAGGATACGAAGTATGGGAAATCATTGAAAAATGCTTCACATTAACCCTAGATGAACAAGGTAAGAAAAATATGGTATATGATGCAAAGGCTAAAGATTTTATTATCAGTGGTCTTATCGAATTTGTCTATCTTAAGGTATTCAATTGAAAAACTACTAAAGAGGTATGGGGCAAGCTTGAGAATATATTTGCAGGTGATTCACAGGTGAAAGAAGCAAATCTTCAAATTTTTAGGGAAAAAATTGAGCAAATTAGAATGAAGAAAGATGAAGATATTGCTGCATATTTTCAACGTTTTGATGAAACAAAAAATACATTAGAAGGTTTGGGGGAACCTGTCCACAATTGTTTTTTGTCTGAAAGGTCCTCAAAACCTTCCCAGGAAGATTCAACCCAAAGGTATCTGTCTTGGAGGATAGATCAAATCTGACCAATCACAACATAAATGAATTGCATGGAATTCTTATGGCATATGAAATGAGGATTGAAGAAGAGTATGGTACATCTCACTTAGAAAAAACATTTTCCTCATCCAATATGAATAGTAAGGACAAGTAGACTCCAAAAGCAAAAACTTGCAGTTGTAACGAGGAAAAAAAGAAGAAGATGAAGAAGAATTTTCAGATAAAGAATTTACCTACTTTATGTGGAAAATGAGAACAGGTACAGGAAAATTCAAAGGTAAACTTCCATTAATATGTTTTGATTTTGGCAAGGTTGAGAATTTTGCACCCAAGTGTCCTCACAAAAATGAGGTTGTTGCGAAGGGAAAGAAAGGTCTTGGGAAGTACAACAAACAAGGAAAGAAGAAATGATTTAAGATGAGTTTCTTCTCCAAAGAAGATACGTCCTCATCTGATGAATATAGTGATGACAAAGAAGAAATCAACGGAAGAGTATTGTTTATGGCCAACTACAATAAGCAAGAGGCAATTGATGAAGAAGGAGAAGAAGAGATGACTGAGGTTGAATTTCAAAACAAAGTGATCAGGGTTATCAAAGAGCTCAAGGCCGAAAAGAAGCATGCCAACACTCTTGAAGACAAATTAAAGACAAAAAGGGAACAAGTCCTAAATCTTAAAATCAAGGTTGAAGAATACAAACGAATTGAAGAATTGCTCATGAAAGAATTAAAGGAAACCAACAAGGAAAGAGAGCAATTGGAAGCTAAAATAGTCTCTTTACGAAAGGAAGTAAAAAATGGAAAAAATATTCAAAACTACGCCAACAACTCAAAGGCATTGGAAGAAGTCATCAAAAATCAGCGATCATGCAGTGATAAGAATGGTCTTGGTTACAAAGAAAAATATGAAAAGGAATCAAGTCCTTCTATGACAACAAAAGAAGATGGATATGCAAAATCTACCAAGCAGGTAGATCTCTCAGCTAAATCAAGAGATCAAGACTCGCAGGAAGAACCATGGAAAACAATTCCTCGAAGAATATTTCCTCCCATGTATCAAACTATCTTTTATGGTCATTGTTATTCATGTGGAAGGTTTGGACATAGAGCTATAGAATTTCGCATATATGTTTGGAATGAATATAGTTCCAGGAGATATTTCAGATTTGGATATTCTAGAACTCAGCAGAATATCAACAGATTTGATCATTTGAGCGCTGATGTCGAATGTAACAATTTGGACATCTGGCTAAAGATTGTAGACTTGGAAGCTCTTTAAAGGAATTCTCACAATATTAGAATGAACAAGTATGGAAAAAGAAGACTGAAAAATGTTCTATTTCTCTCAAGGCTCAAAGAAACATAAATGTTAGGTATGTTCACAATTGTTGCTCAACACATATGGCTAGAGATAAAAATAAGTTCATATCCTTGAATGAAAAGAAGGATGGAATAATGTCTTTTGGAAATGACGGGCCTTCAAATGTCATAGGAGTAGGTATGGTCACACTTGGAAGCAAGGATGCATTAGCAAAGGATTTGTTGTTGGTTGAAAATATGAATGACAATCTTCTCAGTGTTGGATAGATGTACGATCAAGGACACACGTTGTTATTCAACTCTAAGAAATGTGAAATCAGGGAAGGAAAATTTGGAAAAATTGTGGCTATAGAAAGCAGAGCTCCAAATGACATATACATTTTGGATGAAACACCTAAAGGGTATTTTTTGGAAAAAGAATATGAAATTTGGTTATGGCACAAATGACTGGGAAATATAAATTTCGATAATTTGGTCAGGATCAGCAAATAGGAAGCAGTAAGAGAAATGCCTAAAATTTCAAAACCTACTAATATGATATGTGAATCTTGTCTGCACAAGAAACAAACAAAAGTTGAGTTCAAGACAAAGGAACAATTTGTGTCACGTCCATTGGAATTAATACATATTGATCTATGTAGTCCTATGAGAACTAAAGGTTTAGACAATGAATTATATTTTATGCTAATGATAGATGATTACACCAGAATGACAATTGTTAGTTTCTTAAAGAAAAAATCTGAGGCATTCGAATGTTTCAAAATATACAAGGAATTGGTCAAAAATGAAACCAATTTTAAGATCAAATGTCTGAGATCAGATAATGGCGGAGAATTCATGTCCAAAGCATTTTAGCAATACTATGACGAAAGTGTAATAAAAAGGCAATTCTCAACAGCTAGAACATCACAGTATAATGGAGTTGCTGAAAGATGTTGGGTGCGGAGCCTACTTATCTTCTTTATTCAGAGGTATCACTGCATTGGACCCCATTTTGTAATGTGTCGGCAACACCACCTGTTATTTGCGCTACAAGGGGGGTCCAAAGCCATTAGTCAACCTGGACCATTCGTAGGCAGAAATATGACGGTAGAAGTTATGTTTAATTTTGGGTTTTTTTTTTCACTAGAAGGAAACCCCTCGCTATATATGAGGGAATTGTATTGCGGCTATGTAGATGTGTATTATAAACGAGAAAAAGAGAGGATATTGTTTGAGAGAGAAGAGGAAATTACAGCGGATCTGTTGTAGGTTGTATCTCTTCATTTTTCTGGATAATATAAAAGGAAGGACTAGTTGTTTCTTTGTGGACGTAGCCCAAATTGGGTGAACCACATTTTTTTGTGTTTCTCTTGTTTTATGTGTTTTCCATGTTTATATTTCTGCAATATTTTGTGTGTTCCATTGCTCTGTAATATATATTTTCCCAACAAAAGAAAAAATATAACTATACATGAAATGGCTAGAACAATGTTAAGTCACTCAAAACTGGATGATAAATTATGTGTTCAAGCAATCAATATAGTCATATTCATTATAAATAGAGGTCTGCTCAAGAACAATTGTAGCATGACTCTATACAAACTATGGAAGGGAAGACCGGCTAACATCAAATACTTCAAAATATTTGGAAGTAAATGCTACATAAAAATATAAGACCAAAAATTGGGCAAGTTCAATTCCTGTATTGACGAAGGTATTTTCATTGGTTAATGATGCAAAAGAAAGGCTTATAAATGCTACAATATGAGGCGAAAACAAATAGTTGAAAGAATAAATTTCTTTTGATGAAGATTGTGTTCTAAAGGATAAAAATGAGATCATCTCTGAGGGGTTTGAGGTAGAGTCTAAGAAGGATGAAGAAGAAGCTCCAGAACAAGACTAATCAAATAAGGAAACAATAGTGAACCAAGAAGAAATAAGAAATTTTCAGCAGGATGTACAAGAAACTTCTCCAAAAGTTTTGAAAGAATGGTGTCAAAAGAATCATCTGTGAAATCAAATCATAGGCAACATAAATGAAGGAATTAGAATGAGAAGAAGTCGACAGCTTCATTCATCACACCAAGCCCACCTTGCTCTTTACCAACTTTTGAGCCTAGCAATTTTGAGGAAGCTAGTCAAGATGAACACTCGGTAGTAGCTATGACTGAAGAACTAGATCAAATTGAGAAGAACGACACTTGTGAATTGGTTCCACGACCAAAGGATAAAAATGTTATTGGAACTAAATGGGTCTTCAGAAACAAATTAAATGAGGACGGACAGGTTACCAGGAATAAGGCAAGATTAGTCTGCAAAGGATATGCACAAGTAGAAGGAATTGATTTTGAAGAAACGTTTTCTCCTGTTGCCAAAATGGAAGCTATCGGGATGTTTCTCGCTTATGCATGCTCGATAAAAATCAAGGTGTACCAAATGGATGTTAAGTCAACCTTTCTAAATGGTGAATTGGAAGAAGTTTACATTGAACAACTCGAAGGTTTTCTGCTCTCTAACAAGGAAGACTATGTTTGCAGATTAAAGAAGGTACTATATGGTCTCAAACAAGCTCCTATAGCTTGGTATGCTCATCTTGATGGATATCTACATCAACAAGGATTCAAGAAGGGAAGTGTTCACAACAATCTCAATGTGAAAGTGGATCAAGATAACCTAACAATTATTGAGGTATATGTGGACGATATAATCTTTGGAAGCAATGATGACAGATTAAGTAAAAACGTTTCTAGAAATATGCAAAGTAAGATTGAAATATCTCTACTTGGTGAGTTGACATAATTTTTAGGGCTTCAGATATCTCAACAAGATAAAGGAATATTTACATATCAAACTAAGTACATCAAAGAAATGCTCAATAAATTCAAGATGGAATATTGCAAGCCTATCCTTACCCCAATGGAAATAGGTTGCAATTTAAGTTTAGAAGATTCATCAAAGGATGCGGACAAGAGGCTGTATAGATCTATGATTGGTGGTATTTTATATGTAACAACTTCTAGACCAGATGTAATGCTAGTAGTTGGACAAGTAGCAATATTCCAAGTAGCACAAAAGGAATCTCATATTATTGTCATCAAAATAATTATTTGATATCTTAAGGGCACACAAAAACATTGTTTATGGTATCCCAAAGGAAACGATCTAGTTATCCAAGCTTATACAGATACAGATTTGGCAGGAAGTGTTGATGATCGAAAGAGTACTAGTGGAGCAACATTCTATCTAGGTGGTTTCCTTGTTTCATTGTTAAGTAAAAGGTAGTTTTCAATCTTGTTATCCACAATGGAAGCAAAATATATCATGGCAACAACTTGTTGTAATCAAGTTCTTTGGATGAAGCGAACTTTGCAAGATATTCAAGTCAAGTTTTATTATCTTATTCCCATCTTCTGCAATAACACCAGTGCCATTAGTATTCTACTTCGGTGGTGCTCAATACTATAGACTTTTGTTTCATGCTCATACATGATATCATGGTAGATCCAAGGCTAAAACAATATCCAGATGTAGTTTTTATGTTGATAACATTTCCTACCTAGTTAACATCAGTGTATCCATGAGTTGAACATCTCCGGCAGAATATCTTAGGCCAAGTGTGATCGACCCATGCAAGTATCTCAATATGTGTTTGGTAGCTATTGAATGTGCATGGAGGGGCTCATTCATGAATTGACTCACTGTGTTTACTACATAGCATATGTTTGGAAAAGTGTTCATAAGGAACATGAGAGCCCCAATCAATTTTCTATAATTGGATGATTTTCCAGATCGAGTACTACAAATTCTCCACATAACTTCTTGAAGTTCATTTCCATTGGTGTAGCCATGGATTTGCATTCAGTCATTCCAAATATTTCCAACAACTTTACAAATTATTTTCCTTGTCAGAGGAAAATCTCACCAGGCCTATTCCACACCTCAAGGCCTAGAAAGTAGTGCAAGAGACCAAGGTCCTTGATCTCAAATTTAGAGGCTATATCCCTCTTACACTCGACCATCAGAGGCTCACTACCTGTCAAGAATATATCATCAACATTTAAAAACAAAATCAATGGAATACCTTGGACTACCTTGAAGTAGAGGTTGGGATCGTCATTTCTTGTTGTGAATCCCACCTTCATTAAATAACTGCCAATGCATGCATACAAAGCTTGGGGAGATTGATTCAAACCATACAATTCCTTATTCAACCTACAAACATGTGATATTTGATCTTCCACTTCAAATCCCTATGGTTGTTCAACATATACTTCTTCCTGTAACATGCTATGCAGGAAAGTGGTCTTCACGTCCATTTGATGAAGAGTTCGACCTTTAATAGCAAAAAGGAAACTATCAAATAGATGGTTGTATATCGAGCCACGGGAGAAAATATGTCATCATAATCTTCTCCCTATTTTTGAGAGAATCCTTGAGGTACGAGCCTTTCTTTGTATTTCTCAATGTTGTCATCAATTCCATGTTTGATCTTGAATAGCCACTTGAAGTCACAACAGACTTCCTATTCGGTCTTGGTAAGACATCCCATACATCATTTTTCACAATCGATTCATATTCCTCAGCCATAAAATCCTTCCAAGCGTGTTATTTTACTACTTCTTCAAATGAGGATGGTTCATATTGAATCATAGTGTTCATGGCTGCAACATTTACATGATACCTACATGGTTTCTTCCTTTCTCTAAATGATATATAAATGGGAACATTTATTTCAACATTTTGTAGAGTATTGTGGAGCCAAAGTAGTCTCTTGCTAGCAGGAGGATCACTTGGAGGTGGATCTAACAGATCCATGGGCTCCATGGGATTGTCAGCCATATCGGACTTGGGCACAGAAGAACCATCTAGAATATCCTAGTCATCATTCTCTTCCTTGGGTGGCAGAGGCAGAGGAAGATCTCTCACTTTTATAAGAGTTGCATATTCATCGAATGTTACATCCCTACTAATTTCATTTTTCCTCTAACCAAGAATATATATTCTATATTCTTTAGAATTTTCACAAACCCACAAACTTACCTTTTCTTCCTATAGATTCCAATTTGTTTATTTTTATCCTTCAACACATGAAAATAAATAGGCCATCCAAATACACAAACATGGCTAATATCAGGCTTGAGTCGTGTAAATATTTCTTCTAGGGTATTGTTTTCTAATGATTCATGAGACATCCTATTTTGAACATATACAATAGTATATGTGGATTCTACCCAAAGGAACTTTGGCACCTTTTGATCATGGAGCATGGCATAGGAAGATTCTAATATAGACATGTTTTTCCTTTCATATGAAACCATTATGTTCAGGAGTATATGGCACAATTGTTTCCTTCTTGATCCCATCCTTCTTGCAAAATGCTATGAATTTGTTTGACATGTATTCCCCTCCATTGTCAGACTTGAAGACTTTGATTTCTTTCCTATTTGATTTTTGATCAAGGCTTTGAATTCCTTGAACATTTCAAAGGATTCATCCTTATGTTGAAAGTAGTATATCCATGTCTTTCTTGAGAAGTCGTCCATAAAGGTGATGTAGTAGAGATGACCACCAATAGAATGTGCAGGCATCAGACCACATATATAAGAATGAATGATATGGAGGATGTCATTTGTCTTATTCTTACTAGAGGGAAATGCTCCCTTAATTTCTTTCCACATGCAAAACCTGGACAAAATCCATCATGATGAGCTTGAACATCGGGAATACCTAAAACTAGTTTCTTCAATTTTTGAAGAGCAACATAGTGTAAATGAGCCAACCTACGGTGCCATAAACCACATAGATGATTGTTATTATGAACCAATGCTAGAAGTTGCCTTCCATTGACTCGATAGAGTCCTTTAAGTCTTGATCCTAATATGAATTCATCTCTCATAGTTGAATCATAAGGCCAAGTCAAAACATTTACTTTGATGAAGGAAACCCGTGTTCCTTTATCTTCCAATGCAGATATAGATACCATATTTTTCATTAATCCTGGTACATAAATAACATCATGCAGCAGAACTGATTCCCCAGAATTTAGCTGAAATTTAATGGAACCCAATCCTTTCAAGGGATGAGTAGAGTTGTTTCAAAGAATGATCTTCATCTTAATCTCCCCCTCTACCAAATTAGAGAGGACTTCCTTGTATCGAGAGAAATGATGAGTGGCGCCGCTATCAT
This sequence comes from Pinus tabuliformis, assembly GCA_031772625.1. Classification (NCBI taxonomy): domain Eukaryota; kingdom Viridiplantae; phylum Streptophyta; class Pinopsida; order Pinales; family Pinaceae; genus Pinus; species Pinus tabuliformis. Next base: position 655,439,770 of record CM062817.1, read on the forward strand.
CCAACCAACTATTCCATGAATTTGGTGGAGAAGGCCTAGTAAGGGTAGAAATAAGAATGTATTTAGATTTATTTATAGCATTACTTTCATACCTAGGATCCTTTCACTTCTTTTAAGGAGGATGATATTCTTTACGGTCGCTTGAGGAATCGATTCTTATTCTTTCATATCTTCTATCGTGGTTATTTCTTTTATTGTCTTTTCTTCGTTTGTTATTGTTATTTCCTTTTTATTTGTAATGTGGTCGTTTTCTCTTCTCGAGACAATTGCGTGCATAAAGAATTTTCTTGTGGCAATTGTAGCATTCAATATGAGATAACGATCTGTCATTCCTTCCCTTTGTATTTTGAGAAGGAGAATTCCTTGATAGACCCCCTTTTTCCTTCTTCCTTTTGTCGTGAGTGATATATGCACTCGGATCTCGCTCTTCATGATTTATTTTTGTCCAACTCTCTGCAATTGATCTCTAAGGTGAAATATCCCCATAATGTAGGATTGAATAACTTATCCTTTGGTTATCTTGGTTTACTTGAGTTGATATTCCAAGGTAATGATCTCATTCAAATTATTGATTTCATACATGTTGCTTATATTGTCATAGATGTCTTTAGACTTTCTTAAATTCCCAACATATGCAAGTAAATGATATTTTAATTCATCAGCTATAATTTGCTTTTCTTTGGACTCACATTTCTTGTACCTGTTATTGAGGTAAGGAGAATCATTTTCTTGAGGCTCAAGAATCCTTCCTTGAATGTATTCCAGTACATCATTGTTTGATGCATGATCCAACTTTTCTTGCTCCTTGAAGGTAGAGGAAGACATCTTGGCCTTGACCAGGCAATCTTGTTTCTGACAATGAGGGCTTTAATGTTTGTCTTCTTTCTGGCTTGTCCTTCACCTTAGCTCTGATAACATGTGAATTTTTTTTAATTGTTCTATGTTGTATCAATTACTTTATGCCAAATTACTTATTCATTAAAAATGCACCCAATTATTAGAAATGTAACCAATCATGAACTATAATTGAAGATTGAAAAATATATGCAATGACAAAGAAGACAAAAACACAACCATAAGAGACAGAATATGTAACACCCTCCTCCCACATCTACCCAAGAAATTGAACAGTTAGGGTAAACATGTGACAAGAGGCCGCTATGATATGGTTCGACCTCCTAAGTCACATTAAGGAAGTGGAACCAACATAAACACACCATACAGACATTCAACATCAGCCACAAGACCCCTGGCAACCATGCCAACACTTCAGGCAGCTTTCCCCTGGGTCCCACTGATATTTTGGACAACATAACCCCAAGTTTCTCTCATGTTATAGGCATGCCAACGTCCAAGGACCTTTGGTCACTCTCACAAGCCTGCCTGCCAGCATCTAAAGACTCTTTTTGTCAGTGTTATACCAGTTTCCCTAGCATTTGAGCCACTTTTCAGGCCCAGAGCCTAGGTCATTTCCCAAAATTGAATCATTACTTCAGAACAGTAAAATAACATGGAAATGACAGTACTAAAGAAAATACTTGATTAAGACCTTGACTAGATGCCTACTAGCCATGATAGGCATTTCATTAAACATATAACAAATATGTAAACTACATTTGTAAATAACATATCTCTAGCATAGGGGTCTCATACTTAGCTAAAAATAGCTAAGAAACATTGATGTCACAACACATCAACTACCATTCAATTCATTAGGTCATAGATACATTGATTATTCAATTACAACTAAAAACATGATGAGAGCCATACATAGTTTTTGTTATAAAACACATAAATAACTAGCATAATAGCAATAGAAACACCCATGAAAGTAGAACAATATAGACCACATATAATCAATCAAAATACTCATAGAAAGACAAGTATAAATAATATCACATTAATGATGTGAAAGCCAAACCTGAGATGGGACTTCCACATTCGACCCGACCGTAGAATGGCTGACCCATATCTCTCTTTAGCCATTCACCCGTGTGCCATATTCCAAGCATGAATGTGGGATCTCATAGAACACATCAGAAAAAAACCATCCAGGGCTTCCAGAGGCCATCCACCTCAACCCTTCAAGTAGTGATTCCACATCACAGTTGGGCATCACAAAACCATCATCAAATTGGTCTCCATCCAAGCCTTTTAGGGCTTCTAAAGAATTTGTCCAACTAAGGCTTCCAGCACTAGTAACTCAACCCACAACTTATACAGGACTTCTAGAGCATTTGTCCAACTAGAGATTTCAGGACTAGTAACTCAACCCACCAAGAGCTTCCACACCATTTGTCCATCTAGGGCTTCGAGGACTAGTAACTCAACCCACTAAGGGCTTCCAAAGAATTTTTCCAACCAGGGATTCCAGGACTAATAACTCAACCCAAGCTAAGGAAACATGAGAACCAACCAAAAAAAATAAAGGAAAAAAACCCACAATAACCATGGCTATCCAAGAAATGGAAAGGCTAGGCAATCCACTGTAATCCCAACCATCCTCCATGCAAATGACAGATCACAACCAACAATCCACATGCATATTCCATGCATTCCAAAACTAGTGAAGAAACCATACATGCAACTTAGTACCTTCAAGAAAATATGATGTAGATGTTGATCTCGATGCCTTCTTGCGCTTTCCTGTGCTTCCTTTGCCTCATTTCTCCAAGAATCCAAGTATGCCAAACCCTCCAAGAGGGGTCGAAGAAAAATCTAAGTCTCCAAGAGTATGAGAGAGAGACAGAATAATGAGAGAGCTCCAACACTAAACTAGCAAAAGGTTACAAACTGATCCTTAGAAGCCTTTTTATGAATGAGGCCTGTACTTTCTTAGTTTACATTGTTTTCCTTCATTTTCCTCCTCACATACAACGTGTGACTTTCCACGTCCCTTTTCTACTAATTTCCATTATTTTCATAAATAAATGTGCGAAAAATGCCATTTTTCCTTTCCAAATCCTTAGTCATTTCCTTTGCAAATTTCCTTAGCCATTAATAAAAAAATGAACACCCACACTAGGATGTCTTGGCTAACATTAAGCTCAGAATAAGTGTCCCATCAGCCATTGTTATTATTTTGCCTTTATTAACTTTTATTACATGGAATTTTCACCAGGGCTGTTACATAACCCTTCCCCTTGGGGGAATACTATCCTCGGTGTTCAACAACACCTATAACCATAAAAATGTCGTAAGTAAAATATACTACTGAAGGAGCTTTATAACTTAGCTCAATGTAGTATTTTCAATGATTAGCTTGTTGAGAAGCAAACCAACATGAAAACATGACAACATAACATCATAATGACATGACACCCATACCACTTATTGGAGCTTTATAACATAGCTCATGGTAGTATTTACATCCATATACCTATGTACATATAGAAACGTCACCAAAACATATACAAAAGCATATACCAAAATATATACCAACACATATGTCAAAACACCGTGCCAAAACTGCTTTTCCTCAACCGAAAACCAAGGAAGGATACATAGGATGCATATGATCTGATATATCCCATGTAGCTTCATCGAACTCAAAGTGCTTCAACTACACTTTAACTTGCTCAATTTCTTGATTGTAGAGCATGAGCACCTTTTTCTGCAATATACACTAAGACTCCGGCTGGAATTCTCCATCTGGTTCCCTCTATAATACAGACCAGGCAATCACATGATTAACATATTTAACATACTTCTTAATCAATGAGACATGGAAAACATCATGGAATTTCACTGTCGAAGGCAGTGCAAGTTGAAAGGCTACTAGCCCACTCCTCTCAACAATACTGAAGGGTCCATAAAACCGTGGTGCCAGCTTGGCACATGATCTAATCCGCAAGGAGCTCTTCCTCGGCTTGATGTGCAAGTACACTTATTCCCCAACCTAGAACTCCTTGAAGAACTTTTTCTAATATGCACAACTCTTCTTCCAATCCTCTGCTGCCTTTAGATTCTTCCTTATAGCCTACATTTCCTGTTCCATGTCCGCCAGCATATCTGGTCTAATAAGTACCCTATTCACTATATCGCTTGAGCTTATGGGATTATTACAACTCCGTCCATACAATACCTTGAAAGGACTCATCCTCAATGACTCCTGATAACCATTTTTGTATACAAACTCAGCCAAGGGAAGATACTCCTCCCACTTACACTATGGATACATCACATACATCCGTAACATGTCCTCGAATATCCTATTGACCTTGTTTGTTTGTTCATCTGTTTGCAGATGATAAGTTGTACTGAAGGCCAACTCTGAGCCTAAACCTGCAAAAAATGCCTTCCAAAACATGGAAGTGAAATTTTCATCTCTGTTTGGCACAATCTTCTTTGGAACACCATGCAATATGACCACATCTCTGATGAATACATATGCCACATCACTAGCTGAGAATGTAGACTTCACTGGGTAGAAGTGTGCAACCTTCGTAAACCTATCCACAACAACCATTGATGGAATCATGTTGTCTCAATGCTGTCAAAAAACCTGTGATTAATTCCATGGAAATGACTTCCCATTTCCACTCTGGAATTGCAATCGACTGTAGCATTCCACCTAGATGTTTATCGCCACCTTCATGTGCTGAGAATCAAAACATCTAGCCACAAACTATGTTACATCTCTCTTTAGATTCGACCAATAATAAAATATTTTCACTATTGTTAATGTCTTCTGATAACTTGGGTGACTTGAATATGGTTTCGTATGAAACTCTCTCAAGATCACTTTCTTGAGCTCACTGTTATCCGACACATATATCCTATTTGTGAATCTAACCGAACCATCTTCCATAAGGAAATAATCCACATCTTGTGCACCTGCACCTATACCTGTACCTATACCTATACCTATATTGCCACATGTACCTATACCTCTACTACCACTTATACCTATACCAGTACTCTACTGCAACCTGTTCACAATCTCCATATACCTGATATCCTGCTAACCTACTTGGAAGATCCTATCCTATAAGTCTATCCCATATAAGCTCATAGCTGCCAAGTGTTTTACTTGTATCTGACTTCTAAGAGCATTTGCCACTTTGTTATCTTTACCTTTGATATATATGATTTCAAAATCAAACTCACTGATCATAGCCAACCACCAAGCGTGCCTACTATTTAGATTCAGCTAGTCAAATAGATACTAAAAACCACTATGATCACTCATTAATGTAAACCTCCTACATAGAAGATAGTGTCTCCACATATTCAATGCATGTATAATCACCGCCAACTCAAGATCATGTGTGGTATAGTTCTATTTGTGCTCATTCTTTTTCCGCAACTCATAGCATACCATCTATCTATCCTGCATAAGGACTCCACCAAGTCCTCTCTTGCAAGCATATGTGTACACTACAAACTCTTTGTCCAGATCTGCAATATTTAACACTGGTGCATTTGTCAACAATTGCTTAAGATGCTCAAAACTAGCCTCAAAATTCTTTGTGCATTTGAACTTCTTACATTTCATATACAAGGATTTAATAGGATAAGAAATCTTTGAGAAGTTCCTAATGAACCTCCTATAGTAACCGGGAAAACCCATGAAAGATATCGCCTCATCCACATTCTTACGAGCTACCCACTCCATGATGGCTTTTATCTTTTCTGCATCTACTGCAATGCCTTCCTTGGAGACAACATGTCCCAAGTAGTGTACCTTAGTCTAAAATAAACTACACTTATTGATCTTAGCATACAACTTATGCTCCTTCAACAACCTCAACACTACTACTAAATGATCGACATGCTCTTCCTCATTTTTAGAATATACTAGTATATCATGAATGAAAACAATAACAAATTTATCCAAATACGGATGCAACACACCATTCATCAAGTGCATAAAAGTAGTTGGAGCATTAGTTAAGCCAAATGGAACTACAACAAACTCATAATTCCCATACCTCATCATGAATGCGGTCTTGTAAATGTCATCTTCTTTGATGCATATGTGATGATATCTGAAACTCAGATCAATCTTTGATAAGACTGATGTTCCCTTAAACTGATCGAACAAGTCATCAATCCTCAGTAATGGGTACATGTTCTTGATGGTCAGTTAGTTCAACAACTTGTAGTCAATGCATAATCTAAGAGTTCCATATTTCTTCTTCACAAACAATAGAAGTGCGCCCCATGGTGATACACTTGGCCTAATGTATCCTTTTTCCAACATTTCCTTCAGTTGTAGCTTCAATTCTACCAACTCAGGGGTGGTCATCCTGTAAGGTGCTTTTGATGGTGAAGTTTCTCCTGGCACAAACTCAATAGAAAATTCTACCTCCCTGTGAGGTGACAACTCAGAAATATCCTCAGGAAATACATCCTTGAATTGCTATAAAACTGGGTACCTTCTCAAAACATCTTCATCCTCAACTTCCTTACCCTTATCACTAGATATGTGCATTGCAAATAACTTACATCCTTTCTTGTGATTGTGATTTCCCTGCATAGTTGTCACCATCCTAATTGATGTGGCTTTCTTCTTTCCCAATAAGACTCTTGGTTCCCCATTGTCATCCAAACCCTCAATAGATTTATCGTAACAATCCACTTTGGTCATATGAAGATACAATGAATCCATGCCCAATAACATACTTTATGATTCCAATGGTAATACATTCAAATGTGTTGCAACATGCATACAATTCAAATGCACAAGCTCTTACCCAATGATGAACTCACTTCTTTGTACCTATAGCCAAATACACTAACCAAGACTCTACATGTAATTCCTTAATCAAACCACACTTATCCACTAAGGACCAAAATAGTTATAATTAGATACAGGGTCAATCAAAATGGAAATAACTTGATCGCAAAGCTTACCGTTCATCTCAATGATAGATGCCTGATGATCTTCCTGTTTGTTATCCAATGCTACATAAACATGTGGAATACACTAATCAACATCCCCAATGGTATGTGCCTCCTATGCACTATATATCTGAGGTATATCAACTTGATTCTATGGACAATCTCTCCTACGATGATCTTTTCCACAAGTTCAACACTCTATAGGCTTCCAGCCTACATCCTCATTCTGCTCCTCAAATCGATGTCCCTGTCCTCTATCTGATGCATTGAACCTCTTAGGTGGTGCAACATTCTCCTTATTATCTGTACCCTATGGTCTTGCTCACTTCTTGTCCCATTTTCATTTATTCATTGCATTACCATTCCAGTCTCGTTTAGTCTCAAATCTGTGCTTTGATTTTTCATAGCAATGCTTTAGCTTTCAAATGGCCTCCTCCAATGATGTAGGCTCATCGAACTCAATTATGTCCTTGAATGAAACTATAATCCACTAATGAATCTTTGAATCTTATCCTTCTCCTCCTTGAGATAAGGCACATACCTTAGTAGCTCCAATAACCTGCTAGTGTACTCATCATTTGTCATAAGTCCCATCTTTATTCATAGAATTCCTTTTCCTTGTCACCAAAGTAGCTCTCTGACAGATAGTTCTTGTTGAATAGCCGCACAAATTCACTCCAAGTCAATTGTTGCTCATTTATACCTCTGACATTCTTCACATCTTCACACCAAATGTCTCCTTTACCTTTGGGACTAAATGTAGCTAGTCGAGCTTTCATGTTGTATGAATAGTCATGCAAACTGAAGAACTTCTTCATGCTTAGAAACCATGCCTCTACATCTTGTGATTTCTTTACCTCTCCATCAAAGGTAGGTGGCTTTGATTTCTTAAACCCATCTGTAAAATACCCCATTATTAATCCTCATGTAAGGATGATACCAATGAAAATCATAGTGCCTATCTGAATCAGAACTAGAATAATACATGTTTCTATCCCCTCTCTTATTCAAAGTTTCCAACAATCTACCATCTCTAATTGTGTCATCTCCATCAGATCGATGACCACCATTGTTATAGACATTTTTTGGCACTGCAACCCCAATCATATATGTCCATAAACCAAGGGCTCCTAAGTCCCTAAAAGTGTTGTTTCACACCCTAAAGGAACAAGGTCAGCTGATTACATCATCTCCCAGAAGTTCTCCATAGAAAACTGCTCAAAACTGGTCAAATCTGGACCATACAGACTGCCCAGTGTAGAAGGTGCGATGCATCCCACCTGCCTAGAGTAAAAGGTGCGATGCATACTGGATAGCTCTTCTGCAGGGTGCGATGAGCGAGAGTGGACAAATGGCAGAGACAGTTTGCAAGGTGGTTCGACATGGAATCTTCCAGAAACTTCTCCTATGACACTTGCCTCTCTGAATTCGCCCAGGGATGAGTAAGAGATCATCAATCTCCAAGTGGAATCAAGAACTATCAGAGAGAGGACACTAATCAAATGTCAGAAGCTGACTCACCTCCCTACAATCATCTATATATGGATCCGTCATCCCAGAGATCCGGGGGCTGGAATTTTGTATATTGTAAGGAAGTGTTGCTGGTTTCTTGGTGTAACATCATAGTGTTGGGTGATCTAAGCTTTTCATGAGGTGAAGAAGGGCTTTCTTGCTGAGAGGATGACGTTGGGTCAGAACAATTGGTTGTAATCCTCTTTGCTATTCTTGATATTAATAAATCTATTCAAGTTTTCCTCCACATTCTTGTATGATTGATGATATATGCATTTGTGTGGCCAATATATATTTGGTCCTATATTGTTTGTGATAGTAGATCTTTGTTCTTGGATAGTGTTATGCTACTTTGATTCCACAGGTGCTCTTTGAAGCTGGGTAGACGAGGAAGCGAGTGGCAAAGATCTATCATAAGGGAGAGGAATCAAGCAAGGAACCAAGCACAAGACAGAGGTTGGTCTCCTTTGCTCCCCTCTCATCTACTTCTCATAAAGCAAAATGAAAGTAGTTTTAGTTAGTTTGTTTCTAAGATAGCTACCAGTCTTTGTGGGACTAGCAGCTCTGCATAGACACTAGATTTCCCGATAACAACCATGCAGCCTACTACCATATGCCCCATTAGTTTTTTTTTCCTTCTTATAACTGATCTAACGTGGTCCCTGTCATTGCAAGTCTGAAAAACCCTGAAGTATCACTGCGTTTACCTCTGCTTGTTTCTCATGTGCCTATATGATTCTATCATTATCTGCCTTACAACTCCTTATTTCTTCCTTCAAGCTTCTCAATGAAACTGACAAATTGGAAGAGTTACCAACACCATAATACTCTTTTGAGTGATAGGGTTAGTCTTTATAATCAACCATCTTGCTAGCCATTTGATATGTCTTCCTGTAAGGTATATCATTTAAGCTAAACCAATTCACAATAAACCAATGTACCTGATCTGAAAATCACTTGTGAGTGATCTCAATTAATTAATTAATGAATGAAGGTATTACAGACTCATGTGCTAGTGTGTGTTTATGTTATCTTAGGCAACAGATCGATAAGATTGCAAAATACACAGACACTGGAAAATGGAAAATAGTAAGAGAAACACAGTAAGCAAATACAAGAACACAACAAATTAATTAGTTCACCCAATCCACCTGGGCTACGTCTCCGGTCCAGATTTGAGTGGTGGCCCTCTTTATTGTGTCTTTAAAATAGAGTTTTAACAATGATGAGCTCAATTTGAGTCTCCTGAAATAGATGATGCTTAGTAGGGTGGCTCTTGGATTCCCCGAGCCACTAGAGTGCACAAACTCTTCCTTACCAAGTCTTGACCTCAACTGGTCTGAATGGGATGAGTCCAATTTGGTACTCAGTTCCCAACAGATATCCTCACAGGGATTACTTGAATCTCTCAAGCCTTCTGTCTACCTGATGTTGCCTTAACTCTGCAGGTCAGCTCGGCTCTCTGTTTCTTGCTTCTGTCTCTTCTGTCTCATTGTCTCCTTCTTCTCTCTTGTCTCCTTCGTTTTGTTCTCTGTCTGTTCATGGGTTGAAGCCAATCCGTCTCATGATTGTTTGCTTCCTCTTCCACCTCTTCGGATCGCCTGCTACTGTTTGCTTGGATTTCCCTGCCTCTACGTCATCGCCACTGTGTAATGCAGGGAAGTGGCCACTTGTCATCTCACGAACTGCGCCAACTCTTCCTCAAATGGTTCAGTATTTTAGTTACTCTGTGTAATGATTCATCCGCCAAATCAGCAGTCAAATCAGACTTCAACCTTTTATATGTCGTGGCTTATTCCTCCCTCCAGATCTGATCATCCATCGGGTGCAATCTCCACTGTTAGATTTGGAGCCCCTAGATCCTACGGTGTTCGCTCTTATCACATGGTTTACTTGCTCGGACATTAGCCCACGATGAGGGGTGGTTTTCTCTCTCATCCACCAGACACACTTCAATCAACATATGGAATTGCCAGGTCCTCTGACAATTCCACTTACTTCCCAAAACGTCTCCGATATTCCGCTGGTTTTGGAGCGCGGGACCCGCCTTTCGCTTTAGTGCTTTTCCCATGGTTTTCAGCTTCCCTTGTGACTGAGCACTTGGGGCTATTCCTTCTTGAGGGGTTTTGTTGAGAACTAATCATGCATCAAAAATGGCCTCCGTTTTTTATCCAGACTTCCTAACTGCTAGTTTGCGTCTTGTGCGGTTTCCATGGGCCTCGGTCAGCGTGCTTTGACCGAGGTCCTCATCGTTCCTTGCTGGCTACAAATTGCCACTATCTAGAGGTCTTCTTGATAGCTCACTGTTCACAAGTTTTTGAAGTCTGTCATGATTTGATCCAGTCATAGAACTTTGATAATTTTCATGGATCCAATTCGGATCACGGCCTTCCCACTGAAAAAGATTTTGGACCACCAAAATTTGATTTTCAAGCATCGATTAAGTGAGGATACAATTGTCTTACTTGTCCAATCTCTATCCACTTTGCACTGCTTGGCTTTGAACCCTTGAGCCCATCTCTAAGGTACTCAACATCTCCCCTGCGCGTTGTTCTCACCTTCCTGTCTAGAACTGTGTCTTCATGCAATTCATTAAGATATTTAGGTAACAGGTCATCAATAGAAGGTAGTTGAATCTACTCTTTGGGATCCTCAATTAGTGAAGGTTCAAATAATCTCAAGCAATCTGCATTTACGACTGAGTAGATGTGCATGTAAGCTGGTAAATCAAGGTGAAAAGCATTCTCACCAATCTTCTCAAGTATCTTAAAAGGTCCATACCTAATAGGCTTTAGCATTTTACGTTCACCTTGAATTCTGTCCTTGCTGATGTATAGCCAGACTTGGTCACCAACTTGGAAACTATGCTCCATCCAATGCTTGTCATGCCTTACCTTGTATTTGGCTTGGCTCCTTTCCAGCTGTTCCTGTACTACCTGGTGGATCTCTTGGATTTGTTCAATGAACCTAGTTGCCCTGTCCACATCACTGTGTCCCTCAACTGTGGTTTCTTTACCAAAGACAAAATCCAAAGGAGACCTTCATGTAAAACCAAAATAGGTCTCAAAAGGAGATCTCTGTGTAGAAGAATGTTTTTTTCTGTTGTAAGCATGCTGCACATAACACAAATGTTCATCCCAAAGCTTAGGATGTTTGCTGCAATATCTCCTGAGTAACTGGATCACTGTCCTGTTGACTACTTCGGTCTGACCATTGGTTTGTGGATGGAAAGTTGTGATTTTCTTCAGTTTGGTGTCCATTAGTTCCCACAAACTTGACCGAAACTTCCCCACAAATCGGGTGTCTCGATCAGATACAATGGAAGTGGGTAATCCGAAATGAACCCATACATGTTGAAAGAACAGTTTTGCAGTTTGTTCAGCTGTAATCTCTTTATTACAAGGTATCAAAATACACATTTCGCTGAACCTATCCACAACAACATACAAATAATGATGACCTTTCCTAGATTTAGACAGCCCTCCAACAAAATCCATGGAAACACTTTCCCAAGGATGAGAAGGAACTAGTAATGGAGTGTACAAGCCTAGTTTTCTATTGCTAGGCTTGCTTTTAGCACACATAGTACACCCTCTTACATATCTAGAAACTGTCTCGTTCATTTTTGGCCAATAACAAAATCTTTGCAGCTGTACAACTGTTCTACTTACCCCAAAGTGACTTGATATTAGAAAAGTGTGTGCTTCTCGAATTATCTTTACTCTCTCAGTTTGTGGAATGCATAGCTTCCCACAATGATATAGGAGTCGGTCCTTTACATGATAATCCAATTCTTCTACTCGTTTGCCTTGACTTAAAGTTTCATATACATCTTTGAAATCTATATCTTGAGCATATTGTTCAATGTAGCTCTCATGTAACACAAAATTATGCTTAAGTATAGTAGATGCATTTATAATGGGTCTAGATAACATATCTACAACCTTATTGTGTATGCCCTTTTTATATCTGATGACTAAATGAAACTATTGTAGAAAACCCATCCACCTATAGTGTCTTGATTGTTGCAACTTAGTTTGGGAGTGTAGATATTGAAGTGGTTGATGATCAATATGTATTACTATCTCTTTGCCCATTAAGTAATGTTTCCACTTTTTCACACTCTGTACTAATGCATACAATTCTTTATCATATGTAGGATAGTTAACTACTACAGAATTAAATGTCTCAGAATGATAACATATGGGTTTACCATGTTGTGTCAACACTGCTCCCATGGCATAGTCATTGGCATTCGTTTGGATCTCAAATGGTCTTTGAAGATCAGGCAGTGCTAGTACTAGTGTTGTACTAATCTTTTCTTTCAAGGTGTCAAAGGCTTTCTGCTGTTTGCCTCCCCACTGAAACACCTTGTTCAATCTTGTTAAATCATGTAAGGGAGCTGCAATTAAGGAAAAGTTAGAAATGGACTTTCTCCAATATTGTGCTGCTCCTAAGAAGCTCCTAACTTCTGAAGCAGATTTGGGTTTAGGCCAGTTCACAATGACTACCACCTTAGAGGGATCTATCTTCAATTCACCACCCCATACTATATTTCCCAAATAATTCAAAGATGTTTTGCCAAATTCACATTTTGAGAGTTTAACATAAAGTTTTTCTCTTTTCAAAACATCTAGTGTCTGCTTAACATGCTTTAAATGTTCTTCCCATGTTTTGCTAAATATCAAAATATCATCCAGATACATAATAACAAAATCATCAAGAAAAGGTCTGAGTACATCATTCATTAATCTCATGAAAGTAGCCGGAGCATTAGTTAAGCCAAAAGGCATAACCAGCCACTCATACAATCCCTACTTTGTTTTGAATGCAGTCTTCCATGCATGTTGTTCTGCCACTCTGACTTGATGATATCCAGTATGCAAGTCTAACTTGGAAAAATAAACAACTTCTTTCAACTGATCTAACAGATCATCTATGCGAGGAAGGGGATAACACTTTTTGATTGTTATCTTATGCAATGGTCGATAATCAATGCACATCCTCCACGAGCCATCTTTCTTTCTCACCAAAACGATTGGTGACCCACATGGTGATGTGCTAGGTTTGATGAACCCCTTCTCGAGCAACTCCTACACTTGCTTCTTGATTTCAGAATTCTCTAAAGCGAACAACCTGTACATTCCAATGTTAGGAAATGGACCATCTTGCTGCAAAATAATATCATGCACTATTTCCTTTTTGGGTGGTAGACCTTTAGGTTCTTGAAACAATATATCATACTCTGAAACAACTTTTTCTAAATCAGCTTGATGTTTAGCATCATATCCCTCAAATAAATTGGTTTTATCAGGTTTCTTTTCCTTTACAAGCATCAGTAAGAATTGTTTGCATGAATTTATCATTCGTTTCATTTGCCATGAGTTTATGAGAGTATAATTATTCTTGAGCTTATGAGCTCTTACAAAGTATTCGTTTCCATCTTCAACGAGTAGATACTTATTCTCAGCTCTATAGAAAATAGCTTGTCTGTCATACAAGTAAGGACTTCCTAAAAAAATTCCACATATATCCAAAGGAATTATGTCTAACTCAATCTCATCTACAAATTTTGACCCAAAAGAAAACTTCAGTTTGCATTGTATTGTCACTTGTAGTTGTGCTTTATCATTTAACCATCCTAATGGGTATGGTTTCTTGTGAGGTGTAGTCACTAATCCCAACTTCTTTACAATTGCTTCAGAAATTAAATTTACTTGTGAGCCACTATCAAACAAAGTATCAATCTTTTGATGTTTGGAAATAACTTGAATATGAAAAAGCTCATGTCTTTTTCTCTCATTTTCTTCATCAATAGTAGATTGTGCATAATTACTAGTAGATGCTTTAGAATTCTTACCTCTTATACCTGTGGCTACAATAGTTGTTTCATCTCCTGAGTCTGACCCCAAATCTTTCTGAATAGCTGCAACAGTCTTCTTCTTCTTTCCCTCAAACTTCTTAGGTCTCAGCTCCAGATGCAAAATCCAACAGTGCTCATCATCATGCCCATCCTTCTTACAGTGAGTGCATGAAGCCTTGCTTTTCTGTGCAGTGTTAGCCTTCCTTGCTTTCCATTTCTGTTTTCTTTTCTCCTTATTCTTGCTTGCAGTGGGTTGGAATGATCCCCCAACTTCTGGACTTCCATTCTTTCCTCTAGCTTCTAGATGAGTAGCTTTTACAGATACCTCATCTATACTAGTGGGATTAAACATGAGGATAGTATGCCTCATGTAGATGTGTATACCACCGATGTACTTCAATAGAGTCTTAGGTGAGTCTAATGAGATTCCTAGAATCAATGCTCTCTTCCTAAATTCTTGGGTGTAACCTTGTACACTTTTCCCTTTCAACTGTCGAAGAGTTTGCCAGCTCATCATGGCTTGCTGCATGTAGGCCAATGGATAGAACTGCTTTTTGATTGCAGAAACAAATTCACTCCAGAAAAAAATGGTCTTACCATGTCTCTTCATGTTAGCTTGGGTCCTGCCTTCCCACCAAACCAAGGCAGTGCCTCCAAGGTGTAGGCTTGCCAACTGAATCTTGCTCTTGTCTGAATCAATACTCTGCACTCTGCAATAAACATCAATTTGTCTAATCCAATTGTCCATCTTTTTTGCATTCAACTCTCCATCATATATAGGTAAATCAAATTTAACATCTAGTTTAATCAAATATGCCTTCTTTTTATGTTCAGGGCTATTAGGAGGTGTGAGAAAGCTTTCTTCTTCCCCTTTGCCTTTTGAGTGGTCATGGAAGTGAGACTCTTCTTCTCTTTTATCCTATTTGGAGCCTGATGAGTCTTCATCGTTATGTTTTCTAAAGTCCTTATACATTTCCTCTACCATGGACCTTATGGCTAGGAAACTATCTATGAATTGAGGGTCTGGCCCCACAGAACCTTCCTTTGACATTGTCTTCCGAGGATAGACTCTCCCAATTTCAGGATTAGTTTCGACCAACCCTCCTTCTCCTAATTTGATCTTTGATCTAGTTAGCATTCAACAGCTAAATCCAACTCAATATTGTCTAACCTTAACAGCCTAAAGCTATGATACCACTTGATCTGAAAATCACTTGTGAGTGATCTGAGTTAATTAATTAATGAATGAAGGTATTACAAAATCGTGCTGGTGTGTGTCTATGTTATCTTAGGCAATGGATCGATAATATTGCAAAATACACAGACACTGGAAAATGGGAAACAGTAAGAGAAACATAGTGAGAAAATATAAGAACACAACAAATTAATAAGGAGTTCACCAAATCCTCCTGGGCTACGTCTTTGGTCCAGCTTTCAGTGGTGGCCTTCTTTATTGTGTCTTTAAAACAGAGTTTTTACAATGAGGAGCTCAATTTGAGTCTCCTGAAACAGATGATGCTTAGCAGGGTGGTTCTTGGATTCCCCAAGCCACTAGAGTGCACAGACTCTTCCTTACCAAGTCTCGACCTCAACTGGTCTGAATGGGATGAGTCCAATTTGGTACTCGGTTCCCGACAAACATCCTCATAGGGATTACTTGAATCTCTGAAGCCTTCTGTCTACCCGATGCTGCCTTAACTCTGCAGGTCATCTCGGCTCTCTGTTTCTTGCTTCTGTCTCTTCTATCTCACTGTCTCCTTCTTCTCTCTTATCTCCTCCGTTCTGTTCTCTGTTTGTTCATGGCTTAAAGCTAATCCGTCTCATGACTGTTCGCTTCCTCTTCCACCTCTTTGGATCGCCTGCTGTTGTTCGCTTGGAGTTCCCTGCCTCTGCGTCATTGCTACTGTGTAACATCTCATAGGGAAGTGGCCACTTGTCCTCTCACGAACTGCGC
This sequence comes from Pinus tabuliformis, assembly GCA_031772625.1. Classification (NCBI taxonomy): domain Eukaryota; kingdom Viridiplantae; phylum Streptophyta; class Pinopsida; order Pinales; family Pinaceae; genus Pinus; species Pinus tabuliformis. The sequence goes on from CM062817.1 coordinate 655,455,945, forward strand.
CAGCTCTTTCTCAAACAAATCGATATTTTGGTTACTCTGTGTAATGGTTCATCCACCAAATCAGCGGTCAAATTGGACTTCAACCTTTTATATGCCGTGGCTTATTCCTCCCTCCAATCCGATCATCCATCAGGTGCAATCTCCACTATTAGATCTGGAGCCCCCAGATCCTATGGTGTTCGCTCTTATCGCACAGTTGACTTGAGCGAACATTAGCCCTCGATGAGGGGTGGTTTTCTCTCTCATTCGTCAGACACGCATCAATCAATGTATGGAATCATCGGGTCCTCTGACAATTCCACTTACCGCCCAAAACACCTCTGATATTCCACTGGTTTTGGAGCGCGGGACCTGCCTCTCGATTTAGCGCTTTTCCCACGGTTTTCTGCTTCCCTTGTGACCGAGCGCTCGGGGCTATTCCTTCTCGAGGGGTTTTGCTGAGCACTAATCACACATCAAAAATGGCCTCCATTTTTTGATCCAGACTTCCTAACTACTAGTTTGCGTCCTGCGCGATCTCCATGGGCCTCGCTCAGCATGCTTTGACCGAGGTCCTCATCGTTCCTTGCTGGCTACAAACTACCACTATCCAGAGGTCTTCCTGATAGGTCATTGTTCACAAGTTTTTGAAGTCTATCATGATTTGATATAGTCATAGAACTCTGATAATTTTCATGGATCCAATTCGGATTAGTACCTTAGCATAGCTCGGGGAGGATACCTTGTCTACAAGATCAACAAATCATGTACCTGTATAAAATAATCATGACAATGTATAGAAACATAACATCTAAGCATATAGCCATGCAACCACCATTCTAGCTAGGGTCCAGTCATCAATGCATGATCTTAACAACAACACATACTACAACCTCATGCATGACAAGAACCACTAGATTGTCGTACACATGACCACATGCAAATATTAACATGCGCAAGAAATACATAACCACACATTCTATAACCTTATGCATGATGACATAAATGTACCATTGTATATGGAAAATACACAACCACAATTTAGACAATACACCAGCCTACATGCGAACAACACTCAAGCATAAATATGGGCCACACACACACATAACACATATAATCAAGTACAAACAAACACTTGTAGCAACATGTAGAAATATGTAACCAAGCATGCAAGAAGGTAACCAAACACACAAGAATGACACATGTAGCAAAACATACAATAATCTAACCAATCGTACCAAATGATACATGTAATCGACATAAAAACAGTCATACACTCCCAATTATGCATCCCAAAATAAACACATTAAGTTCCAAATGACAACATCACTACAACAATGATAAACACCATGAAAATGCAACAAACATATGGAATGCAAGTGTGAGATAGACAATTGCAACTAACATGCATGCATGACAACACATAGCCCATCCAGTTAGAGGGGTGAACCATGCTCTGAAACCACTCTGTAACACCCTCCTCCCACATCTACCCAAGAAACCAGCTATACGGGGTAAACATGTAATGAGAGGCCACTATAATATGATTCGACCTCCTAATTCATGTTAAGGAAGTGGAACCGACGGAAACACACCATAGAAACACTCAACATTAGCTACAAGATCCCTGAGAACCATGCCAACACTTCAAGTAGCTTGCCCCTGGGTCCCAATAAGATTTTGGACAACTTAACCCCAAGTCTCTCTCATGCTATAAGCATGCCAACGTCTAAGGACCTCTATTCGCTCTCACAAGCCTACCTACCAGTGTCTAAAGACTCTTTTTTCAGTATTGTGCCAGTGTCCCTGGCATTTGAGCCACTTTTGTAGGCCCAAATCCTAAGTCACTACCCATAATTGAATCATTTCTTCATTATAGTAAAATAACCTGGAAATGAAGTACTAAAGAAAATACTTGATTAAGACCTTGACTGGATCCCTACTAGCCATGACAGGCATTTTGTCAAGCATATCACAAATATGTAAACTATAGGTGTAAATAACATATATGAGCATATGAGTCTCATAATTAGCTGAGAATCACTAAGAAACATTGTTGCCTCAACACATCAACTCTGATTCCATCCATTAGGTCATAGATACATTGATCATTCTGTTGGCATTATGATACATATGTTGTACTTGATGGCAACCCACTCATCTCAGATAATAAATTATAGTGTAGAGAACAGTTCACGCACTTATATGTAGAGAAAAGTTTATTTCATGTAGAGAAAAGTTCACGAACTTTTATGCAGAGAAAAGTTTATTTCATGTAGAGAAAAAGTTACACACTTTCATGCAAGGAAAAGCGTGTATATGTTGGAGAACTTACCTTTGGTCCATGGTAGTTAGTCCTTGGTATTTGAACCTATGAGGAAAAGCGCGTATATGTTGGAGAACTTACCTTTGGTCCATGGTAGTTAGTCCTTGGTATTTGAACCTATGAGGAAAAGCGCGTATATGTTGGAGAACTTACGTTTGATCCATGGTAGTTAGTCCTTGGTATTTGAACCTATGAGGAAAAGCACGTATATGTTGGAGAACTTACCTTTGGTCCATGGTAGTTAGTCCTTGGTATTTGAACCTATGGTTTTGGGCCATGGTACTTCGTCAAAAGTGTTGATCTCACGGTTGGTTCATGGTATTAGTCCAACAGTTTTTTTGATCCTATGGTTTTGGCCCGTGGAATTGTGAAAGGCCTAAGCCTATATAAAGAAAAGGAGATCAACTGGCTAATTTGTTCTTGCAAATTGAATATCTTAAGATCTGAAATATTGGGTTATTGTTTTAAAAGTTTGATCTATGAAAGGGAAGTTGAAAGCGAATCTGTGAAGGGTGATCTCTCGAGCGTTGCAGCTGCGGAAGTGTGGAGGCGCCATAGAAGGCGCAGTGCGGAGACGCCACAGAGGCGCCACAGAAGGCACAGTGCGGAGACGCCACATAGGTGCCACAGAAGGCGCAGTGTGGAGGCGCCACAGAAGGCGCAGTGCAGAGGCGCCACAGAAGGCGCAGTGCGGAGACGCCACAGAAGGTGTAGTGCAGAGGCGCCACAGAAGGCGTAGTGCGGAGGTGCCACAGAAGGCGCAGTGCAGAGGCGCCACAGAAGGCACAGTGCGGAGGCGCCATAGAAGGCGCAGTGCAGAGGCGCCACAGAAGGCGCAGTGCGGAGGTGCCATAGAAGGCGCAGTGCAGAGGCGCCACAGAAGGCGCAGTGCGGAGACGCCACAGAGGCGCCACAGAAGGTGCAGTGCGGAGGCGCCACAGAAGGCACAGTGCGGAGGCGCCACAGAAGGCGCAGTGCGGAGACGCCACAGAGGTGCCATAGAAGGCGCAGTGCGGAGGCGCCACAGAAGGCGCAGGTGCGGTGGTCGCGGCGCCACAGAAGGCGCAGGTGCGGAGGGTTTTGGGTGCATAACTGATGTTTGGTTACTGGTATTGAGTTCAGATAACAACATGATTAATGACTTATCTTTATGTACTAGATCTGGTTGATAACTCTCATAATATCATTGTATATGTATGGATCTGGTGATTGGGTGATTAAGAAGGTTGTTTGATTATGAGCTTCAATGTTGTTGTTGGGTCCAGTATGAAAATTGGATGAAAAGTGGCCTTTCAGATTATGTGTTGTGCTTCAGTGTATCCAGTCTGAAAATTGATGAAACGTGGTACCTGGAGGAGAGAAGATTGTAGGCCAGCGCCTATGTACTAGTATCTAAGCTAGTACAAAAGCTAAGGGAGATCTTTGGAGCATTGTAGCAGGTAGCAGCCTGCGTACTAGTAAATGGATCAGCTAGTACAAGAGCAAAGGGGGTTGTAGCTCCCGTACTGGTATAAGACTGCACCAGTACAAATATTGTAAAAGGATTTTCTTATTAAGAAGAAGATTGAGATGACTTGCAGCAGGTGGTTTTTCTCCCGCATTGGGTTTCCACCTTATATCATGGTGTTCATGTGTGTGCCTTATGTGTGATGATCTATTCTCTATTACGGCATCTGTTATCTGATAATATGGTTGATAATGTTCTAATGCACTCATTGAAGATCATTTAACTTAATCATAAGAAGTTGTGGAAGTAGCATATATGAATCTGATTATGGAAATGAAAAAGTTTTATTCATGTGATAATACTGATTCACTCCCCCCTCTCAGTATTATTTCCAACAATTGGTATCAGAGCAGGTCCTTTGATAGAAGCTTGATCGCTTGAAGGAGATCTGTGGAACAATGGGAAAGAAGCTTAAGAAGAAAGCACCTAAGAAAAAGAAGTCATCTCAAAAGAACTATGACAGTGGGAGAATCGATTGGGGATTAGGTATAAGAAGCTCTTCAGATTCAGAATCAGATTCAGAATCATTATCAGGTATGAATATATTATCCTCTGATGTTCCAGCTATCTTTCCTTTTGGAAGAGATGAAAGTGATAGCGAAACTACTGAATTTGCTCTTATGGGTTAACAAGAAAGATATCAAATAGAGGCAAAATTTAAAAGGCTGACAGACAAAATTAGAGATCAACAAGATCTATTGAACAAAAGGGAATGTGATTTCAAAGAAGAAGCTACCAAACTAAAGGCCCAACTAGAAGAAGGAAACAAGGTAAGAAGGCTACTCAAGGACAAGGAAGACCAATGTCAAAAATTGCAGCATGAAGTGACATCATTAAGAAAAGAAGTCAATGAAAGAAGCACAACCATCAAGAAACTCAAAGATAGATCCAGCTACTATGAAAATCTTGAAGCTACAATCCTCTCACTAAAAGGAGATCTTGAAGAATCAAAGAAGCAGAATACAGATCTACTCCAAGCTATTGCAAAACAAGAAAATGAAGTCACCAGCTTAAAATCTCAACTAGAATGTGCCTTCCGAGTTCGTCAAATGCAGCAGGATCTGAATGAAGAACAAGAAAAGGAGATTCTCAAACTAAGGGAACAAATGGAAGAAGGAAGGAAAGCTGAAGAAGATTTGAAAAAGCAATCTCTTGAAAAGGAAGAACAGCTTCAGGTTGAGGTAAATATCTTGAAAGGTAAACTAGAAGAAAAGGACAAGCTTTTACGATTTCAAGATAGTTCTAAAGTCTTGGATGATATTCTTAGTAGTCAAAGGTCTCCTGCTATAAAGACTGGTCTTGGTTTCCGTGAATCTGTTGAAGGTGAATCTAGTTCACAAGGTGAGGCAAGGAACTCTAAAGAGAAATCTAAAGTGATCAACGAAGAAATGAAAGATCAATCTCATCATCAACAAAGAAAAGAGATTCCTCAAAGAAAATCCTTTACTCCTCCTATGAATAATGTTGAATGTTATGTATGTCATAATCTTGGACATGTTGCAGCTAGATGTAGAAGAAGAAGGGTTCAAGACCATTATGCAGAAATATCATCACATTCAAGGTACTTTTATGGATATTGCTTTGCTTGCAATATGTTTGGTCACAAAGCTGCTGATTGTTACAGGAGGAATATGAAACATGTAAGATGTTATGCTAGTAACAAGCTTGGACATATAGCTAAGGAATGCAGGAACAAAGTGTGGGCACCATATCAAAAGGAGAAAATGTCATCATCACGCTTGAAGATATGGAGGAAAAAGGAAGTATAGTCAGAAAAAGGCGGCACTGCACAACGTACAGACATACCAGAATCAGAGGGAGCTGAAAGTACAAAACTTCAGTGTCCTGAATCTCATATGCAAACTCCATAAAGGAAAGTTGCATATATACGCGAGTTAGTTACTGCACAGTCGCGTATATGATTGTTTCAAGAAAGGCAGTAGGGACAGATTCAAGAGAAGGATCAGTTTTTCTCTAGTTAATAATAATGATGTGTGGATATGATGGTTAGAAGTGTTTTGGTTCTAACTTGATATTGATGATGTCTTGATACTTCTTATTGATATGCATGATCAGACAGATGGCACAGGTTTAGAGGGAGCATATGGACTTAATGCATTATTGGCATTATGGTTAATAGTCCTTGGTGATGATACTTATATGGATAAATGATTCATCTTGCTATGGTTATGAGTTGTTCACATGGTTCTTGGATCAGATTTATGGTTGATTCTCTAATGATGCTTGCATGGGAAGCACTTAGCTTGAATTCACATCTTCTTAATGTTGAGTCACTCATATGCTGTTGTCGTCATATGCATAAAGATCATATATTACAGTTATGATTCCTTTCATTCTTGGCACAAATGGATGAGGATTGTTGGCTAGATACAGGGATGATTATTCAAAGTTGCATTGTTGGAGACATGATGATAATGAGCTCTTATCTATATGATGATAGGATTGTTTCATACATATGTTGATTAATGCAGATATTCCCAATTGATGATACTTGATTCATGTAGATCTGGATGGCTATGATGTTTCTCACATAGAATGTGAAATTCTGTTGATGCGGACATACCTTGATGATTCATGCACTAATACAAGTTGCTGGTCTAGTTGCTGTTGACAGATACTATGGAGCAGATCATAAAGTGTTTTTGCTGATGTTCATCTTATTTAGGTGATGTCATATCAAGACTCATGATGTAATAGTGTCATCTCTTCAGGTCATGTAACGACCTATGCTGGTTTCCCCACTATGCCTGGGATGAAGATGTAATGTATTTGGTTTTCATTTTTCTGATATATCCCCACTTGGTTGGGTGATGGATGTATGTATTGAATCTTTTAGGAAGGTCATTTGTGATGTAGAACATCCTTTTGCAGACCTTGCTTACAGTCAGGGGGAGCTTGAGCATGAACAACACTATATAATAGAGCAGACATTTCAGCTTGTTCTCAGAAAGAGCATGATCAGATTGGTGCACCATGACATATACAAAGGGGGAGCTCATTCAGAGATTTCAACAGGTACTCAGGGGGAGCTTATAATTCATTTTTGGCATTATGATACATATGTTGTACTTGATGGCAACCCACTCATCTCAGATAATAAATTATAGTGTAGAGAAAAGTTCACGCACTTATATGCAGAGAAAAGTTTATTTCATTAGAGAAAAGTTCACGCACTTTTATGCAGAGAAAAGTTTATTTCATGTAGAGAAAAAGTTCACGCACTTTCATGCAAGGAAAAGCGCGTATATGTTGGAGAACTTACCTTTGGTCCATGGTAGTTAGTCCTTGGTATTTGAACCTATGAGGAAAAGCGCGTATATGTTGGAGAACTTACCTTTGGTCCATGGTAGTTAGTCCTTGGTATTTGAACCTATGGTTTTGGACCATGGTACTTCGTCAAAAGTGTTGATCTCACGGTTGGTTCATGGTATTATTCCAACCGTTTTTTTGATCCTATGGTTTTGGCCCGTGGTATTGTGAAAGGCCTAAGCCTATATAAAGCAAAGGAGATCACTTGGCTAATTTGTTCTTGCAAATCAAATATCTTAAGATCTGAAATATTGGGTTATTGTTTTAAAAGTTTGATCTATGAAAGGGAAGTTGAAAGAGAATCTGTGAAGGGTGATCTCTCGAGCGCTGCAGCTGCAGAAGTGCGGAGGCGCCACAGAATGCGCAGTGCAGAGACGCGACAGAGGTGCCACAGAAGGCGCAGTGTGGAGACGCCACATAGGCGCCACAGAAGGCGCAGTGCAGAGGTGCCACAGAAGGCGCAGTGCGGAGGCGCCACAGAAGGCGCAGTGCAGAGACGCCACATAGGCGCCACAGAAGGCACAGTGCGGAGGCGCCACAGAAGGCGCAGTGCGGAGGCGCCACAGAAGGCGCAGTGCGGAGGCGCCACAGAAGGCGCAGTGCGGAGGCGCCACAGAAGGCGCAGTGCGGAGGCGCCACAGAAGGCGCAGTGTAGAGGCGCCACAGAAGGCGCAGTACGGAGACGCAACAGAGGCGCCACAAAAGGCACAGTGCGGAGGCGCCACAGAAGGCGCAGTGCGGAGGTGCCACAGAAGGCGCAGTGCGGAGATGCCACAGAGGCGCCATAGAAGGCACAGTGCAGAGGCACCACAGAAGGCGCAGGTGCAGTGGTCGCGGCGCCACAGAAGGCGCAGGTGCGGAGGGTTTTGGGTGCATAACTGATTTTTGGTTACTGGTATTGAGTTCAGATAACAGCATGATTAATGACTTATTTTTATGTACTAGATCTGGTTGATAACTCTCATAATATCATTGTATATGTATGGATCTGGTGATTGGGTGATTCAGAAGGTTGTTTGATTATGAGCTTCAATGTTGTTGTTGGGTCCAGTATGAAAATTGGATTAAAAGTGGCCTTTCAGATTATGTGTTGTGCTTCAGTGTATCCAGTCTGAAAATTGATGAAACGTGGTACCTGGAGGAGAGAAGATTGTAGGCCAGCACCTATGTACTAGTATCTAAGCTAGTACAAAAGCTAAGGGAGATCTTTGGAGCATTGTAGCAGGTAGCAGCCTGCGTACTAGTAAATGGATCGGCTAGTACAAGAGCAAAGGGGGTTGTAGCTCCCGTACTGGTATAAGACTGCACCAGCACAAATATTGTAAAAGGATTTTCTTATTAAGAAGAAGATTGAGATGACTTGCAGCAGGTGGTTTTTCTCCCGCATTGGGTTTCCACCTTATATCATGGTGTTCATGTGTGTGCCTTATGTGTGATGATCTATTCTCTATTACAGCATCTGTTATCTGATAATATGGTTGATAATGTTCTAATGCACTCATTGAAGATCAATTAACTTAATCATAAGAAGTTGTGGAAGTAGCATATATGAATCTGATTATGGAAATGAAAAAGTTTTATTAATGTGATAATACTGATTCACCCCCCCCTCTCAGTATTATTTCCAACACATTCAATTACAAGCAAAAAAATGATGAGATCCATACATAGCTGTTGTCATAAAACACATACATAACCATCATAATAGCAACATAAATAGCCATGAAGGTACAACCATATAGACCACATATAATCCATCAAAATACTCATAGAAATATAAGTAGAAATAATCTCATATTAGTGATGTGAAATCCAAACTCGAGATGTGACTTCCACATTCCACCTGATCGTAGAATGGTTTAGCCAAGTATCTCTTCAATCATTTACCCTTGTGCCATATTCCAAACATGAACGTGGGATCTCATAGAACACATCAATCAAAAACCATCTAGGGCTTCCATAGGCCATCCATCTCAACCCATCAAGTAGTGATTCCACCTCATGGATAGACATCACAAAACCATCATCAAATTGGTGTCCATCCAAGCCTTCTAGGGCTTCTAGAGTGTTTTTCCAACCAATACTTCCAGTACTATTAACTCAACCCACATCTTATAAATGGCGTCCAGAGTGTTTGTCCAACCAGGGCTTCCACGACTAGTAACTCAGCCCACCAAGGGCTTCCAGAGTGTTTGTCCAACCAAGGCTTCTAGGACTAGTAACTCAACCCACCAAGGGCTTCTAGAGCATTTTTCCAACCAAGGCTTTCAGGACTAATAAATCAACCCACCGAGGACTTCCAGAGCATTTGTCCAACTAGGGCTTCTACAACTAATAACTCAACCCAAGCTAAGGAAACATGAGAACCAACCAAAAGAAATCAAGGAAAACAAACCCACAATCACCATGGATATACAGGAAATGGCAAGGCTAGGAAAATCCACTATAATCCCAACCATCCTCCATGTCAATGATAGATCACAACCAACAATCTACATGCATATGCCATGCATGCCAAAACTGGTGAAGGGAACATACATGCAACTCAGTACCTGCAAGAAAATCTGGTGTAGATGTTGATCCCAATGTCTTCTTGCACTTTCCTATGCTTCCTTTTCCTTCTTGCTCCAAGAATCCAAGTATGCCACACCCTACAAGAGTGCTCCAAGAAAACTCTAAATCTCCAAGAGTATGAGAGAGAGAGATAATAATGAGAGAGCTCCAACACTGAACTAAAAAAAGGTTACCAACTGATCCTCAGAAGCCTTTTTATGAATGAGGCCTCTATTTTCTTCATTTCCATTATTTTCCTTCATTTTCCTCCTCACATGCAACTTTTGACTTTTCACCTCCCTTTTCTCCTAATTTCCATTATTTTCATAAATAAATGTGCCAGAAATGCCATTTTTCCTTTGCAAAGCCTTAGCCATTTCCTTTTCCAATTTCCTTAGCCATTAATAACCAAATGAACAACCACACTAGGATGTCTTTCCCAACATTCAACTTGGAATAAGTTTCCCATCAACCATGGTTATTATTTTTCCTTTATTAAATTTTATTACATGGAATTTTCACTAGGGCTGTTACAGCATCTTGGTCCAAGACCAGGGGAAAACCCCACAAGGGAGAACCCTTTCAAATCTTGTTCTTTAATATATCGTCATAAAAAGTTTTCATTAGAGAGTACAGTGAGCCTAATACATATATTTGCAATGGATATTTACAAAACATATCTACAAATCTACATAACAACAGAGAGAAACACATATCTACTAGATCACTAAAGCCAACTATCAACCCAATTTCAAAACCCTGCATGCTCTCAACAAGACTGATTGCATGCATCTGAAACTCTCCAGACGCTCTCTCGAACACTATGTAAGGGTGTTTGTGACTGCTCTGGCACTCTCAGGAAGACTTTGTGCATGCGTTTGGGGTCAATCACACCCAAAACCCCCAGACACTCCCTTCTAGTTACTGTGTGTGCATCTGGGACTGCTTGGACACTCTCAAGATTATGCTGTGTAGGTGCCCAGGACTAATACAGCTCGATCTATCTCTGAAATCCTGGATGCTCCCTTAGGCTTTTGTGCCAACATCTAGGGCTTTCTAGACATTGTCTCGACCACTGTGTGCCAGCATCCAACGAATAAAATTCCAAGTTCCATGTCAGCATCCACGAATCAGAAAACCCTAGATTTGTGCAAGCTTCACACCTATGATTTCAAACCCTTGCATGAAATCCTTCCATCAGACCATGTGAATTAAGACAAAAGCGAAGAATATAAGATTACTTGATCAATGTGATGAAATGAGCTTGAGGTTGCTTCTATTTATAGGATTTTTTGAGGGTCCACTTGGGGTTGAGGCTGAACTAAACAATTTCACATGTGCATAGGGCCAACCCATTCCATTATACATGTATGAATAAAATAATTCAAAAATCAACTTTTGCTTGACCAAATAGGGTGATATTTAGGTTGATTTTGGTCCTCTTGAGAAGAGGAGTTTAATGAAACCATCATATCAGTCATATGAGTTTTCCAAGGTATAATTTAACCCTAGCTACAAAAATTAACACATGGGTGAGGGAAGGAAGCGTTTGCAATGTTGGACTCATGGCAAGGATCATTGTAGGAGAGATTGTCCACAGTATCAAGGTGGAAGATCACAAATTTACAGTGCTCGGGAGGCCAAAAAGTTGGGGATGTTGGAGAAATTATTCCTTATATTTATGTAGGATTGGATAATAGGGAGGATGCTCATCAGGCATCTATTATGGAGATCGAAGGTAAGCTTTGTGATCAAGTTGTTTCTATTTTGATTGACCCTCAGTCTAACTATAGTTATATCGAGTGTGACCTAGTGGATAAGTGTTGCTTGAATATAGAAGTGCATGCAGAATATTAGTTAGTGCAATTGGCTACAAGCATTATGAAAAGAGTTCATCATTGGTTAAGATCTTGTGCATTTGAGCTTAAAGGTATGTACATAATAGTGCATCTAAAGGTGCTTTCGTTGGGATCATATAGTTTGTTGTTTGAGATGGATTGGTTGTACATTCACAAGACTAAGGTGGATTTATATTCTAAGGCTATTGAGTGCTTGGATGATGATGGAGAGAAGATAATATTGCAATGTAATAAGAAGCCTTCATCAGTGAGAGTGGTTATAGCTATGAAAGAAAAGCACAGTAGAAACAAAGGGTGTGTATTGTTTGTAGTTCACATTTCAAGTGACCAAGGAAAAGATGTTGAGGGTGATGAATTCTTGAAGAGGTATCTAGTTTTCCAATAGTTTCAAGATGTGTTTCAAATAAAGATATCATAGTTACCACCTCATAAGGAAGTGGAATTTTATATTGAGTTGATGCATAGAGCAGTGCCAACATCAAAGGCATCGTACATAATGAGCACTCCAGAGTTGGTGGAATTGAAGTTGCAGTTGAAATAAATGGTTGACAAGGGATACATTATGCCAAGCGTGTCGCCTTGGGGTGCACCCGTATTGTTTGTGAATAAGAAGGAGGGTACTGTTAGGTTGTGTATTGGTTATAGGTGGCTAAACAAGGTGACAACTAAGAATAGATAACCCTTGACGTGGATTGATGATTTGTTTAACTATTTGAAGGGAGCAACAATGTTCTCAAAAATTCATTTGAGATCAGTATATCATCAGGTACTCATCAAAGAAGAGGACATCTACAAGACTGCTTTCTAGACCAGGTATGGGAATTATGATTTAGTTATGGTTCCTTTTGGTTTGAGTAATGCTACAACTACTTTCATGTGTTTGATGAATAGTGTGTTTAATCCTGACCTGGACAAGTTTGTGATGGTATTGATTGATGATATATTGATATATTCTAAGAATGGGGAAGGGAATGAAGAAATCCTAGAGGTAGTATTAAGATTTATGAGAGAGCATTAATTGTATGCAATACTTAGGAAATGCAGTTTCTTTTAGATAGAAGTCCATTACTTGGGGCATGTGGTTTCCAAGGAAGTTATAGGAGTGGACTCAAAAAAGATAAGAGATATCATGAAGTGGGAAACTCGTAGGAATGTGGATGAGGTCAAATCATTTATGGGGCTAGTAGCTTATTATAGAAGGCTCATTAGGAAATTCTCACAGAGTTCCTATCCTATTATATCTTTACAGAGAAAAGGAAAGAAATTTGAATGGAAAGATGAATGTGTAGCTAGTTTTGAGCAATTGAAGTAGTTGCTTGCAAATGCTCCAATTCTAAATATTTCAAATCTAGATAAAGAGTTTGTGGTATGCATAGATGCTTGCAAGCGAGGACTTGGTGGAGTCCTGATGCATGAAGGACATGTAGTATGCTATGAGTCAAGGAAATTAAATGAGCACGAGAACAAATATGTGATGCATGATCTTGAGTTGGTAGTGATTATTCATGCTTTGAAGATGTGGAGATGCTATCCTCTTGGCCGAAGGTTAATTTTGATGAGTGATCCTAGTGGGTTGAGGTACTTGTTTGACCAACTTAATATGAATGCTAGGAAATCTAGGTGGTTAGCTACGGTGAGTGAGTTTGACTTTGAGATCAAGTACATTAAGGGTAAAGAGAATACGGTTGTGAATGCTCTTAGCAGAAGAGTGTAGGTAAATCACATTTCACCTATGAGTTCTTATCAGATAGACTTGCAATAGAAGATATCATAGGAAGGAAAACATGATGGTAGGTACTAGCAACTTAAGCATAGGCTACAACACTAGGGTATAGGTGAACATGATGTGGATTATCATCCCATTGTAGATGGCTTGGTCATATTTAGGGACAGGATCTATGTTCCAGATAACAATGAGATCAAGAAGCTTATATTGAGGGAATTTCATGTTAAACCATATTCACGTCACCTAGGATATCAAAATACATTGAAAGTGGTTAAGAAATTTTAACATTGACTGAACTTGAAGAAAGAGGTGGCTAAGTATGTTGTGAGATATTTGGATTTTCAGCAAGTAGAATTAGAGTGCAAGCATCTAGGAGGTTTACTGCAATCAATTCAAATTCCAGAGTGGAAATGGGAGGTCATTCCATGGATTTCATTATAGGTTTTCGAAGGACATCTAGATAGCATGATTCTATTATGGTTATGGTTGAGAGGTTGACCAAGGTATATTAATTCATTCAAGTGAAGTCTATGAATTAAACTCGTGAGGTAGATCATGTCTTCATAAGGGAAATAGTAAGATTGTGTGGTATTCCTAGGAAGATTATGTCAAACAAACATGCCAAGTTCACTTCCAGGTTTTGGAAGAAGTTATTTATAGGTTTAGGGACAAAGTTTTCCTTTAGTACAATTTATCATCTGTAGACAAATGGATAGACTCAACAAGATTCTTGAGGACATGTTGAGAATGTATGTTATGCATTGGAAGTAGAAGTGGGCAGAATATATTCCACTGCTAAATTTTGCGTAACAATGGGTATGAGGAGTTCTTGAAGCTGAATCCACTTGAGGCACTTTATGGGTGGAGATGTAATACTCCTATCAATTGAAGTGATCTAGTGAATAGGTTATTGATTGGATCAGACATGTTGGTAGAGATGGAATGGGAAATGCACATTACTAAGAAGAATTTAAAGGAAACACATTAGAGGTAGAATAATTTTGCAGATCAACAAATGGTATTTAAGGAGTTTCAAGTTGGGGAGTATGTGTACTTGTACATTAAGCCCTATAAGAGCTCCTTGAGGATTAGATCATGTGCCAAGATGACACCTTGGTATTTTGGGCCTTTCGAGATCCTTGAGAGGATTAGACCAATGGCCTACCAACTTGCACTACCTCTGACAATGAAGATACATGATGTTTTCCATGTTTCATTGCTTAAGAAGTATGTGAAAGATGTTGATCATGTGATTGATTGGTATTTATTGTAGGTGGAGCCAGAAGGATAATTCTAGCTAGAACCTCAGTGTATTTTTCAGCGAAAGACGCTCATGCTCAAGAATCGAGCAGTCGAGCAAGTTAAAGTGCAGTGGAGGAACTTTGGGCCCGATAAAGCTGCATGGGAGATGACTAATCAGATGTGGGATATGTATCCTTCTTTATTCATTACTTGAGAGGATGTATTATGATATATGTTTTTATGTTGTGTTTTAGTTATGTCTATATATACATATGTATGTAAATACCACATCGAGTTTTGTTATAAAGCTCCAATAAGTGGTATGGTGTTCATGATATTTTGGTTATGTCTTTAGCAATATGATATGATGTAAATGTCGCAACGAGTTGTGTTATAAATCTCCATGGGACACATGTGTTTTGCTAGTTTCTAAGTGTCATTGAACACCTAGGGTGGTATCACCCCAAGGGGGAGGGGTTTGTAAGAACCCCTGGTTGATTTCCTATGTAAATAAAAATAATCATAACCAAGGTCATGGGACACATATTCCAAGATGAGTGTTAGGAAAAGCATAGTAACAGGGATCACTTGTGATTAATTAATGTCTATAGAAATTGGAAAAGGAAAAATAATATTAATTAGAATTTGTTTTATGAAATAAAGGAAAATAGGAGAAAAGGGAGATGAAGGGTCACAAATTTTCATGAGGTAAATTGAAGAAAAAATGAACGAAAATGAAGAAAATAGAGGCCTCAATGATAAAAAAGTTTTTGAGGATCAGTTCATAGCTTTTGTCGTTTGAGATTTGTTCTATTAAGTCTTTAGATATCCCACTCAATCTCTCATTCTCTCATACCCATGCACACTTAGCATTTTCTTGGAGAATTATTTGAGTACTTAGGCATACTTTGGATTTGGGTAAAGAAGTAAAGCATAATGGAGCAGCTGGATCATCAGCTATAACTAAAAAAAAAATCACGTAACATGTTGAGTGTGTGATTTCCTCGCTGATTCATGGATGCATGATATATGCATGTGATTATCTAGTTATGTGTTGTCATTAGCATGGAGGATTTCTTAGATTGATAATCATTTTAGCATTTCCTTGCCATTTACTGGATAGACATGGTGTTGTGGGTTTTTCCATTTGATTATTTTTTGGTTGCTGCTCATAATTCCTTATGGTTGTTAGTTGGAACAAATGCTTTGGAAGCCCTGGAACAACTTGGATTTAGTTACTAGTCCTGGAGCCTGGGTTGGGACAAATGATTTGGAGCCCTAGTGGGTTGAGTTACTAGTCCCTAGAGTCGAGTTAGACAAATGTTCTGGAGCCCTAAATAGTTGTGGGTTGAGTTACTAGTTCCTAGAGCCTTGGACAACTTCGGTAGAGACTGATCTAGTTGGTGTTAGTGATGTATGAATGTGAGGTGGAACCATTGGTTGATGGTTAAGGTGGTTTGGACTGTAGAAACCCTGGTTTGGTTTTGTTTGGTGTATTCCATGAGATCCCACTTTCACGCTTGGAATATGGCATGGGGGTGATTGGCTGAAAGAGAGATTTGGTTTAACTCAATTCATGGTCGAGTGGTACATGCAAGTCTCTAACTTGGTTGTCTTTTGCACATGTTAATAGTATATTTTTTACTATTGTATTTTATGAGTACTTTTACTTAAGATTATGTGGCTTTGATGGTTGTTCTATCATGGTTATTATTCTTCTTATATGATGGTTATAAGCATGGTTCCATAACAAGTTCTAGCTATGGATCTTGATACATTTTGATTATTTGATGAATGCTTAATGAATGCATGAGAAAAATGTTGTTGCAGCTATTATGAGAGGGAATTATACTTTCTTGGTGATTCTTAGATAAGTTTTAGGCCCCTATGCTCAATATGTATTCATGACCTATAGATTACTTGTTCACCATATATTTGATGAAATCACTGTCATGGTTAGGCCTGGTTAGGTCAAGTCCTTAATTACGTTTTGTATGAATGTCTTTTTCCTAATGTTATTTATCATTATGGAAAGTCTCATTGAGTTTTAGGAAGTTTTCCGTAGGCTAGTGTAACACCCCTCCATTTTCTATGTTAACAATTGTTTATTTTTCGATATGGGTTGTTTTAGATTGAATGGCTAGGAAGGCATGATAGACTTGTGAAATGAGGTGATCAATAATGTTATTGTGATCTAATTAATAGATTATTATCAATAAGTAAAATGTTGGAAATTACTCAGGAAAGAATCACTAGAGTTACAAGATTCTTGCCAAGTTGGAAACAGTTATTGGTGGTTAAATTTCAAGATAAATCTTCCCCTAAATATATCCTAAAAACATTCCTTAGAGAAGGTTTTGTTAAATCACTTAGTTGAAGAAAGATGCTAAGTTGGGGTGAGCAAAGAACTACAGGAGAGAAAAGAAAGCTTTAAGGGAAAAGGAAAAGAACCTTTTTCAAAAAAAAAAAAACAAAAAGGCCTACGCAAATTGATTGGTAGACCCAAAAGGCATGACGCTTCGGAAGGTCAAAGCAGTAAGTCAGGCGGGTATCAATCAGCAGGCATCAAGAGATAGAGAAGGCAGTAAGGAAGGTCTAAGTTAGGTCGAAGGAAGGTCCGGCAATTTCTATTTCCCCCCCACCACGTGCCCGATAGGTAAGAAAGTCTGTTGGCCATAAATTAATCGCTCCGCGGACAAGTATCTCCATGCCAAATATGAGGCGGTATCTCCTCCTTGTATCTCCCGAAGACCTCGCTGCCTTCATCGACCGGAGACCGAATCGGATAACTTATTTAAAAAAATCTATTGGGATGGAAAATTACAAATGAAATCACTAAGGAATAAATTCCATTGTTGATTCCATTGGCAATCATATCTCAACTCAGGGGGAATTGTTGAAGGAAGCTCATGGTTGGGAGGAATGTGTTTCAATCTTGGGTAATTTTCAAGTAGTGAATATGGTTACAATTCTAGCTATACTATTTTATTAAAAGTCTTTGACAATTGTTAGGCATATTTTATATGTTTTATTTATTCTTTTTAGATGATCATCAATAAATGAATGTGTATTCTAGAAGTAGAATCGTATATGTACTCAATCAATGATGCATGCATGGTAAACACCTTACTTAATATGTTTTGATGACTACTATGTAGTTCTGGGTTAGATTTCACTGCTCGTTGTGGATTTTCTTAATTTCCTTACATACGCAAGTGCATGCATTCAAGATTAAATGGTTCTATAGAATTTCAGAGGTATTAAATAAGTTGGAGAAATATTATTAGTATGTGATCATGCCTAGAATTATTGTTTATGCATACAATAGGTCTGAAAGATTTAACATCACTTATACAGGTTGTAACTCCACTAGGACTTAAGATTGATGAGAATACATGTTATCCCCTTTAGAAGTAGGTATGACTTGAGAGAGGAAGTAGGGTCAGGTGATAAATTAATCCCATAAGAATTCTAAACTATGTGTTCAATATTCAATGTAGGACAAACCCATCATACCCTTAATAATGACTACGCTTAATATTGGACTACATGATTGTGTGTTGAGACAATGAATCTAAATAAAATAGACGAAACCTCTATATGATGCAAACCAAAAATATTATGGATTTCATGACCGAAGAAAAAAATAGGTCTGCAATTTGTTACAGTAAGTAACCAAACTTACTGGAAGACAAAACGCTAGTTGTGGCATACTACCAACATACTGAATATAAGCATTCCTCATATTCTACCATATAACTCATATGCGATGCAAATAACCAGTAAATAATGTGTGCTAACTTTGTATAAAAGAGAATATAAAAGAAAACATTGGAAAAACTAATACTCAGTCACTCTAACAACTATGGACACAAGAAAATGGTATAGAAAAAGGTAAATATACTAGTTATGAAAGTATCACCAAATACATTTAGGGCATATTTCCAAATTATTGTCCAGAAATAACTTACTATCAACAATAATATTTATCAGGAGTCAGTTTCTTGTTGGTGCTAGTAGTAATGAAAAGCATAATTAAACCAGTAATTTCATTTAAATACGAAACTTAACACAAATTGTATAATTGTTCACTAGGTTATAAAACCCCTTTGTTCAAATATTCCAAAATACATGTCTAAATACTATCGTCAGAAGTGGAGCATCCATTTTATTTAAATAATAGAATTACACTTTATACACACAACCCACTTTAATGAAACTCATTCCTAACATTTTGAATCCCCTAGGATAGATGTAATACGAAAATAACTAACAGGTGTAGTGAATGCACTATTGAAACAAAAAGAACCTCGACATGTTGGGCCAAACTTGAAAACCCATGAAGAGAGAACTTATTTCAATACAAGATGAAATATTAGATCCCTTACAATTCTACTTGATTTGTGCCTTGGTAACCAAAACTTTCGTACCTATAGAAAACAAACAAGAGTTTTGGTTAAAGGAAGTTAACCTATGTACAAAATAATTGATATGCGCATAAAGAGGAGAAGTTATTTTGTTACTTGGGTTGTAGATTATCTTGTCATTTCCAAAGGGCCTATGCCACCAGAGTGGAAAGAAAAAAATGGTTAGCAAATTTCATGCCAAATATACATATGTAGGCTCGATGAGAAAGAAAATCTTAAAATTGACAAGTAGAGATAAGTTGTACAAATTACAAGAAGCTATGAGTTAGAGAAAATAACTGAGTAAAATAACAAATTTCTTTTCTATTTCCCATAAAAGGTTGGTGCCCCACCATGGCAACAACATAGTTGGGTTTGTTTCTCACTATGAGGAATTGGAACAAAAACAATGAATTTCCAATTTTCCTTAGAAGCAGGTATGAAACTGCTACCATAATTTAGGAAAGGAATAGGGGGAAAATGAAGAGAAAATATCTTAAAATGAATGGGAGAGGATGCACTATATTTTTGGTAACACCAAAATGAAAACCCATAATTTCCAGACGAAAAATTGCAAATTATTAAATGTAGAAAGAATTATGGTAAGTAACAAAGTGGAATTCCAACCCATAGAAAATGTGATTCATGTCATAGTGCTATAATACTTTCTTAGAAAAAAAAATATACAAGGAATTAAAGACATGGTCTGAAGAATATATGTATTCATTAAGCTAAGGAAGCCTCCATTCCACTAGAATAGAAAAAAAAAGGTAAATCTCAGAAACCCAAGGTGAACCCCATGAAAAAAAACACGTAGAAGCAAAAGCAGAGAAACTAGTCAAACCCAGGTGGAAGGATAAAAAGAAAGGAAAGAAAGAAATATAGTAAGGAAAAGGAAAAAACACTTGTAAGTGAAAGCAAAGAAGCTAGTCAATCCTAGGTGGAAGGATAAAAATAAAGGAAAAAGATTAATACAATCAAGGTAGTAGCTAGAGCAATCTATCGAAACAAACATTTCACAAATTTAAAGAACCAACGTAGAAAGAAATTTATAATTTATACTAAATTCGTTGTGTGATGGTTCTGAAGACTACCAAGTTCTAGAACATTATCTTTCTAGGTGGTAGGGAAGAAAATATCCTCTATAATATATCACAATTGCAAAAAAAAACCTCCTTCCCTATAACGATGCTCTGCAACATGAAAAGAATGGAATAGAGGGAAAGGAGCTTCAGGAAAACAAATTTAGGGTTAGATGGAAACCCCAAAATTGACCTCCTCCATTGGATGCAAACTAGATCATCCTCATTGTTGATTGGAACCATGGGTGGGAGGGGCATGTGATCATCACATGAATGCTAGGGATGGAGCCAATTAAGAATCCTCGTTTGTGCGATAGTACTAGTATAGGGTCAATTAAAAAAATAACTCACTTAAGATCTAACATGATTTATTTCATTTTCAAATTAGTGCTACGTATTATTAAGTGAAATAGATGAACAACCCATAAATTATACAATAGCATCATTCAACATAACCCGTAAGACAAATAAAAAATCAATGCAATAAACTTGTCATGTAGCTAATCATTAGGCTAGGGAAACACATGAACATGATACCCCCATATGGATTTCTTTCCACTAGTCACAAACCATAAAGGAATTAATGCACCACCATTTCCATTTCACCAACTAATCTTTGTGATAGGTATGGGTCAAAAAAATAAATAAATAAATAAAATTTTAGATAATGGGGACATGACATATGATATGAGAGCTCCAAGTTTCAAAACTGAGCCTACAAAGAACCACCATAATTAAAATTATTTGAATAGTATTGTGAATCAAGTTTGAAATGGGTATAATAATGCTGATCTGTGTTGAATTATAAGGTGCTCAAGCGAAGGAAGGTTACAACCTAGAATGGCGGATGATTCAAATTTACCTATGGTAGAAGGAGAAGAAATTTATGTTGAATTAAGAGGAGGAAGTGCCCAACCTCCAACAAAATTTATAGAGATCATAAGAGGTCTACAACAAGAGCTATCTCATATCAAAGCCATTAATGAGTGGTTGTTGAAGGATATTGAAGAACAAGAAAGGATTATAAGGGATTTAAATGAAAAATCTAGTCCTAGAATAATAGAAGCAAGAGAGGATGGAGGAAAAACAGAACCACTGAGAAGAAAAAATGTTGAGACCGAAATAAAAAATAAAAAAATATGAAAGTGGAGATGAATCTGATAAAAATTGTCCAGAGACACATGGAAGAAGAAAGTGGAGTTGCAAGGGGAATTCAAAATAATAAACCCCCTACATTTGACAGTGAAAAGGAGTAGGATGTTGTTGGGCCTCTAAATTACACACAAATTAAGGTCTGTCTAACATTTACTAGGCACATAGAGGGTATATTAATCTCTCTATCTACACTTAATAATGTTTTTTTAGCCTTAATATGTTGTTAGTAAGGTTTAAAGATAATTTCATATTATGTGCCAATATTATTTATTTTCGAAGAATGTTGAGAGAATATGGAGTAAATTCTCAATGAGATAATATAACAAATTTATCCTTACTATAGGATGGACCAAGATTGAATAATAAATGAACTAAATATCATGAAATTATTGACAAATTTTGGAGCTACACTTATTGAGAAAATTTTGGAATGTGTTTCTTGTCATTTAATGAAGATTCCTAGTGTTGGGAACGAGACCCACTTTTTTAGGGATTTGGAAGGGAAAGCTACCTCCTTTCAAGGATAATGCTTCCTCATCACTTTGTATAAGAACCAATTAGAATTAGCATCTAGAGGCATGTATTTCTTAGTCTTCTTGTCGAGAAAACTTGTTATTCAGTAGCTCCACTTTCATTTACAGTAGGGATGTACTTGGATTGATTCAAATAATGAAGTTATTTAGTAGCTCCCCTCCTATGAAATCACAAGTAAGGAATATCATCGCTACAGGTAAGTCATCTCTGCTTATGTTTTCTCGAAAATACTATGCAAATGGGTAGAGATGACTTACCTGTAACAATGACGTTCTTTAATTGTGATATCAAAGTTGAACGTTATTTGAATTCCACTAACCGCAACAAAGTTTTAGGGATGACTCTTCACCCAAGCATAAGCTTAGTTGAACACAATCTTTCTACAATAAGCCAACCCCAAACCCTAAATCAATGTATCAATGTGAGGGAATCCTTTGTATCAGAACATGTTTCTCCGAAGAGAATGAATGAGGGAATAGATGAATCTCATCCTCCTCACCATCCATTAAATAGACCAAAAAATGGAAAGGGATCCGCATGCACACATTCCATGTGTCAACATGCAACTTTTATTTTTTATTTTAAGTTTTACTTAATTTAATATTTTCTTAATTTAACTCTTTCTTATTTTATTTCTTTTTACTTTTTGTTAACTTTACTTATTCTTACTATTTTTATAGTTTACTTTTTTAAATATTTATTTAGAACTCCAAATTTATTATTTTCTATTTTATCTATTTATTATTATTGTATTTTCTTCATTATTTATTATTATATTTTCTTTATTATTTACTATTTACCATTATTATCTTTTCTTTAATATTTATTATTTATTTACATATATTTTAATATTATTTTATTTTATTTACTTCTTATTATTTTATTATTATTAGGGGATATTACAAGAATGTAAATTCTCTATATCACGTTGTAATAGGAATTATTCCTTGCTAGTCCATGGTTGCAATTTTTTTGCACAACTTTACCAGAACCCTTTGATATACGCAGTCATTGACGCATGCAACCACACACAAACACACATATATAAACACATATATAACTAGAAATGTATTAGTACTTTATGGAAGTTGAAGAAAATAATTGAATAGGTGTAACAAGATTCCATTCATGTTCACAACATGCCATATATGGTTCATTTAAGAGCATATATTCCTAATGCTCAAAATGAGAAACCCTCTGATAGTTGTAGCATAGTTAACCATGAAATTTCATACACCTTAACAACTCAACTAGATTCTTAAACAGACATCAAGAATAATGAAATAATCAATGGTATATCAACATTTACTGGAATATATTGATTCCCACATTCAACACATACAAAAATATTCATGCATCACATCCTATTGCAAACACATGTAGGAAGATTCATTCCACTATTAACATTGCCAAAACACTCTTGGCCATAGAATGTCATTAACTACAATTCCAATACAACAAGATATATAGGGAGCATGAGTAAATGCTTATCTCTAAAATATTAGCAACCGAGGGAGGGCCTTCAACTCTCCACCTAACTATAGGCAAGCTGCAACCCAATCTTTCTTGTAGCTAACCACTCACAAGCTAATTGATGGCCCATGGGAGTGCCTCTTCAGGGATTTCTAATTCAAACTTTGTTGGGGTATTTCTTATATTTCTAGGAGTGAAGATTCTCTCTCTAGGTGGTTTATTAGCTGTATTTTCAAGGAAAGCACTACAAAATCAATGGAACACTATATGGGTGGTTTATCAGCCTACCTGGCAAGCATTGGGTGGTTTATCAGCTTCCTCAACAAGCATCCAATGGTTTATCAATCATTTCCACAAGAACCCCATTGATTTCCACCTTTCTTAGTGGTTTATAAGCCTTACAACAAGCACCTGAGTGGTTTATCAACCTACTGGGCAAGCAATCTACACCCAATCCTTCTATGAGCCTCCACTAATCTCTTCCAACTTGGATGCCACAATGCAACTGCTTTGATGTATTAATTTTTTGGATAACACTTGGTGCAACTCTTTACATAAGAGTTCACTAGCCCACCCCTTGCGCTCTAGTTCTCTACTTTCCAAAATATTCTCCTTCTTGAGTTCTTCTCTTCTTGAATACCCCACTTTGCTTGTCTCCTCACCTAATTTTCCTAGAAATTCTGTCTCTCCATGTCATGGATTGAAATCAAGAAAATTAAATATGTAGATTTTCCATCTTTCCATCATTTTTTTTTCTAACTATCCATTGGTGGGGTGTCTTGTCGCACCAATGCACCACTTGCAACTCTCCCTGAACCATGGATCTATCAGTCTCTCCAACTTAGGCCATCCAATCAAATTTCATTACATTTTTATATTTACAAAAGAATCTAGCCAGTTGTGATCCTACATGCTTGCATCACATAGTTACTTACAATTACAAAAACTTGGGACAACATAAATCGTGTTACAATTGTGAGACGTGTAACTAAGAAGGAAGCAAGTGGATATGGAAAGGTAGAAGATGACTATAGATGCAAGCTCTTAAACGATTGGTGAGGGTGTGCAGGGTAACAATCAAGCTTTAGGTCTCTGATTGTCAACCTTACATCCTCTTCATTGCATTAAACTCGTAGCAACTCTCTCTAGGATTTTTATCCTAATTCCATCAATGTTCGTCTGTGAGTGGTGCATTTTGGCCTTTGGTAAAATACTTTTGAAGGTGTCTATTTTTGTTCTTTTCCTTTTGATTTTGGAGGCCTCTTTTACTTCATAATTAGTTTATTATCAGGGATTTGTTTCTCCTCAAATTGGGTATTGGGTGCTCCATCCCGTGGATTTATTTTATTGGCTAGCTCTTCAGAGTCATGCATACTATTGTCAATATTTGAGTCTATGTCAATAGTTTGGTTGCTTAGTTAGTCTTCATTTTGTGGCATTCTTAGGGAAAATAGTATTTTGCAAATATTTTACTATATTGTTCATTTCGAAGGGGTCAGACTCCTTTTGGGGTTTTTAAAGTTGGTGGGATTTTTGCTTCTAGCTTCATATTGGAATAGTGGTTATTGTCGACTTCATGTTGTGTTAACAAATGAATGGTCGTTATGGGGATAATGGTCATGGCCAACAAAGTCAGTCATGTGTCCAATTGCAGAACTAAGAGGTGACAACTAGCTACTACCCACTAACCTCTATGAGTACTTGGGAGGATATTCAATGACTTAAGAATCATGTTTATGAAGAGTATCATGCCTGTTCATATTCAAAGTTATTAGAGGATGTTTCTCACTAGCTTCCCGACCCTTGTCACACCAAGGGAAGAAGGAATCAGTACATGCATTCTATAAATCTTCTCTAGTAGCTAAAGACTTGCTAGGAAGAGTTATAAGAGAGAAACCTTTGGATACGAATGACATCATTTCTTTCTTGAATGATATTCAAAGGATTTAGTGGAAACAAAATGCATGCCTTGACAGATTGGAAGCTCTCTTAGTTCACATGGAAAGTCATATCCAATGCAATTTTAAACCTGTAGTGCCACTTGGCTCGAGTGCAAAACATCTGACTCCTGTGACATCATCAAACACCTAATTTGGCTACCATGTTTTGGCTATGTCAAGCAATTCCCTTTTGGTTTTATGATATATTTGGGTAAGTATTATTGCCTTGTTTCTAGCAGATAGTTAGCATCTTGATATACTGGCTAATAAATTCAGTTTTCTATATGGTAGAGTAAGGCTAATATATTTTTTTTATTAGTAATGTAATCTGTTTTTTGAGACAATATAATTAACTTACAAGAAAAAACAAAAATAATCATCAAACTACTAAACTCCAAATCTAGTATCTTTGAAAAATAAAATAAAATTAATTTTACATTAAAAATAACTGCATTTCAAAATTTTTGATGATCGACCTATTTAAATTTAAAAATAAAATTAAAATAATTTATGTATTCAAGCAACCACACTTGGTTCGAAACGCGTTAGCCAAAAAATTCTCTTGAAAATTTTGCTTAAAATGAAAATAATTTTATACTATATGAATATTAAATCAAAATAAATTTTATATATAAATAATTTTATTATAAAATATCTTTAACTCACTTCCCTATGGTCTAGCCATGCTCTACTGTAATAAAAGATGTATTTCTCTTCCCTATTGTCTAGCCATGCTCTACTGTAATAAAAGATATATTTCTCTCGATATTCCAGTTATAATCTGACGCGTATATTAAATAAATATATCTATTTTGCATGCAATTCTAATACAATAAATATATATATAACCTAGATCTGTAAATTTTCCATATGTTTGGTCACACGTCGCATGCAATTCTGATGCAACAAAAAATCTAAAACTTGGGTTTGAAAATTTTCCTTATGTTTGGTCAGACGTACACGTGAATCCACAGGACGGAGCACCCAATACTTAAGTGTTTTATTATTATTTTTCAAGAACAAAAATATTATAATATTTAATTAGCAAATTGATGCAATTTTGACGTAAAGTGTTACTGTAATTTGCCACCGCAGCTTCAGGTTTGTTTCCGGAAAAGATATGTATACGTATATGTACATGTATTATGTTTACACTATACATATAATTGTTTAAATTTTATGTCTCCGTTATATATTTATGATATGTATAAGTATTTATATATTGAAACTGATAAAAAAATTTAAAAAAATGATAAATGTATGTAGATATTGAAATTGTAGTGAAAGTTTTAAATTGAATGATGAGATGTATTATTTTTATATTTAATTTTTATGGTTTAATATTATTTCATTTGAAAAATAATAATGTTATTTTAAATGAACAATTGATTTGTCACTTTATTGTTAAAAGGTCAAATAGATTAGGTGAAATTAATACAATTCTCAAAAAATAGACATTCATCATAATGGAAAGAGAAAGTCTATTACTGTCATGGTAGTAATAGAAATTATATATTTATTTAGCAAATTAACTGTAGAAATGGCATTCCATTAATAATTGTTTGTTTCCATCCCTTCCATTAATAATAATTTGTTTGTTTCAATCCATCTTTAGAGAAGAGATATTTTACCTAATAAATTTTACAACAAAATAAGATGAGATATGTGAAGCGATGCACTGCCGACCGACATCAAAGAAAGGGCATTTCTTCCGAGTTGTGGCCAGAATTTTTGGTAGGTTTATGTTTCTCTCAAAATGGTTATGAAAAATTAAAATCTGTACTTATGAACTCACCCATATCCAGAATAAGTATCTGATAGTTTTTATGGTTCAATGTTTTCATTGTTGCAGGCAGCTGAAGGCTTTACGGAGAATTTGGCACAATTGGGCGAAGGACTTCCCATGGCTGTTTCTACGTATATTTTTAGCCTCAGGTTTTAAAACATTTGCCTTCCTATGCAATTTTTGAGCCTTTGAACCGAAAACGTATAGATCTGAAAGACGATGGATCCGAACCAGCGACGCCTTGTTTTTGGGTCTGGTAATTTTTCTGTATGAGATGTTGTATGGGAAAACTCCATTCAAGGGCGTCAACAAGGAGACCTACCGACGGATCCTGTGGTTGAGGCCTCAGTTTACAGGCCGACACTCGCCTCTCCATGATCTCATTCTGAGGTTGGAAAGACTGGGATCCCACAACGGGTCCTCAGATGTGAAGGCTTATGTTTTCTTCGCATGCTCCAGTGGAATTCTATCGAAAACCTCTGCAGGCCGCCCTTCGTGACCGACAACGACCCTGTGGCAGCCTAGACTGAAACCACTTTTGTAACATTTGACATGGAAAGTTTTGTTCTAGCTAGTCGCAACGGACCAGAGCACGAAGACACGAGTAGTGACTCAGAAGTAGAGGGACTGTTCTAATCATTGATCAACTCCCATTAATCAGTAGACTTTCGATTCGAGGTTAACAAGCAGCATGTGTTCTGAGCCATATTGCCCTGCCCTGTTTTTTAATCTCTGGTCCATGATTGGGGGCTCAATTCATGTCTTATTTTTCGCATTTGTCTTGGGATGTGGCAACGGTGAGTGATTTTGGTGGTAAACAATGAGACTTGCTGCTATTTTTTTGATTTTTTAATTGTTGGAATTTGGTAGAAAAAATTGAGGTGAAATTTTGATTTGTGTTATTTAAACTGGTTTTTGACTGTATATATAGATTCATCATCATTAGGATTGTGCAAGGATTACCCATCAAACTTGAATTCAATCAATTCCTGCCAGATTTTAGAGAAATTAAGCCAAAAAACCCACCTGAAAATTTTTCAAACAATTGCAATCCTAAATTCTTTTCCAAAGCTCCATAAAAATTTAAAAAGTTTGCTCAACTCCTAAACAATGAACCACGCATGCAATCGTGAGTTCTTTCTCAATGCTCCACAAAAATTTAAAAAGTTTGCTCATTATTTCTAATTTTCCCGTTACTTCCTCCAAGCCGATCAGCTATCATGCCCGTGGGGAACGTATTTGAATTGCAAGCAAGGACAGTTGGATATGCGCACTAGTATTTGTGGGAACAAGGCTGCATGGTAACTATTCTGCGACATTAATTTTGCTTTCGCCGGACCTGTACGTGGGCATGTGGTGCCAATGGTTGGAACGGAAATCCGCTTGGCATGGAATTTCTGTTTCATGAACTATTTTCTAATTGAATGAAAAAAAATGCCCACTCTTTAATTCCCGCAAACAGCTGCACGCAGATCGTGGTTTCGATCTCCACTTCAAGCTTGCATGTGATCCATAACTCATTTTTGCCAGCATCTTCTTTCAGTTTAACATATGATGCGCATGATCGACCACCAGCATCTTCTTTCAGTTCAACATATGATGCGCATGATTGAGCACCATAGATTGCTCAAGATTTGTTTTCCTACCTACACTTTTAGAGAGATCGTAGCCCCCATGTCCACGAGCACCACCTTATCAAAATTTAATTTTTCGGCTCAATTCATTCTAGGAGTGGTTATTTTTCACAATTTTGTTTTTTTGGATAAGTTTTAAGGAGATATTAATCCCTAAATTTTTTTTGGAGAATGGTTACATACTTATTTGTTTGTTATGAAAAGCTTGTTTTTTTCTAGTGGTGCAAAGGTTGTTGAATTGATGTATGTTTTGAAGTGTAAAAACATTTCTTTTTGTTTTAAACAAAGTCTTTTGGTAGAAATCACATGAAAGAATTTTTTGGCCAACGTGTTTCGAACCAACAAGTGTGGTTTATCATCAGGACCAGATCTAGTCTTGATGATGAACCACACTTGTTGGTTCGAAATGCGTCGGCCAAAAAATTCTCTCATGTGATTTCTACCGAAATACTGTTTAATTCATTCTGTATCACAGAAGCTTGAATACAAAAATTTCTTTTTGTCATCATAAATTTAGTTTTGTAGCAACTTTTTAAATTTTCCAACTTGGTTTTTTCAATATGGGTAAAACATTACAGGAGCTCCGTGAGAAGAAGGCAGATAAAATTCGTAAAAAGGTCTTTCAGTTGCAATCAGTGATCACTGTTTTGCAAGCAGAGAATGAAACTCTTAAGAATAGGTTGCAAACCTCCGTAGCTTAAAAAATCCAAAAGATTGACCATTTAGAATCAACCATGGGAAAATATTTCCAAATGCTTGGAGACGAATTCCAAGGGAAGATTGACCTCCTTTATGACTTGCAAGAGGAAGTTGAGTATTTTTTTTACTCAAATTTGAAGAAGCAAATGGAAGAGCAAAACAATCAACATGTTTGGAGATTAATTGTTTAAAGGAAACAATGTTGGAACAACATCAACTTTTGTCTCAACAGCTAATTGAGAAGGATGAGGTTACACAAAAGCTGCAAGATTCTAAGCAATAACTTTAATTAAAGGTAAGTCATCTTTGGAAATCTACGATAGAGACAACCAATCTTGAGTTTCCAAACTCATCTTCTTAAACACTTGATGATGTTAATTGTCAGATGGATGATGCAGATGATCATGAATCATTACATGTTACCCAGTTTTAAAAAACACACTGCTAGTATTGGATCTTGATTGCTGAGTAAAATGGGATATATTGGTAGAGGACTTGGGAAGAATGGACAGAGAATTGTTGCTCCTATTAACCCTGTAGTGAAAACATCAAGAGAAGGTCTTGGATATGATCTTGCTACTACCTCATCACCTACATCCAACTGTGAGGTGCTTCTAGATGAAAATGTTGTGGCACCCAACTTTGAGTCTGCAAAAACAAAGATTGAGGCATCTCCACATCCTCATCAAAGGAAATCATCCAAGCCACAACATTCTTGGTCACATACTAGTCCTGCATTTGGATCATTACAGAAGAGACGTGAAAGAATGAATTATAGACCAATGCCAACCATCAATATCATTTGTGGATGGATCGATGGATGGTCATGGCATCATTTCAACCAATGCTTGAAGAGACCATATACCCACAGTGGAGAACGCATTAGCTGTCTGCTCCAGTTGGACAGGAAGGGTCGGAGAAGGGCAATCATTCTTAGGACCAAAGAGTCGGGCCAGAAATTTTGGTTCGAACCTTTCGTCACTGGATCCGAGATGCTCCCTCCTTGCAGCCACGTTATTAGTGGAAGGATGTTGCGATATAGTGCTCCAAAAGTTGGAACATTTTATAATATACCCCAAATCGTAACAGGTAGCATGTGCAAGAAGTCGGAACAGGCTAGTAGTCCGCGCGAATGGAAGCAGCGGGCTATGGCTATTGAACTCAAGGAGATGCTGGATTAGTTGTTCATTGTTGATTGCCACTATTCCCTCAATTGTGTTTTAGGGGGGCATTTAGATGGTGACAGATGTTGTCATTTCTTTATTGAGAGTTTTCATTCTGTGATGATGATAGTGTTCAAACAACTCCAAGAGTGTTGTTGTACGATGTGTGAGCCGAGTTGCCATATTTGCATGCCTCATTGGTTGTTTGTTGGTTGATTATGTTGCTTATGTTTGAAGCCTTTATCCTAGTTCTTTATGAGCACCAAGTTTATTTGAAGCATTTTTTGGAGAAGTTTATAGTGTTTTCTACCCTTGTGCCTTTGTAACAGTCCTAGTTCAGAGATCGACCGACCTCATTGAGGTTTCACAACTCTCATCTTCAGAGTTTTGGTACTTCAACATTTCATACTTCTTGATTGGAGCACACCTATGTTCTTGACATTCACTGGATTGTTATGGTATCTAGAACTTCAACTCCATGATAATTTGAGCACTCACATCTTTCTCTCTTTTGGGGGGGGAGTTTTTTCCTACGAGTTTTTCTCTCTTTCTCCGCTAATAAGAGTTTGTACATGGGTACCTAATTAGGCCTCATTGTCAGTGTTGTCTCTTAAGAAACCAATTTCTTCGCTATTGAGAAATTATGCTCAAGACATTAAATTTTATTATGCATGTCACTTATTTGTATAATGTATCTTCATGTGAAGGACCTGAATGACCTGAATTTTAACCCTTAATATTTAGCTAATATGAAAATCTCAAAATTCCATGTGATGTTGGATATAAATGTTGTGTGAAGAATGTCTTGAGAAATTAAAGATAATATGATGTATTTGACAGGAACTATTATCTGTAACTTAGAAGAAATACAGAGGTAGGAGCTTTAAATATGGGAGCGCTCTTTTAAGGAATTTTAACTTTATTTACATTAGTAAACAAAGAATTGCAGCTTCATTACCATATTTAAAGAAAGGAAGAAACATAATGACACATAACAGAGAAATAACAAAATCATACCCAACACTATGTGGAAAACTCCTGATTCTTTCATTAATCATCAATTTATCAAGTATACAATAGCATAGTCTTTAGGTTCTTCAAAATTCAGACCTTTTTTCTATAATTTTGCCTCTTTTTATACATCATGGGATAGTTGGTAACTACCAAAATTGTCAAACTGCTTAACTACCTTCTAAGTATCTAAAGTAAAAGTCATTATAGAATATTACATTAGAGGGAAAAGGACACCTCTCTTTTCTCAAGAAATAAGATAACATGAAGTAACAGAAACTAAAGTATGATCGGTGATTGCTGCTCATTGTTTGAATCTGTGGCTTGAGTAGATGGTCCTACTGATGCATCTTTGGTCTACTCTATCATCCATTCTTTGCATTTCCTCCATAATGGCACATTTGACTTTGGTGCTTCCTCTAACTTGTCAAGTGCTATTTTGCAAGATGTAATCCTACTATAAGTAGGCTTATCTGTAAACAAAGTATTCACCATCCAGAGAAGCTTAAAATCTTTGTTAAGGTAGTTCACAATGGTGGCTCCCTTTAATACTGCTGTCTTTTCATGACTGTTATCAACTTTGCTCTTTGCCTCAACTAGCAAAGTCTCATATGTCTTCCATGGCAACAAGTTTCCTTGTAGATCCTAGCAAGAGGGAAGTCTAGCTCTGACTCTTTTATCAAACAGGATGTTAAACTTGGAAACTGCTTCCTTCATCTCATTTATCTTCTTCTCAGTAGTATTCCTATAAATATTTATGACAATCATCTTATTGAAATCTATTGCACATAATGTTCTGTCTGGCATGTCATGCTCCTTCAATTCTATAGTGGATTTAGAATTAATGAAATCTATCATCCTCTTTGAAAACTTTGATCTATCTAAATCTTTTTGTTTATTTTTCATGACCACCTCTTCCATGTCTCAGACTAGTGTTTTCTCTTCAGATATAATAACAAGAAATTCCCAAATGCCCTTGATAACCTCGATGACTTCATCCCATAGGATTTCCCTAGCTTGAATTAAGGACATATTGCCCTTCATTTTTTCCTTTAACCATTAGATTTCATATTCAACCCTTAGAAGATCTTCCATGTACTTCTTTGCATTTTCTTTCTCCCTTCTTACTTCTTCTTCACTCAAATTCAATAGCTTGCAAGTTGTTTCCAATTCTCTTTGGGCTTTCTTTACATCATGCTCAGCCATTTTAAGCTCTGTTCCCAACTGTAAAAACTGTTTTGTTGGATCATCTGTGTTGGTTGGCATTACTATTGTGCAAACATG
Source organism: Pinus tabuliformis (assembly GCA_031772625.1). Lineage (NCBI taxonomy): Eukaryota > Viridiplantae > Streptophyta > Pinopsida > Pinales > Pinaceae > Pinus > Pinus tabuliformis. The sequence continues at coordinate 655,488,634 of CM062817.1, forward strand.
AGTGTCTACCAGTTGTTGTAGCTTGTCCAAAGATTCTTTAAATAAAGAAACTTCTTCAGTTTTCTGCAACACATCCTACAGGATATTTTCCTTTTCATTTTCCACTTCATCTATCCCTGCAACAATGGGATGCTCACCTATTGGTGGATTCAACTTCTTGTTCAAAACACCAATCTCTGGCTTAGCAAATTGCAATAATTTCTAAATAGCAGGTTAGTCATAAGGATTGACACCTATTTTAATGATAATTTTCTTTAGCTCATCCACCTGAGCATTCAAAGCTCTAGAGTTGGATTTCTCCAACTTTAATTGCTGAATTATCTTATTTAGCATTTTTTCTGCCTTGACAGCTGCTGCATTTGTCTTATGTAAATCATTTACGATCAATTGCCCAGTTTGCATGTGAAAATTGATCGTGTCAAGCATTGGAAGCTTGTGAGTGTCAACAATTAAATTCACAATCTTGAAATTATTAGTGGACCCCACCGATATTTCAGTAGTATGAGAAAAAACAATTTTAAGTTGGATCCTCTCCAAATCCATAGTAGATAGAAATCTAGTTTGTTCAGGAGAAACTTGAGACTCAACTTGAGCTTTCATATTTAGCTTCACCTTCTAGTTTCTCTCAGCAATTTGAGAAAACATACTTTGAATTAAAGGAACCTGATCATGAACAGGTTCTCTGGAAGATGGGGAAGCTGGGGTTCCTTCTGTTTCTCCTAATTGAATCACCAAACCAGGTTGTGTTGAAGACGTTGTGTCCATCAGCTTAGTCCTTTTTGTTGCTTCAGAATCTTCCTCATCTGAATCAATGACTTCTTCTCTAACCCTCTTAACACCTTTTTCTGTGATATTAGGGGTTTCAATCTCTGTCCCCTGAGTGTTTTGCAAACCTCCATTTGTCAATTTATCTGTTTCAGGTCTACTTTCATGTACAAAGGTTGAATATCCATTCTCCAACCTTCTCTTTGAAATAATATTATGAGGGTCATAAGCCCACTCAACCACCTATAAAAGACACATATCATTCAATAATTTCTCAACCTCTTGGGTAGCCTGTCTGATGTTCACAATAAGGTTTCCCACTGCTTTAGGAAACTTAAAGGAATAGCCTTTCTTCATAGCAACAAAATGAACTTGATCTACATTCAATCTTTGTCTGATATATTCAAGGGCAAAAATCCTCATTGGCACAAATTTTGGTAACCTGTAAGGCTTGACAGAGTCTCCATAAAGCCTAATCTCTACATGTTATTCAAATATAACCAATCTCCACATCTCACATCCTTACTCAATCAAAGCAATTCATGAGCTTTAGGAAGAAAAGTTGGGGGCAAGGTTCCATTCAAGATTTTATAAGCCACTAGAAGGAATAAAGAAGTGAACTCAAATAAACCACTATCTCCTAGATCACCCCTTATCAAGTCTGTCCAGAATACCACTGACTTCTTCTTTTCATTGTTGTCAACAACATTTAGTCGCAAATCTAAAAAATGTTCAACATTCTGGTACATAAATAAATAAGTAATAAGTGAAGGAAACTTGAAGGATCCAGTGAGAGGCAAAGTCATAAGTTGGGTATTGATAGTATCTACCCAGAATGCTGGCATGTCTAGTACTATCTTAGGCTTCAACATTAAAGAGAAAAATCCCAGTACTGCTTTATCAACCTGCTTGGAGTCTTCTTTTCCTGGAATCTTAGAAATTACTTGCAAAATAGGTCTTATATCAACTGCAAATATTTCTAAAGAGAAGATATTCCCATCTAGGGAGAATTGACTAGATTTAGGTGCCAGGAAAGAGGTAACATGAGAAAGTTCCTGAGGAGACATGTTATCATAATATGGAACCAGAGACTCCTCATTAAAAGTGGTGTAAGTTCCAGATACAGGGTAATTCAAAGCTTGATGTATTAATTGTGAGGTTGCCTGATAAGCACTCTCCCATGACTAATTCATTACAAAACACTTCTTGGGGTACATTGCTGAGGCTAGCCATTGAATAAATTCAGGGAATAAATGAGTCGTGGGGACAAAAGCAGCTAAAACACCTGACCTAACCATTGCCATGAATATAGGAGACTCTTTATGGTTCAGAATGACCTCTTGATACAGTGAAAGATGATTAATTATGCAGAGGGTATCAGAAATATCATGTTCAACATCCATTAACAAGGTATGGATGACTGAAGAAGAACTTACTTGTTTGGCCATGGTGTCTGTAGATGACAGTTGCTGGTGACAATTGCTGATGACAGTTACTAACTCAGATTGCTGAACTAGATGTGAGGTTGCTTAGTACTAAAAGAGGAAGACTAATGCAATGGGGTTTTACTTTTCTTTTGTATATATGATAATCAAAATGGATGGAAATCTTGTAATTAGTGTAACTAATTAATGGAGTGGCAGATGAGATGACAGGGTACGGTGGGTGAGGTGGACGGTAATTAATGAGGGTGGCGGATGACGTGGAGGAGATGAGATGGAGTGAAACGATGGGGGTGGCCCAATGTGGGGGTAGGGATTGTACAGGAGGTTCATTAGGCTTGAACCCCCACAACGATTTCAGGCTGTAGATCTCAGTCAAATACCTTGACGTCATGGTCAACTATAGGGGTTGAGCCTGAGTTGTAACTCGTGCTCATTGTTCCCCTACAGAGTACTTTACCCACCTCTTGATCCCTCTCTTGATTATATCTCATGATATCACTCGATCTTTAATATTTGGGTCGGGACCCCACCTTATATCAGATTTGAATAACGTCAATAATATAAAATAAATCACTGTTTTTGGACTTTCAATCTCTCTTTTGATTTTTAAACATAATATTTGATTTTTTTTATTTTTTGTGATAATATTGAAAATGAAATTCAAATAAGGATGGATGCTACAACATCTGGCTCCACCTGGGGATAGTGCTTTTGCCATGGAAGCACTAAGAACCGCATATTAGTGCCTTCACCTCGGGCATGGATTCATATATTGCTTTGCCAAATTAATTCTATGGAAATTGTACAATGAATTCACTCTGGTATCTACAATGACAGGATGTTTGTGCTTCAGAATTGGAAATAATGTTTGAAGTACTTCCCATTGACAGGCAGCTGTAAAGTTTCACCATCAAGATTCTCTAAGAAGAATGTATTATTTGCCCTTACTTCTATAATCCTGAATGGGCCATACTAGAGAGGATCAAACTTCCCATGTTTTCCCTTATCTTCTCTTCTAGTATCCCACCTTAACACCAGGTCTCCAGCTTTAAAATCAATTTCTTTGGCTTTTCTGTCAAAAATACCCTTCATTTTTTATTGATACATAATCAAATTAGTTCTTACATTATCTCTACTTTCACTCAACTCCACTACCATATGCATCCTTGTTACTAGAGCATTAGGTTCTTCTTTTGCCTCCTGAATCATTGAAATCACAGGCTTCACAAGCTAACTAGGAAACAGAGCTTGAGTTCCATACACTAACTCAAAAGGTGATTTGCCTGTAGATCTTTTCGTAGTCACTCGGACAGCCCAAAGAGAAAACTTTAATTTCGAATCCCAGTCTTTATGATTCTTTGCAATAGTTTTCTTAAGAATTTTCATCAATGTTTTGTTAGTGGATTCAGCCAGTCCATTTCCCTGAGGAGGATAAGCTGTTGAATGAGATAAAATGACATTATACTTCTGACAAAAAGAAACAAACTTAATTGAACTGAACACTTGAGCATTATCAGTTATGATTTTGATAGGGCACCCAAATCTACCGAAAATTTTTTCTTTTAAAAACTTCATCACTACCTGGTCATTTTCCTTTTTACTAGGTATAGCTTCTACCCACTTGGTGAAATAATGAGTAGCTATAAGAACCCTCTTGCACTATCCACTTGAAGGTGGGTTAATTTCTCCAACAAAGTCTAGCCCCCATTGTCTAAATGGTTCTTCTATGAAGACTGGGATCAATGGCAAGGGAGATAGCCTATTTTTTTCAGCAAAAAGCTGATACCTCTAACAGTGTCTGACAAACTTGTATATATCACCAAATAAGGTGGACCAATAAAATCCTGCCTAGAGGCTTTTGTGTGTAGTAGCCTTCCAACTGTAATGTCCACCACATAACTTCTCATGATAATCTTTAATATCTCTGTAGATTCATCTTCTGTCAAACATAGCAATAAAATTCCCACAGGATCTTTCCAATACAATCTGCCCTTCGTAATCACATGTGGTTGTGCCTTGATCCTTAATGCTCTATATATTGTTCTATCCAATGACTGGGGACAAGAAAGAGAACATAAATAATGAACTATGTGCTTGTACCATTCTGAACATAAAAATTTATATCGGATCTCCATACCTGGTTTTGATTTTTCTTCACCCTCTTCAATTATTTCTTCATTTACAAGTGTTAGCAAGTTGATTCCGAATGCCCGAAATTTTGACTCTGTCAGCATCTTTGCTAATCCCTGCCCTTTCACCAACTTGGTGGACTTTATGTCCTGGTCATATTCTTAGATCTTAGCTATCCATTTTCCTCTTTTACCTTCCACATCACTCTGGACTAGGACATCCTTCACTGCAGCATTTGGCACATAAGCAATGATCTGTGATTGTAACACATAAGTCCTGAAAGCTTTTAGGGCCTTTACCAAGGCATATATCTGTTTTTCAAGAATATTGCATTTGAGTTCAGCATCTCTGAGAATCTTGCTAAAGAAAGCAACTGGCTTCTCTTTTCCTTCATCATTTTTCTGTAACAAAACAACAACTATTGAATTGAGTGATGCAAATGAAAATATTTGAAAGGGATTTTGATAATCAGGGCTAATCAAAACTGGAGCTACTTGTAATGCTTCTTTGATCCTGGAAAATGACTCTCTGGCTTCCTTGGTCCAATGTACTTCATTTCCTTCTTCAACATATTGGTAATCTCCTTTACAATTTCAGCATAATTGGACACAAACCTCCTTAAAAAATTTATTTTTCCTAGAAAATTTTTAATGTCTTTCTTACTCCTGGGTAGGGGTATTTTTTTCACAGCTTGCACCCTTGTTAGATCTATCTTTACTCCATCTCTAGAAACAATGTGCCCCAATAGTTTTCCTTCTTCTAGAGCAAAAACAAACTTCTTAGGGTTCCAAGAAAGCCTAAATTTTCTGCATTTCTCAAAAGTCTTTTTAAGATGGTCCAAATGCTCCTCATCTGACTTAGAGAAAATAGTGATATCATCCACGTATATCACTACAAGCTTATCACCCACAAATGCAATGTCTATAGCCCTCTGAAATGTTGGACCTACATTCATAAACCCAAAGGGCATTCGAGCATACATGAAGGTTCCCCAAGGAGTTATGAATGTCATCTTTTTCTGATCTTCTTTATCAACAACCACCTGGTTATACTTAGAGAACCCATCCAACATTGACATTCTGAATGATCCAGTTACATTATGCGGCACATGATCCATTTTAGGCAATGGATAGTTAGCTTTTAAGGAAGCCCTATTCAGATTTCTAAAATCCACACATAACCTTATTTCTCAATTTCTCTTCCTTACAGGCACTAAATTGGCCACCCAATCAAAGTATCAGAGTGGAACTATTATCTTGGCATCAAGAAGCTTCTTAACTTCTTTCTCAATCAATGGTAAAAGCAAAGGATTGATCTGCCTGAGTTTCTGCTTAAATGGTTTAATCCCTTCTTTCAAGGGAATCTTGTGTTGAATAATGCTTACATCATATGTCTTGAGATCCTCATAGGACCAAGAAAAAACATCAGTGTACTTCTTGGAAATCTCAATATATCTCTCTTTATAATTAAATGGAACTCCCTTAAACAATTTGACTAACTTGGGCTCTTTCTGGGTTCCAATATTGTGATCTTGAATCTGCTCATCCTGTGAAACTTTCTCTAAACTAACAGCTACATCATTAGAGTTAAAAAGTCTTTTAAGAGGGACAAGTCCTCTTGGCAGAATATTATCTTTCAATTGAATAATTTTCTGATTAACTATGGAATTTTTAAAACCACTTACTTCTGCACCTTCTGTTGTTTCATCTCCATCTTGATCAATTTCGGTGCCTTGAAAATCTTCAATCATAGTCAAGAATTCCTTAATCTATTGATCATCCTCAAAAACCTGCTAGTGTTTTATGTTATCTGGAACAGAAGGCCTGTGCCTCATTTCAACATCATATCTCAACCTTGGATTTATAGGAGGCCTAAAGGTACTGGCAGTGACAACCAAGAAATCTGCTAACATGTTCCCATATCTTGGGATGAACTATATGTTGAAAGCCTCAAAGAAATTCTCGACTAAATCCCACACTTCATTTCTATATGCCCTAAGCCTAGGGTGTTTTGTTTGACAATGATTCCTAATTTTCTTTATAATCAACTATGAATCTCCAAAAACAGAAATAGACTGAACTCCCATCAGTTTTACTGTTTGAAGAGCAATGATTAAGGATTCATATTCTACCACATTGTTAGTTTCTTCAAACTCTAATTTAAAAGAAAATGGGATCATGTTACCTCCAGGTGTAATTAATAGGAAACCAACACCTATTCTTTCCTTAGAATAGACTCCATCAAAGAAGCACTTCCACACCCCTTCTGTTTGCAACTCTATATTTACACAGGTTGAAGTAAGTTGCCTCTGATTATCTTCAACTAACTCTGCATTGTCATGCAGCATGAAATAGGAAAAGTCATCTTTTTGTTGGCTATACAAAGGTGAATTACTTGCTCCATTCTTTGTGATTGTTTTAAAAAATCTTGTTTCTCTATACAACCTTCTCTCCTCTCCACCAAAAATTGGTATGATAGCATAAGTAAAATCCAACTTCAGAACTCCCCCCAATTTAGCCCCCCATGACCTAGATAGAAACATTCCAAACCTAGCAGGGATATCTACTACCACTACATCCATTACCAAACTTCTAGCTGGGATCTGGGCTAATGACACCACCATATCCTTAATGACCACGAGACACTTGACTTTATTTGAATCAAAAGAATATAGGTCTCTATAAGGTTTAGTAACTTGTAGGTTTAACTGTTTCATTACTGATAGTGGCATAAGGTTGTGTGAAGCTCCTGAATCAAACATACAATTATGTAAGAGGATGTCAGACTAGGCAGTAACTCCTCAAAAACAGTTCGTTGATTTTCATTCAGGTTGGTCTTTATTATATACATGAGGGAGAGACTGCTCATTTCATCTCCCAGTGACTATTCATATTCTTTATTATTTATTTACATCGATTTTAGTTATTCGCCCAATCCTGATCATTAGGTGTCAACATTCCCCCCCTTAATCTGAAGGGATGTTGGTGAGTCCAAGCATCTTTCTGAATCTTTCATGCTTTTCTCTTCCAAGCACTTTGGTGAAGATGTCTGCAATTTTCTCATTAGTGGAACAATGGCGGAGATGGATTGTTTTGGCCTCAAAATGATGTCGAATCAGATGATATTTAGTATTGATGTGCTTCGTTCGATCATGGAACTTTGGGTTCTTAGCTAATTTTATTGCCGAGGTATTGTCAATCATGAGTGGAGTCAATTGTACTTGTTTTACCTTCAAATCTTCAAGAATTTTCTGAGCTACACAATTTCTTTTGTTGCCTCAACTGCTGCCACATATTCTGCCTCTGTTGTGGAATCTACTGGAACTGATTGTTTGCGTGATCTCCAAGAGACGGCTCCTGATCCAAGACTCATAGCATAACCTAAAGTAGATACCCCAGTTTCTTTGTCTCCATCGAAGTCCGAATCAGAGTATCCAATCAAGCTAAAGTTGTCCACCTGTGTATACTTGATTCCAAAGTCTTGAGTTCCCTTCAAGTATCTTAGAACTATTTTTGCAATAGACCAATGTCCCTCACAAGGCTTTTGCATAAACCTGGAGAGGATTCCAATAACAAACGAAATTTCTGGTCTGGTAGTAGTTAGGTAGTTGAGACTTCCTACAAGTTGTCTATACTTTTTTGCATCCTCAAATTCTTTTCCTTCAATGGAAGTGAGCTTTAAGTTTTGTTCCATTGGAGTAGTAAGAGTTCAACAGATCTCCAATGTACTTTTTTGGGGAGAGGAATATGGTCTTCGGATGTTGAGTTACTTCAATACCAAGATAGTAATGAACATATCCCAAATTAGTCATTTCAAAACCTTTCTTCAATTCCTTCTTTATGGATGCAAGGTATCTTTCATTGTTCCCTGTCATCAAAAGATCATCTACATATACCACAAGATATAAAACTATTTTTCCAACTTTCTTGACAAATAAAGTTGCATCATCAAGATCATAATGTTTGAAATTGAGTTTCAGAAGATGCTCAGTTAGTTTTTCATACCAAGCTCGCGGTGCTTGTTTGAGGCCATACAAGGATTTCACAAGTTTGCATACTTTATGTTCATGTCCTTTCACAACAAATTCTTCAGGCTGGGACATAAAAACATTCTCTTTTAGATCTCCATTCAAGAAAGAAATTTTTATATCCATTTGATGGACTTTCTAACCGTTCTGAGTTGCTAGGGAAAAGAGTGTCCAGATGGTAGCCCATTTTGTTGTGGGGGAAAAAGTCTCCTCATAATTGACCCCTTCCTTCTGTGCAAAACCTTTTGCCACCAGCCTAGCTTTGTACTTGTCAATTGAGCCATCTGCTTTATACTTGTTCCTGTAGACCCACTTGCAGCCAATTGGTTTGGTTCCTAATGGAGGATCAACCAGCTTCCAAGTGCCATTCTTTATCAGGGCATCAAACTCCTTTTGCATCGCTTCTTTCCATTCATCATGAGAAGCAGCTTCATTGAAGGAATTTGGTTTGAAATCTGGTTTGAAATCTGTAGACAAATTCAATTCACAATCATAAGAAGCATGCATATCAATAGGTGAATCAGAGTCATCTACATCACCTCCGTTTTGCCAGTTTGAATTTCTAGTTCCTGTATTTCGAACCTCATCAGGATGAACACTTTCAAGTGTCTTTTTCAGCCACTGTGGGGGACCTTTCTCAGATGGTCCAAGCTGCTCCATTGATTGAGTTGGGACTGAATCAAGATTGAGTCTCCCAATTCTATCAATCACATCACTTAAAGTATCATCCGTTGTTGTAGTTTCATGCAGGGGAGAGAGTTCTTCAAAAAAAGATTCCACATGTTGATCTAGTATAGGAATCACCCCTTTAAGATGTGGAATCTTATTATCAAATTCTTGAAATGATTTTGCATTTGCGAATCTATCCAAGAGATCAAGTTGCTGCTCAACAAAATTGTTAGTTTTGGATGATTCAAGAAAGATTACATCTCTAGATACAACAAAATTTTTATTGACTTCATCATAGAGATGGTATTCTTTGGAGGTATTTCAATACCCCAGGAAGATACACTTACGAATTCTTGCACCAAATTTGACTCTATGTACCTTTGGTATGAAGGCATAATAGGTGGAACCAAAGACCCTGAGATGCTTTACTGAAGGAATGTGCCCATACCACATTTCATTGGGAGTCTTGTTTCTGATAGCATTAGATGGACATCTATTCTTTATATATACAACACATAGAACTGCATCAGCCCAAAACATCAATTTTACATTTTTGAAAAACAGCATGGAGCGCACCATATTTAATATTGTCCTATTCATTCTTTCAGCTACGCCATTATGTTGGGGATTATAAGGCACAGTTGTTTGATGTTTGATGCCATGTTGGCGAAGATAGTTTTCAAATTCATTTGAAGTGTATTCTTTTCCATTATCAATGTGAATAGAGCCAATATGAGATTGTGCATCATTTTCAATCCATTTATGAAAGTTCTTGAATGTTTGAAAAACATCAGATTTGTTCTTCAATAAATAAACCCAACACATTCTGGTGTAGTCATCAATAAATGTCATCATATATTTATTTCCATTTGCAGAAGGAATAGGCATTGTATTACATAAATCTGAATGAATGAGTTCAACTTTTCTATGTGCTCTTGAATGTGAATCATGAAAAGACTATTTGCTATGCTTTCCTAGAATGCAAGCATCACATTGCTTAAGTTTCCTAGGAATTGTAGGCAAACCAGCAACACCACTTTTCTTCAACAAGCGAAGGTTGTCATAGTTCAAATGTCCAAATCTAGCATGCCATAATAAACTTGATGGAAGTGTACCTTCTTCATAATGAGAGTTGTATGAGAAATGTTGTGCACGAGTAGAGGTATCCCGCAGCTTGAGAAGCCTTTCTTCTTCTATCCTCCTCATGACAAGTGAGTGGTCAGATGCTTTTCTCACCTCAAGACTGCCATCAAACATATGAATGGAGTTACCTTGCTGGCCGATGTGGACCAAGGACAACAAGTTTCTCCTCAGCTGTGGGAGATATAGAACATGATGCAGAAGAAAGTCTGGAAGACCAGGCACTGTAAGCCTAATTGTGCCAAGCCTTGATGGCTTGATTTTTGACTGGTCTACAAAGTATGTTTCTCCATCAACATTTTCAGTAAATTCTTCAAAAAAATATTTTCTATGAGACATGTGGCAAGTTTCTCCCGAATCAAGCAACCAATCATTTTTCCAAGAAGCAAGTGAAGCATTAAATAAATCTTCATTTACTCCGATATTACATTGTGCCACAACATAATGAGCGGATTCAGGTGCTTTACCTTTGTCTGTGTCATTAGTTTTACCTTTTTGTTGGTTTCTTTGCTACTCAATTTTGTCCCAAGGTAACTTGCATGCAGAGGCATCATGTGATCCATTCTTTTTGCAGCGTATGCAGTGCAAATTATACTTTTCTCCTTGAGAGTGTCTGCCCCCCTAGCTCTGAAATATCTTCCTCTTCCTCTTCGACCACCTCTTCCTCTGGAAGAATCTTGGGCAAGCTTCTTTTCTTTATGAGCAAGGCACACAGCCTCTTCAGAAGAGTCAGGGGTTGTCTTCCTTCCAAAAGCTTTCTCTCTTTCAACAAATTTTTTCACAAGAGAGTCAAAGGTAATATCTTTGAGATTTCCATTTGCTTGCAATGACTCAAGATAATTGGAGTGAGTAGGATAAAGTGCCTTGAGAAAAGCGATAAGAGGAATATCCAATTCAACCTTAGTGGCTTTGATATCATGCATTATAGATGTTACTTCAGATGCAAGAGCAAGAGGATCATTATTTTGTAATTCAAGAGTGAAGAATTTAATCATGAGTTGAACAACTTCAAGTGCAGAATGTGAGTCATAGAGTTCTTTTAGATTTTGTAAGGCTTCAAAAGCAGTTGAAAATGGTGAAATATGGTGACTCACCTCTTCACTTACAAATGCTGCAATTAATGCATAGGCTTTGTTGTTCTTATTTTCCCAAATGGTGAAATCTTTGTCTGAGGTAGGCTATTCTGGTTCTTTGTCTCCATCTCCAATACACACTCCTTTCCACAACTCATTGAAAATGAGGGTGTCTTTTATCATCCGAGACCACTCAGGATAGTTCTCCTTGCCAATGAGAACTATTCCCACAATGGATATGATTGAATGCATTGTAAAATCTGAGTGCTGTAAAAAAAATACTTTTGGAAGTATACTGTAAAAAAAATTGTACTTCAGGTGGCAAACTCTGTTTTAACTGGTGGAGGGAGTATTCAAACAACAGTGTATATTAAAACCAGTAGTCTTAAATATGCCATCACATATGGATAGAATAGGAAGCGGTATGTATTGAAATGAATAGCATATGGCATATGGCAGCGCGGTATTACCAGTATATAAACGTTATATAACTGTTGAGAGTGCACAAATAAATGTTATACCAAGGATGGTTTCCAGGAAGAAGCATTCTCCATAAACTTCAACGCCACGCCATTCTTTCCTGCTTCATCAAATATTTTGACAAGCATATTTCAAATGAGATTCTCCAAACTATACAGAGGTCCTCATTTTCATTGTCTCTACAGAAGACTGTCCGTAGCTTTCTATCTTGCAATTCCAAATTGTTTCTCGGACTTTCATTGGCAATGGTTACAGTGTGTAGTAGATAGGCGTAGTAGAGTAGATAGTAGAGCAGAGAGAGCAGCCAGAGGTTTGACAACAGAGGTTTACGTATTACCAATGCGTATTGTTGGGAGCAACAAAGGTCTCGGTTCTGGTAATGGAACACTGGCAGCAGTGTAATACCAGAACGCCAAATGCAGTGTATTGGGAGCCAAACGCAGCTAAAAAGATTAGTATCTAAAAGGGATCTGAAAACTGTTTTATGTAAATGAACCTAGGGTTTGGATCCTGTAGGGAATCGAGACTAGACTAAAATTTTATATGGCGAGACTCATGTAGGGAATGGACACTACAATAAAATTTGATATGGCAAGACTCCTTTGTTCCCCGCAGATAAAGACTTTTTCAGCACTGAGCATTTCACACATGATTTGACAAGATAGACAGTGTAGACACTGTGCGAGGCTAACTGCCTTTCCTGTAGCAAGTACGCACGCTCACCGATTTCTCGACATTTTCCTCACCATAGATTTCACAAACTATGTTGATTCGACATAACATAGAAATGATACGGATGCCATTGCAATGTGGCGCTAGGAACGATTGAGAAATCTAGAAAAAAAGGTCTATGAAAAGGAAGACACTGTAACTGTGCTTGTCCAAAGCAAGGGCAGTATTGTTAATTGATCAAAGTATGATACCATGTGATATGATATGGAGGCCAGCAATGTGGAGAGAGCAGTGTATCAAAGCAGCATTATTGGACTAGTCAGAGGAGCGTGGGAGGTTACAAAATTGGCAGAAAAATGCAGGACAAACTGACAAACTTTTGAAGAAATGATAGAAGGGAGTTACAATCGTAGATAGAAGCCAAAAATGGCATTGGCTCTGATACCATGTTAGACCAGGTAGTAAATCCTCAAAAACAATTCATTGATTTTCATTCAGGTTGGTCTTTATTATATACATGAGGGAGAGACTATTCATTTCATATCTCAGTGACTATTCATATTCTTTATTATTTATTTACATCAATTTTAGTTATTCACCCAATCCTGATTATTAGGTGTCAATAGAGGAAATCACAAATCAATAAAGAAATGTATAAAGGAGGTGTTGAAGAATCTACCTCCTCCACATGTGGACCAAAAACTACTACTAGTTTATCTTCTTGTAGATTCACAATGTCATTTATATTCACATTCTGAGAGAGGTTGATAAACTCAGCAATCTCTCTTTGATAAACTGGTGTTTTGACCAACTCTGTGAGGGGCACCTGAATTCTGATTTTTTCTAACTCTTTAGTGAGACTAAATACATGGACTTGTTTGGTATTATTTTCAGTTTCATCTTCACTTTTCTTCATCACTGAAATCTCTTGTGGAATGGAAACAATTTTTTCTAAAGGAATTTTATCAATTTTATCTTGGGAAGACTCACCTTGAAGTATCTGAGTTTTGCTATTTGTATTCTGTTGTTTCTTTCCTTTATTTAATTGTTTTGTAGGTTGTGGTTCTTGTGGAGTCGCCTTTTTAGGAGAGCAGGTACTCGCTGCTCACCTTCATTTTCTTGAATTCTAGATCTTTTCCTTGATCTCAAGTCATATTTCTTATGCAATTTTGCCTGCATAAAATTGGTAAATTGCTTCCAATATTCATTAATTTCATTTTCATCATAAATGGCATCTGTTTTAGTATATTCTTCTCCCTCAACACCTAGTTCATCTTCATCTCCTACATACAATGTGGAAATATGATCATCATGATCCTTGGAATGCTCTGGTACTTCATCAGGATCTGCCTCTAAGTGGTGCTTGAACCTGATCTTGGTCTTTTCTCTCCTTCTGCAAAATTTGCAGAGGTTGTCTTCTATATTGGGGATTAAAGTTTCTATTTTGTTGTACTTGCCTTTGAGAATTCTTACTCTCCAACTCCAATTTAATCAATTTTCTAAACAAATTTTTAATCACATTATTCATATCCTCTAATGTTTGACTTTGAGAGGATTCCACTTTGGCCTTTCCCTTATCTTGGGTAGGTTGTGCCTCTGGTGCTTTACTTGTAGCCACCAAATTTGCTTCTATTTCTAAAGCATCAGTTTGGATCTGATCAAGGGTTGTGGATCTTCTTTCCCTTAATGTAAACCAAAAATATGATTCAAATGCCCCTGCAAAAGTTATTTTTGCACTAGTAGGAGGGGGCTTGATCTCCACTCGAAGACTATTGTAAATTTTATTAAACCTTCTAATGAACTCAACAACACTTTCATTAGATTTCATTTTAATAGAGTTGAACTCTGTAAGTGAATACCCATGATCTCGTTTCTCTCCCCATCTCTGGGTGAACTGGCGCTCCATTTCTTCCCATGTAGGAATAGAGTTATTAGGAAGCCCTTTAAACCACTTTCTTGCTTCACCATCTAAGGATTGCACAAAAAGTCTTAAAACAACATCCAGGTGTTCAACATTGAGATTTTATCCAAAATTACAATACACTACTATATGCTTCTCTGTTGTTTGTTCAACTTCCCCTAAGAAACAAGGAATAATTTTTAGATATTCTTGAGCCATTGGATTCAACTGTTCAGGCAACTGAATAGGTGCATACCTATTCAACAATAATGCAGGTGCTGCCATGTTTGCACCTGAACTTACTGAACCTTGAGTACCAACAGATGTAGAACCTATCTGAGGGGTAAATGGAGTATGAAAAGGTGGCAATGTAGATATAGGTTCAAGTTGAACAACTATAGAAGATATATTTTCAAATACTGAGAAAGATACAGACTCTAAAGACTGTTCTTGGCAGTTAGGTTCTTGAAATGAAGTGGATGTAAAAGGTAGTTCTTAATCAGTAAAAGGTGAATGTTTGGATGAAAGATGTGTTGAACTGCTTCCAGGTGCAGATAGTGTAGGACTTGGTGTAAATGGAGTTTTTGGCTTTCCAACCCTCTTGGAAACTAATCTCTCAGGGTCTGAAAGGGCTTGAGCTTTCTGCTGTGAGGTATCTGACCTCGTATGAGGCCTTTTTGAAGCCAAAGTTGTTGTTTTATGTTTAATACAGCCAAATATTTCCTCCTCACTAGACAACTAGAGAAGCATATTAAAAACCCACAGAAAAATGTCCCTGCTTTCGTTCCCCAGTAATGAAACCAATTAATGTTGTCTCTTAAGAAACCAATTTCTTGGTTCTTGAGAAATTTTGCTTAAGACATTAAATTTTATTATGCATGTCACTTATTTGTATAATGTATCTTCATGTGAAGGACCTAAATGACTTGACTTTTAGCCCTTAATATTTAGCTAATATAAAAATCTCAAAATGCCATGTGATGCTAGATATAAATGCTATGTGAATAATGCCTTGAGACATTAAAGATAATATTTTGTATTTGACAGGAACTATTATCTATAACTTAGAAGAGATATAGAGGTAGGAGCTTTAAATATGGGATCACTCTTTTAAGTAATTTTCACATTAGTAAACAAAGACCTGTAACTTCATTACCATATTTAAAGAAAGGAAGAAACATAATGACACATAATAGAGAAATAACGAAATCATACCCAACACTGTGTGGAAAACTCCTGATTTTTTCATTAATCATCAACTTATCAAGTATACAATAGCATAGTCTTTAGGTTCTTCAAAATTCAAACCCTTTTTCTATAATTTTGCCTCTTTTTATACATCATGGGATAGTTGGTAACTACCAAAACTATCAAACTGCTTAATTACATTCTAACTGTCTAAAGTAAAAGTCATTACAGAATATTACATTAGACGGTAAAAGACACCTCATTTTTCTCAAGAAATAAGATAACATGAAGTAACAGAATTTAAAGTATGATTGGTGATTGTTGCTTGTTGTTTGAATATGTGGCTTGAGTAGATGGTCCTGCTGACGCATCTTTGGTCTACTTTATCATCCATTCTTTGCATTTCCTCCATAATGGCACATTTGACTTTGGTGCTTCCTCTAACTTGTCAAGTGCTATTCTGCAAGCTGTAATCTTATTATAAGTAGGCTTATTTGTAAACAAAGTCTTCACCATCCAGAGAAGCTTAAAAACTTTCTTAAGGTAGTTCACAGTGGTGGCTCCCTTTAATACTATTGTCTTTTCATGAGTGTTATCAACCTTTCTCTTTGCCTCAACTAGCAAAGTCTCATATGTCTTCCATGGTAGCAAGTTTCCTTGTAGATCCCAGTAAGAGGGAAGTCCAACTCTGACTCTTTTATCAAACAGGATGTTAAACTTGGAAACTGCTTCCTTCATCTCATTTATCTTCTTCTCAACAGTATTCCTATAAATATTTCTGACAATCATCTTATTGAAATCTATTGCACATAATGTTCTTTCTAGCATGTCATGCTCCTTCAATTCTGCAGTAGATTTAGAATTAATGAAATCTATCATCCTCTTTGAAAACTTTGATCTATCTAAATCTTTTTGTTTATTTTTCATGACCACCTCTTCCATGTCTCGGACTAGTGTTTTCTCTTCAGATATAATAACAAGAAATTCCCAAATTCCCTTGATAACCTCAATGACTTCATCCCATAGGATTTCCTTGGCTTGAATTAAGGACATATTGCCCTTCATTTTCTCCTTTAGCCTTTTGATTTCATCTTCAGCCCTTAGAAGATCTTCCATGTACTTCTTTGCATTTTCTTTCTCCCTTCTTGCTTCTTCTTCACTCAAATTCAATAGCTTGCAAGTTGTTTCCAATTCTCTTTAGGCTTTCTTTACATCATGCTCAACCATTTTAAGCTCTGTTCCCAACTGTAAAACCTATGCTACTGGATCATCTGTGTTGGCTGCCATTACTATTGCGAAAACATGAGTGTATACCTATTGTTGTGGCTTGTCCAAAGATTCTTAAGTAAAGAAACTTCTTCGATTTTCTGCAACACATTCTATAGGAGCTTTTCCTTCTCCTTTTCCACTTCAGCTATCCCTGCAGCAATGGGATGCTCACTTGTTGTTAGATTCAACTTCCTTTTCAAAACCACAATCTCTGACTTAGCAGATTGCAATAATTTCTGAACAGTAGGTTGGTCATCAAGATTGACACCTATTTTAATGATAATTTTCTCTAGCTCATCCACCTGAGAATTAAAAGCTCTGGAGTTGGCTTTCTCGAACTTTAATTGTTGAATTACCTTATTTATCATTTTTTTTGCCTTGACAACTGCTGCATTTGTCTTATGTAAATCATTTACGATCAATTGCCCAGTTTACATGTGCAAATTGATCTTTTCAAGCATTAGAAACTTGTGAGTGTCAACAGTTAAATTCATAGTCTTGAAATTGCTAGCGGACCCAACTAATATTTCAGTAGGATGAGAAAAAGCAATTTTAAGTTGGCTCCTCTCCAAATCCATAGCACATAGCAATCTAGTTTGTTTAGGAGAAAATTAAGACTCAGCTTGAGCTTTCATATTTAGATTCACCTTCTGGTTTCTCTCATCTATTTGAGAAAACATACTTTGAATTAAAGGAACATGATCATGAATAGGTTCTTTGGAAGATGGGGAAGCTGGGGCTCCTTCTATTTCTCCTAACTGAATCACCAAACCAAGTTGTGTTGAAGACATTGCATCCATCAGCTTAGTCCTTTTTGCTGCTTCAGATTCTTCCTCATCTAAATCATTGACTTCTTCTCTAACACTCTTGACACCTTTCTCTGTGATACTAGGGGTTTCAATCTCTATCCCCTGAGTGTTTTGCAAACCTCCATTTTCCAATTTCTCTATTTCAGGTCTACTTTCATGTACAAAGGCTGAATATCCATTCTCCAGCCTTCTCTTTGAAATAATTTGATGAGGTTCATAAGCCCACTCAACCACTTGTAAAAGACACATATCATTCAACAATTTCTCGACCTCTTGGGTAACCTGTCTGGTTTTCATAATAAAGGGTCCCACTGCTTTAGGCAACTTAAAGAAATAACCTTTCTTCATAGGAACAAAATGAACTTGATCTACATTCAAGCTCTTCCTAATAAATTCAAGGGCAAAAAGCCTCATTCGCACAAATTTTGGTAACCTATAAGGCTTGACAGAGGCTCCATAAAGCCTAATCTCTGCATGCTCTTCAAAGATAAACCAATCTCCACATCTCACATCCTTACTCAATTGAAGAAATTCCTGAGCTTTAGGAAGAAAAGTTGGGGACAAGGTTCCATTCAAGATTTTATGAGCCACTGGAAGGAATAAAGAAGTGAACTCAAATAAACCACTATCTCCTAGATCACCCCTTATCAAGTCTATCCAGAATACCACTGTCCGCTTCTTTTTATTGTTGTCAACAACATTTAGTCCCAAATCTGAAAAATGTTCAGCATTCTAGTACAGAAATAAATAAGTAATAACTGAAGGAAACTTGAAGGACACAATGAGAGGCAAAGTCATAAATTGGGTATTGATAGTATCTACCCAGAATGCTGGAATGTCTAGTACTATCTCTGGCTTCATCATTAAAGAGAAAATCCCAGTACTACTTTATCAACCTTCTTGGAGTCTTCTTTTCCTATAATCTTAGAAATTACTTGTAAAACATGTCTTATATCAACTGCAAATATTTCTAAAGAGAAGAGATTTCCATCTAGGGAGAATCGACCAGATTTAGGTGCCAGGAAAGAGGTAACATGAGAAAGTTCGTGAGGAGACATGTTATCATAATATGAAACTAGAGACTCTTCAGTAAAGGTGGTGTAAGTTCCAGATACAAGGTAATTCAAAGCTTGATGTATTAATTGTGAGGTTACTTGAAAAACACTCTCCCCTGACTAATTCATTACAAAACACTTCTTGGGGTACATTGTTGAGGCTAGCCATTGAATAAATTCAAGGAATAAATGAGTCCTGGGGACAAAATAAGCTAAAACACCTGACCTAACCATTGCCATGAATATAGGAGACTTTTTATGGTTCAAAATGACCTCTTGATACAATGAAAGATGCTTAATTGTGTAGAGGGTATCAAAAATATCATGTTCGACATCCATTAATGGGGTATGGATGACTGAGGAAGAACTTACTTGTTTGGCCATGGTGTTTGTAGATGACAGTTGTTGGTAACAGTTGCTGATGATAGTTGTTGGGACGGTTGCTGACTCAGACTACTGAACTAGATGCGAGGTTGCTTAGTACTAAAAACAAAAGACTAATGCAACAAGGTTTTACTTTTCTTTTGTATATATGATAATCAAAATAGAGGGAAATCCTGTAATTAATGTAACTAATTAATGGAGTGGCAGATGAGATGACGAGGTACGGTGGTTGAGGTGGATGGTAATGAATGAGGGTGGCGGATGACGTGGAGGAGATGAGATGGAGTGAAACGATGGGGGTGGCCGGCTGTGGGGGTAGGGAGTGTACGG
Organism: Pinus tabuliformis; assembly: GCA_031772625.1. Lineage (NCBI taxonomy): Eukaryota > Viridiplantae > Streptophyta > Pinopsida > Pinales > Pinaceae > Pinus > Pinus tabuliformis. The sequence continues at coordinate 655,507,970 of CM062817.1, forward strand.
GAAGTTCATCAACTTTAATCATCACAGCGATCTCAAGCTATAGATCTCAGTCAAATACCTTGACATCATGGTCAACTGCGGGGGTTGAGCCTGAGTTATAACTCGTGCTCATTGTTCCCCCGTAGAGCACTTTACCCGCCTCTTGAGCCCTCACTTGCTTATATCTCATGATACTACTCGAACTTTAATATTTGGGTCGGGGCCCCACCTTATATCGGATTTGAATATCATCAATAATATAAAATAAATCACTATTTTCGGACTTTCAAACTCTCTTTTGATTTTTAAACATAATATTTGATTTTTTTTTTTTTTTTTTTTTGTGATAATATTGAAAATTAAATTCAAATAAATATGGATGCTACAACTGTCGAGACCCATTCTTTGTTTTATTTCTTCTTTAGTTACTCACTATGTTTCACCTAAGGGGGGGGGTTGTTGGAGCTTTTCTTTTCCAACGCTTCATTTCCCTATGAGCTAAGTATGGTGAGTTGTAAGCTCACATAGGAACTTGTATCTACCCAGTTGTTATAGCACCATTTACCACCATTGGTATATTTGATGCTCTATGATATGGTCTAGGCCAACCCTTCTCTACTAGACTTGGTCCATTTTCTAAAAACCAATGTCTAAAATCCCATACGCGATTATGCCCTATCTAAAGCACATGTACCTGTAGGTCAACCTATACCCAACTCGTGTATATGTGTTAAAAAATTTAAAAATATATAATCTCCCTTAATTTAGGCAGGGTTTACAGGTTTGACCAGATACCCACCTACTATAGCTCATGGCCCAACTATTTTCCAACTGGAAAAACTAATTTGGAGAAGTATAAATACATCTCCATGGGAAGGCCTAAGGGGAGGAGGAAGGATTAGGTATTGATATTATGGTTGATTAAATCCCTAATCAAGTCTGAAGATATCCTGGTGCCTTCTTCAATCCTAGTCATAGGAAACCCCTGTTTCCTTCTTGAGATGTTCATCATCCCTTCATGACATCCTTGTGTATACTTATGGAGGAGGATTGTTGAGGCCTGGGCAAGATGGATCTGGAGGAAAGTTTCGCTTAGAGACGTGTTGATGGTGCTAGACCCACCAACATGTCAAGGGGATCTCCCCAGTAAGAAGTCCCAATTAGACCTCACACTGTTTGGTGTAGGAGTCCCAGCAGTGGATCGTAAGGTAATGCTTTGACTGCGATGTCGTACAGAGGCAATTAAGATAACTCTATCAGTAGCAAGGGTGTGACTGATGTAGTGAGTCAAGGAATGAGTATGAGAGGTTCCAACACTTCAAAGGGGGGAGGAAGATGAAGGTGAGTTCCAGGTTGAAAGGGATCAGTCCCAACTCTGCTAGGAACACACCACACAAATGAAATGCACAACTTTTGGTAGAGCAGTTGACACGAATGCGGTAGTCTCGATATACAAGGTAAGATAACTTGAATAGGACTCATGGATCAGTCCGAGACAAATGTGACAGTTGATATAAAAAGGTTCGGGGAAAGGTCTGTCTAGTGTCCGTCAGAGTAGTTGACATGGATGGTGACAACTTTAACAACATATGCGACACATTAACAACAAGATTCATATAATCTCATGTCAATCACTTCATACACAAGTACATAAGTTAAACAACATATATCATTAAGGAAACTGGAGCAGTCCAACTTCAATAACAACATATGCATGAAAATGTGTTGGCTTGTATTAAATAAAGAGGTGTAATTCACAATCATACAATACACCATGTAAACCTTCTAGCCCTATCAGTAGAACGTTATAGCCACGTCGACCTGCTCCTCCAAGGAGATGTACTAGCTCCGTGCAATGGAGAAGCCAAGGCACGTTATAATACTGTCCAAGCCTTCTTCAAGATAGTTTTAGTAGAAGGTTGGCTGACCAAAAGCATATACAATGAGTTATGAGGGACTATTTATAGCAAAGCGTGGGGTGACCCTTGACATTCCCATTTGTGACAATTCAACTACCCTCATGACTCTTCCCCTACTCTATGACTGTTACATCCAACTATTGAAACTCGACTTACACTTGAAATCACTCAACGTTACAATGCACATGTACTCATGTGAAACAAAATGGCTTGAGAAAGCCTTGCAAGACATCACTAACACTCGGTCCGTTGTGGTGAGACCAACTCTTTGACATGCTTATGATAGTGAAGCTAGTGAGCTGATGCCAAGCTTGGTCATCTATGATGGTGTGCATGCACCTCATGGTGACATCTTGCTGAAGCGAACTCTTGCCTCCATTGCAACCAGTGCATTGGTTCGGCCCCTTCATCCAACTTGTCTGCTAACATGCACATGGTCTTCTTGGGTACGGTTGAACTGGCAACACAGTGATGCATAGTATCCATGGTGATCCTAAAGTGTGTGTTGGTGGTCATCCACATCAACTTGCTGAAGTGCATGTTCAACCCCAGTTGGACTTGTCTCTTTTCTTCACCTTGGTGAGTGTGTTGAATGGGTTGGATTGCATGCATGTGCTCAATGACATGCATGCTACTGGATCCTTTGCATGCGATCAAAAACACTGCTCACCATGTTTTCTCTGTGTCTGCTACTGGGATGGATCCGTAACTTGTACTGGTGTAGTTTCATCCATGGATGCATGTTGTGCCCACCGTTGTTCATGTTCCTACTGTAACTCATGAACAGTCTGTGCAACTTCATGTTCTTCCTGAGTTGCTACTTCAGCACATGTAACTCCTTCTTTGTTCCATCCTCTGCCTTCTCACGATCTTCATGCCGCACCATCACTTCGTATTCTGAGTCTCCAAAGTTGCTTTCATTATCATTGGATCTGCTTAATCTTGCAACTTTGCTCTGCCTCTATGTTGTCAACAACCTTCCTCTTGCATCTACTGGGTTCATTGCATTCATTGCGTTTGTTACATTTGGTATGCTGCCTTCAGTTGCAGTTCATGATGCTGCTCACTCTAATGTTGCTGCTTTATTTCCTTGTCCATGAAAAACTTGATGTCTTCATGAGTAGGTAAGCCCATGGACACTTGATCGACTACATCCCCAAGTGTGCTCTGAACGGTATCTTCGTCTCTGCTCTCTTGGAAACCATTGTACCTATACTGTTGAGAGGCAGATGAACACCTACGATACTTGGAGACATGGAAACACTCATAGCAAGTAATCTGTTAGTCGAAAACCAAAACGAACATGAGAACTAACCTGCAACATACCTGGGTGAATGATCGTGAAGGTTGCACAATTTCGACCAGGAGGTCGGGAGACCAACTGCCAAGACATCACAAGGCATAGTCTGAGCTGTTGGGAGACTAACTAACTACTGGAACTACAAAATGCACAATCCAGTTGGGCAGTTGGCTGCTAGGGTTGCGAAATGCGTGATCCCTGCTGGAAAGACTGTTGGCCCAAGGATAGATTTGCGCAAATTTTTGGGCCAAGTAGCCACTAACCTCCAGAAATGCACAATTCAGTCTAAGAGGCCAATGTTGGGCTAGATTGTGCAAATCTAGAGAGTAAGGTGAGCCTTCCTTCTCCAGATTGCGTAATGAAGCCTTGGTGAAGGCAGAGACTAGGCTAAGGTTGGACGGACTCACCGACGGGCAACTGAAAGAAAGTAAGTCAATGAAATGCACGGTGACACTAAGTGATAGTAGAAGTGATAAATAGTGCATGCAAAACATGAATGGAGGATTGAGAAAATAGATCATCATGCATGTGGGTGAAGCCGTTCGCTGGTTGGGCGAACGTCTGTGCAAAACAGTTTCATGCATGCAATAGCAGTGAGATCGCAACTAAAATTGAAATAGAGATAGGACAGGCTAGAATATATGTAAACAGCAGCAGGTGTTCAAAGAAATCAAACAAACAACACTCATAGAAGAGATTACACAAAAAGCGATAGAAATGTAGCACAAGGCATTGGAAGCGAGCTTATCCCAAAACAGCTGAGTTGAATGTGCCAACTGATCCTAGATGTGATGTGGGATGTTAGAGCTACAAGGTTGATGTGAGGAATGGGCTCTGTAGTGTCCAGTTGATGAGTTTTGATAACATCGAGGTTATGATGCTCATGCCACAAATCTAGGAGGAAGCAACACTTGGAGGGAGGTTTCGGAATTACTCCTTGCATGTAACCTCTAACTGCTAAACATAGATCCTTGAAACAAGGGATGCCTTTGCATGCTACCTTGGTGGAAAAAGCCTATGCATGCAAGTCTATTTTGCTCGGTCCTAGAGGGAACCGGTCAACTCAACTGCACATGCAAGCGACTGCTCGACTGTTGGAGAAAAATGCACATTGGGCTAATTGCCCAAAGGGATTGTGCAATTTCTGGGCCGAGCAGCTGACTGCTGCCCAAATTTGTGTAAATCCTGGGTTGAATTTCCATTTGATGGGAAAATTTATGCAATAGGAGGGTTGGATGGTAGGATTGCGCAATCTTGGAGACTAACAGGTTGATAGAGAGGATTATGCAATTCTTGGAGATAACTACAAGTTGTCCTCTAGGAATGTGCAATTTTCAGGGGGAAGTTGCTTAGCCTGTAACTAGACCAAGTCCAGGCAAGTAGCCTATGAGGAGAATGGATCAACTGTGTTCGACAGACTACCTTTGTGCGAGGAAAGTACTAAAGCTTGAGTACTTGATGAAGCAAGATAAAGTGTTGTGTAATGTTGGTAGGGAGGCTCGAAAACAAGCTAAGGAAAAATTTTGGAGGATGGTTGTAGCCACTACAACAAGATGGTGGATGAATTAGGTTGTAGTTTTTCCATATTTTCGTTACTTTACATTAATAAAGAGGCTTTGTCTTGTTCCTGATGATTATGGTCTTTATCCATTAATTTATGTCATGATTTGCTTATAAAATCTCATGTTAATGCTTATTTGCTTACATGCTTATATGATCTAACCTTGATATCATGAACATGCTTTCAATTATTTTTGGTGTATATGCTTTGCCTTGAATGAATTGTAGGTCTTAAAGCACAAGGAAGAAACAGAGGGTTTGAACCCTATGGGAACGACCTCAAACATAGGACCTACGGGTAAGACCTTTTGTACCAAGTTTAATTGTTTAAGTATTAGGACTACTTGTTTGTGTGTCTCTTTATGTTGTATGCCCTCCGCTCTATTGGGGTTCCCAACCCAAGACCCTAGGGTGATTCTACCCATAACAGAATTAACGACTCCATTGGGGAAAGCATTCTTGTTTTTCCTAGATTGAGTTGTTTCTTCTTGATCAGGGCCTGCTTGATTGATTTCTTGCTTTACAGTGTCTATGACCTGTTTGCTTCTTGGGAATCAAGTCTAACCTTTTGGATCAGTTCTAGATTTTTTTTTTCTTTATTGAGCTTTATATACACGCTTTTCATAGGATACAGTAGCGTATACACGCTAGTTTCTTCCAAGAAACTAGCGTATACATGAGTTTCCTTTGTTGTAGTTACGTATACATGCTTCTTTTTGTTTTCACAGTCGCGTATACCTTATTTTGAATAAATTTTTCAAAATATTGGACCCAATTAAGATTGTTTCCTGGTGGTTTTTGTTGTTTTCTGGTCATTCATTATCAGTAAATATTTGCTTTCATGCAAGTTTTCAGTTTCTAATCTTCTTCTTGTTGAAAAACCTAGTCAAACTAGGGTTTTATTTTTGAGTAAAGTTTGAGTTTTAGCTTTGGGTTCAAGGCTTCTTGTAGAAGTTCCTGATTGTTATGACTTTGCAGAACAAGAAATTGGTTGGAGTTTTGTTTATAACCCAACTTTCGGATTTCTTTGCTTTGCTTTCCTTTTTGGTTGACCTATTTTGTTTTTCATGGTTTCTAAGTGCCTCTTTGGCAATCTTGAAAGTCTTTCTTGATGTTCTTTTGGTTTGATGAAGTCCTTTATACTATTGTTCAGATCAATCTATGCAAGTATGTAGTCCTTTTTCGTTTCAAGTTTTATTATATTAATGATGTGCTTAACTTACGAATTTTGGGACTCTTTATGCTTGTTTTTGGTCTTGGAATTTTAGTAGTCTTTGTGTTCTCAAAAAATTCTTCCATTTCTTTAAAAGAAAAAAGACAAAAACCTCATTCTCTCCTTTGTTTTTCTTTTTAGTTTTTTTTTTTTTTTTCTTTTCTTCATTGTTTTTGAGCAATTGCGAACTTTTTTAGATTGGTTTTTCTTGGTTTCAAGGGAAGTTTGTCATTGAATTTGTACCCTCCTTGTATTCAAGTTGGGCTATTGATCTTGTGAAGGAACACATTTTCTTATTGTATGAGCATCCATAGAATATTGCACCATAATTATAGTTTGCACTAAGTTAGTTTGCACTACATGCATTTTAGCGTTTTTGTTAAATTTTGAGTGTGTGGAACATGTTTTCTGAAAAAGAAAAAAAATTACTTTTACAAGTTTATTCGTAGAACCTTATAGAAATTTATTTTCATCGAAGAAAAATAGGTTCATTTGCATATATCTAAGTTTCTATTGATTTCTTTTGTGTTAAAACACCACAAATTGCACTCTCATTTTACCAGTGACCTAAAGAACAACCTTTTAAAATCAAGCACTTAATTAAAAAGAACTAGAACATTTTTTGATTTGTCATTAATTACATCAACAAGTCTAGCTTTTTATGGTCTTGGAATAGGTGAGTGGAGAGTTAACTCTCAAAGGCCACTCAAACTATTAAACATATATGTTGAATAATGAATGAAATCCAGCATTGTTAGAAAGATCGAGAAAGCTCCTTTCTACTGGGAGTCAAGCATGAGGGAGAGTGAAGACAAGGAAAGAGAGATACCCCACTCCTACTTGGTTGATCCCACCCTGAGACTGTTCCGCCCAGCTTTTGATATGAACTGGTGTCCATAGTTTCTATTCCTAGGGATCACATAGGTCATTGCGGAGGGGAATCCCATGACACCTGAGGTAGATGTTGCATCATGTTCATTAGTACTTCTGGAGGGTACCCTTCTGAAGCTTGGGTACTTTCATTGGCAAAGGCTTTTGTCTAGGGGTTAGTGTAACTGTTTCAGTCACCTTCCCTAGTAGGCTTGGGTCGTCATTATCCTAAAATATGTTCGAAAATTCCTTGATTTCACTTTCATGTATTTTGGTGTCTGGTCTTCATCACCAAGAACCAAAATACCTAGAAGTTGCCTAATTGATTGTATCTTCTAGGGACTTTGTTAGAGAGTTCTCTTTGCTCCTAGTTGGCCATAGCTTTATAATTTTTTTGAGTCTTTAATTAGTTCTCTTAAATAATTAAAAGTGGTTGATCAACCAGTTCGTCAGTCTAGGAGGCTTCGTGGGATTTCACCTATGAGTCCAGAGCCTTCTTCCAAAAGGCATAAGAGCAATTATGTCATTGATTTCCAACCAGTGGTAGTGGATGTAATAGAGATTGATCCTCTAGTTCAAGCTATTGTTTCACAGAAAAGACCTATTGTAAGTCGAGATTTGGAGAGGAACACTCCAATCCTTTCTAGAGTCCTTTTCCAATCAAAAGACATTATAGAGGTTGAAGAACTCCTTGAGTCTCCTGTGACTCCTTCTTCTCCTCTCCCTCCCAATTATCTAGACATTCTATTATATGTTGAGACCCCGACCCATAAGCCTTCAAGCCCTGGTCTTTATTGGTCTTTTCCTTCTATGGCCACCACTAGGAGCATGGTTTCAAATATGAGTGTTGCTAGTGTACATACTCCTTTCTCAGTACAAGGAGGAGGTACAGTTTCCATACCTTCAATCACTCCTATCACTGCAATCTTTGGCTCTACCTCCATTCCATCTTCGAGTGGGATCACCCAAGCTTTTGCCTCCAACAATGGTTCTTTCCTCTTTGGAATCCCTTCCAGCATAATTCCTTCGGTTCACTTAACATTTCCATCCACTGCTTCCACTTCTATGACTTCCATGGCGAGTGGGTCAGCTTCTTTTCAGGTTTTCCCTTTTGGGAGTGGCCATATACCACATTCTAACCCATCTCTAGGATCAATACCTTTTCCCTCGAGAGGTCAATGTTATAATCCTTTCCAAGGATGGACTAATCTAGTTGTTACCAGCTTGGGAGCCAGGAATCAGTTATCTTTCAGCCAATAGGGGAACATTCCATACTCCTTCGTGAGCTCATTTAAGTGTTTTTCTCCCTTTGCTAATGCATGGAACCCTTGCCAAGGGCTCTCTTCTCCATTTAATACCACACTAGGGGGAAATTTCACTGGATATGGTAACTTTTCGGTAGGCATTGGACAAACTCTGAATTTTTTTGGGCCACAAGGTTTTCCTTATGGTTCAGGAACTTCTACGAATCACCTCAGGCAACTTGGTGCCTTCACAAATCATGGATATTATTTTCATAACATTGGGAATTCTGCACAGATTGGGTGGAATCCTCAAAGTCTTCCATTCTTACCTTTCTTGGCAACTTTAAACTTGTCAGATCTATCAAAGTTAACTGATGATCCTATCCAATACAACTTTGTTTAGCCTCCAATTCCAACAAAACTTCCATCGGACATACCCAAATTTGAAGGGAAGACCGGTGAAGATCCAGCTGACCATATAACCACTTTCCATTTATGGTGTTCATTGAACTCCCTCATTGATCATTCATTTAGGTTGAGAGTATTTCAATGCCCCCTAACTGGGAATGTGGCTAAATGGTATATTGAACTTCCAGGGGGAACCTTCGCTTCATTTGGTGACTTGGCCACCATATTTTCAAAAAAAAAATTAGTTTCCCATTCGTTATGATGATGGAACTGAGCTATTAGCTAATTTCCAACAAGACTAGGAAACCCACATTTCTAATCACATCCAGGAATGGAGGAGAAGGAAGAGGCTCATTAAAGTTGATATTCCCCAAGAATTCTTCTTGAATGGTTTCTCAAATATTTGCAGCCTGAAATTTCTAAGGTTGTATTTCTCTCTGTGTATTCACCAAAGAATAGGTTATTTTTAGAGCCCAACAGCTAGAACTCATATATTCTCAATTTGGGATTCTGGAGAAAAAATTTCTTGATGCTCCTAGATCTAAGGTTGATTTTTCCAAGCTGAAGCCAGGTCCCCATGCTGACGAGCTAGTTGGATCAATTGATAATAGCACGGCTAACCTGTTAAACCAATTGCAGCAATTGTCTTTGCAAACTGCTTCTTCTATTCAGGCATCACCATCAGTTCCCATGCCTTCTCAACCTTCGTCTATCAATGTCGTTCAAACTTCTAACCCCAAAAGAAATCAACAATCCAATGGGAAGAAGAAAGGACATGGTAAGAAAAAGAATCAGGATGGGAAGGGTAATGCAAATAAGCTTGATAGTGATGTTGGGGAGGGTAAAAAAGAGTCCAAGAAGAAAGTGAAGTTTCCATGCAAGTTATGCAATGGTGACCATTTGACTCATCTTTGCCCAAATATTCAGGAAGCTCAAATCTTGTTGGTTCAAGAAAGGTCTTCCAGCTCCAAAGTTGTGCTAATTAACCCTTTTCCCCAAGGGTAACAGTTGTTAGCTCGTGCGAATGCTAGTACTAGCACCCCCACTGGGGGAAACCAGGAAGGGGAAAATCCATGAAATGTTTATATGATGAGTTCACATGTTGACATTTCTACATGGTCACGTGATTATGGTGAACCAAAATCATCTAAGGCCAAGAGTACTCCTGATGTTTTAGAGCCACTCCATATCAAGAGGCTCATAGTTGAGCCTATACCTCAGATGTCGAAAGGCTCCGCAAAGCATTTGACAATCAACCCCAATGCCAAGGCAACTCAGAACTACTCCATTGTAGAAGATCTGGCTCAGAGTCCTTGTGCCATGTCAGCGTTAGAGGTACTCCAGTCATGCCCAACACAAAGGAGTGTGTTGTTCACTGTGATCGGAGTAGTAGATCCAAAGAACTCTCTTATCCTTTCACTAGACATGTTGAATATCAAGAAGAGACTCCCACATCATATGGCTTTTCAAATCAAGTCTACATATTGAAAGACAAATATCTTTCAAACTGTAGTTGATGAGGGAGCTTCCACATGCGTAATATTTATATCATGTTGGAGGGCTATTGGATCACCTTAGGTTGTTCCATCACCTACTCTCTTAACATCATTTGATGGCCATTCTCATAGGCCGAATGGGATTATTCCATCATTTCCTATCTTTGTTGGGGGCAAGGTTGTAAATATCGAAGTAGAAACAGCTGATGCAAATATGGATTATTATATCCTTTTGGGAAGAATTTGGGTTTACAAGATGGATGTTATTGTATCATTGTTATTTTGCATCCTGTGTTTTCCTCATGAAGGGAGAATTGTAACAATTAATTAGATGGATTATTCTCCGGGTGAATCCAATGCATATTCTGAATTTATTGTTCCCTTAGTGAACAATCCTAAGTAGCCTATTGAGAATCTCAGAGTTGGGATGTATTCTTCCTTAATGGGTACCTTTGATTTTCCTACTCCTATTGCTCGAATTAATGCTATTTCATCTTCCAAGGCACCTTCATGAAGAGAGTTCTTTAGAACTCATTATTTTTTGGATCCTTGGCCCTTACCCTCTTCTACCACCACATTAGATGAGAGGCAAGTGGCTGGAATAACATTTCCTATGTCTGCAGCTGAAATTGCTTATCAATCTATAGTTAACACTGCAGACTCCAATCCCACTCCTCTTTCACCGAAGGATTTGGATGGGGATGTGGCTCCGACCTGGACTCTAGATTCAACTTCTACTATGGATTGCCTAGATATTTTTTTCCATCTAAAGAACAAATTCTAGAAGTAATGACGAGTACTGAGAGGCCGTGTGATGATTTGCATCATCGGTCATATTTCCTCCCTGATTTGAAAGAACTAGAATGAAGCTTACCCAATCCTTCATCTATTGGTGATGTTCACACAGTTTTAAAACCTTTGGCTCCAACGTAGTTTTCGAGCCGAAGGTAACATGTCTATCATTTCAAAAACTATTTCAGTTAACATCTCTAAGAATCCCAACGTTATCGAGAATGTCTTCATTGGAGTTGATTGTTTCCCTAAAGAAATTCAAATTTATACCGATCTCTTTAAAGAGTTTTGAGATGGGTTTTCTTGGTCTTATGAGGAAATTCCTGTGATAGATCCATCTATAGTCCATCATGAGATCAAGACATATGAAAATACGAAACCTATTTGCCAGAAGCTTCGACCAGTAAACCCTAGGAAAGCAACATCTATCAAAGTTGAGGTTGAAAAGTTTCTTAAGACAGGTTTCATATACCTCATTCCTTTAACTAAGTCGGTATTGAATCCAGTTTCGGTTGACAAGAAGCAAGGAACGATCCATGTGTGAATTAACCATGCTTGGTAGATTTGATGCTCTATGATATGGCCTGGGGCAACCCTTCCCTACTAGACTTGGTCCATTTTCTAAAACACGGTGTTTTAAATCCCATACATGATTATGCCCTATCTAAAGTGCGTGTACATGCAGGTCAGCCTATACCCAACCCACGTATATATGTTAAAACATTAAAAAATATATAATCTCCCTTAATTCAGGTAGGGTTACGGGTTTGACCGGATACCCACCTACTATAGCCCATGGCCCAACTGTTTCCCAACTGAAAAAACTAACTTGGAGAAGTATAAATAAATCTTCATGGGAAGGACTAAGGGGAGGAGGAAGGATTAGATATTGATATTATAGTTTATTACATCCCTGACCAAGTCTGAAGATATTCATGTGCCTTTTGCACTCCCAGTCATAGGAAACCCCTATTTCCTTCTTGAGATGTTCATCATCCCTTCCTGACACCTTGTGTATACTTATGGGGGAGGATTGTTGAGGCCTGGGAAGGACGGATCTGGAGGATGGTTTCGCTTGGAGTAGGCAGACAACTCAGGTTGTAGTTCTTCAGTATTTTCTTTATCTTACATTAATAAAGAGGTGTTGTCTTGTTCCTGATGATTATGGTCTTTATGCATTAATTTATGTCATGATTTTCTTATAAAAGCTCACATTAACTATTAGTTTCTTACATGCTTATATGATCTAACCTTCATATCATGAACATGCTTCTAGTTATTTTTGGTGTATATGCTTTGCCCTGAATGAATTGCAGGTCCTAAAGCGCAAGGAAGAAGCAAAGGGTTTGAACCCTACGGGAATGGCCTCAAACATAGGACTTACGGGTAAGACCTTCTATACCAAGTTTAACTGTTTAAGTATTAGGACTGCTTGTTTGTGTGTCTCTTTATGTTGTATGCCCTTCATTCTGTTGGGGTTCCAAACACAAGACCCTAGGGTGATTCTACCCATAACACGAGTTTTCGTAGTTGTCCTTATCCGACACTAATATTCTTCCATTGTTATATAATGGAGGCTTTCTATGTGCTTTAATACAGCAATGTGAGTAATAAAATACTCTTACAGTAAAGAAACGCTGACGTAGGATCTGCTAAGGAGATATTCTACAAAGCTCATACAGATTTGGGTTGACTTGCCATTCTCTACCAAGATGATGTGGGTTTCTCCAGATCCGAAACAGAGGAAGCAGAGTGGGTTGATACTGATCCCATTCCTAGATCATTTGTTGTTAATATCGGTGACTCTTTATAGATGAGCAATTAAACTAATTTTTTGTTTTGTTTTCCAGGCCATTAGAATTGGGTTGTAAGGGAATATTCAAACCAAGAATTGGTTTGTAGGGGATATTCAAATAATAGTTAATATAAATGTGAATGGAAGATACCACAGCTCAGAGCACCGAGTGGTTCATGGTAGATCGAAAAAGAACAGATTATCTACAATCTTCTTTTTGTTATCTTCAAAGGGAGCAAAATTTTTTGGTCCCCGAGAATTGATCAGCAAGGAGCATCCCAACTATACAGAGCAGTTGTAACTCAAGATCTGAAGTTGCATGTCGTGCAAGAGTTGGCAGATCCTTTATTGTGAACTGCTCAAGCATTAGTGTTTCAATCAATCGTGATGTTAACATAAGGGTGTGGTATATGATCATTGTACTTATGTTTTTATCTTTACAGTCTCTTATATATGGATTGGGATTTTTTTAATAAATTTAGGTGTTAATGTTTAAAACTTATTATTTAATTATTAATATTTTTAATAAAATATAAAATAATATTAGATATTTAGTATATGTTAAAAAAATAAATAAAATCAAATAAATAACTAAATATTAAGATAGGAGAAAAGAGAATTCATTTACCTAAAGAGAAATTAGTAATTTAGATAAAAAAAGGTAAAAAATTTAAAATAAAAAGTAAATAATGATTTTAATTAAGCCCATACACATAGATTTATCTCCAACATAGTTTTGCACTTTTTATATTTTTAATTAAATTGATTAATTTAAAAAAATGTCATATGGACTTAGTTATGGTTTTTCAGGCATGTTGTATTGATACAAATCGTATGTACAAATTAAGAATCTCCATGATAAAGAGGGTGCATTTCCATGAAAAGAATCTAGTTCCATGTTTTTTGTATATTTAACTTGTATATTAATTTTTATTTATTATTTAATAATACTAATAATAATTTAAAGTAAGATTGTAATTTAGTTAGTTTTCATGACTTTTTAAAAATTTTAACAATGTGAAATGTATCTTGTAGTAAGTGTTATGATGTTGGTTAATGCCTATAGGTGTTTACCAACCATTTAATTTATATGGATGTGCTACTCTTAAATAATGTGAAAGAGAAAGAGAGATTAATAATTTATAAATGTAAAATGGGAAATATAATTAAAGAATTAGAATAAATTCAAATAATAATTTTATTTTGAATAGTTTAGAGATAATTAATTAAAGATGAAATATACAACAAAAATATTTCGAATTTTATAATTTTTTGTTTGAAAAAGAAAATGAGAATAAGTTAGCACAAATTTTGTGTTATCTATAAATATGACACGCTCACTAAACGATTGGGGATATTTATAAAGGAAGACCAAATGAAAATAAGGGAGGAAGTTTAAAACGTAAAAGAAATAGGGAAGTTCAAAATGTAAAACAATTAGGAATATAAAAGCATATCTTAAGTTGGATCTTGAGTGAAATTCTCTATCTTATGAAATTTGGGACCATGATAAATATAAGGTTCATCAAGTGAAGTAGAAGGATTTATCTTGTGGCCACTATGGAATGAAGCATATCACCATCAAGAGATTGAAGACATAACTTGTTACATAAAACAAGCAATTTTCATCACATTAGGCTTAATAAAGACCATTCAATCAATACACATGGAAGGGGATTTCACATATTAATGATAAGTATATTATATAACAATATACTATTTTACACCTATTATTTCTATCTTTGATAAGAAAAACAATCTAGATAAAAATGATCCTTACAATGACTTAAAACAAGATATTTATAGTATGAGAAATGAAGGTGATATCTTCTTACTAGAAAACATTAATGATTAAAGAACTAGTGAAGCTATTATTTTAGACAATCATTCTAATACTAATTCTCTATGATTAGATGAGGACTTTGTTATAGCTATTGTATCTAAAAGAAACTCCAAATACATGGTTGAGAGTTTGTTTGCTACTAAGGAAATAAATAGATTATGTAATATTGATATCCCTATATCCCTGAATACAAAAAAATAGTGTAGTATTTGGTACCTTAAACAACCATGAGCCAAACTTTGGTCATAGACCTTGAATCCCAATTCCTTTATTATGCACAAAATCCCCAATGAATATAATTATAGTAATAAAGTATCCATTTAATAGAATTATGATAGTAAAAAGCAATTGATATTCTACAAACATAAATCTAATATTTTTTTAAAGGATTTAAATAGTGAATTAAATATCCTATTAAATAAGGACAATATTAAAGACCTATATGAGAATTTTACAACCACTCTCTACTTCCATTACCAAGTTCTCTATTGAGGTGTTCTGTCAAGAATAAAATAGAATGAGTAACACTTATTGTCATAAGAGTGCAAGATTTCTAGAAAGACCATTAGGAATGTTTCTAATGAGTCCTTAAAATATGAAAAAATAAATAGATGTAGATCCCAGATTAAAATGAAAAAGCAAACAATATTATATAAATAAAAACCAAAGGAAGCTTTTGCACCTATTTAAGCTAGATTCTAAGAAATTATAAAGGAAACTTCTAATTAGTAAAACAAAAAAGAATAATATGAATTCCTTAAGGGTTGGAATTTCTACTTTAAAAATATTTATGAATCCCCGATGTTATAGAAAATAGTTAAATCATTTTTACAAAAAGGAATTTTTTCTATAAAAGAGAGAGTTTTAGGTGAATTGGTTTTACAAAAGGAAAACTAGCCACGTTGAAGGCTACCACGTAAAAATCTTAAAAATTGGAGGGCCCATCTTCATCCATGAAATCCACATGCTCTTCAATTTATAAATGAAGGGATTATGTAAGCCCTAAAAACAATGCCTTGTTATATCATTTTTTCTATAAAAAAAAGAGTTCTAAAAAATTGAGTCCATGACTACAAAAAACTTTAAAAGTGAACATTTTTTTAATGTTTTTTTTAAGGTTAAAATTATACCTCATTTGAAATCATAGCCTAATTTTTTTGGCTCATTGCAACCAAAACATGAAAATCAACTATCAAATTGAAGCACCCCCTTTCAATAGGGTATTAAAATTGTAACAATTTTTCTAACTATGGTCTAGAAAGTCATAAATACATAATGTCATGATAATATTGCTACAAATATTTTTTAACTTTTAATCAAAATCACAATAGTGATTTCATTGAGTGAAACATAAATTATTTCTCAAAGTTATTGTTGCATTGTTGATATTCAAAACAAACAAATTATTCATAATTAAAAGATATAACCCAATAAACATAGAAATGACTCATAACTTCATGTAAGATCATATGCAAGTAAAAAAATATTTTCAAGTTTCTATGCAAACATCATATTGATCAAAATTACATAAAAAATTTATACAATTATCCAAATTGACTCATAGATTCTACCACACCATAAGAATCTACATCATCTTAAGATGAATGACTAGATGAATATGTAGATGACCCATATTTTTTTCTATTATAATGAATGCTTTATCTAATCTACATGTATATCCAACATTGCATATTTCAAAAGCCTTCTAGGTCTATGATTGGGTTCAACAGATTCCCATCTTGCCACTACTTCTTGTTGTAGCAACCTCTTTATAATCTCTATGGTTTTGAAGCAAAGATTTTTGTTCTTTGTCGAATTCAAGTCACAAACAACTGTCAATATCCTCTAATTTTATGAGGTTAGTTCAATAATGATTTATATTTGGACCCTTTCTTTTTCTCTTTCTGTTGAATTTTTTCTCAACTACCATATCTCGCTTGTACACACCCTTGGATGGTTGTCTATCTATTGCATACAAATATACTTTAATTTTTGTAACATCATTACAACATTGACAACCTAGAATGTATAACCATGTAGATCTCCATCTCCTAACACTATAATCATACAACCCTCTTTAATATCTTGTACAAAACATCAATAAAGGTCTTGCATGACTTCATGTTTTGCATATGATCTTCTAGAACCAATACACATTTCTCTTTCCTCTATCTCTGAAGACTCAATAATGCCTTGAAATTGTTGTTGTTAAACAATGTTTCTTTTCTGATATTCATTTGGCATATTTTGTGGCCAAATAAATGGAGTCTTTAAAAATGTATCTCCATTTCTTGAGCTTGAAATTATGCCCACTTCGATCATTGAAAAAAGAGTCTCACAAAAAATAATCAATGATATCAAAACACTCATATGTATCTTTAATGGAGTTTTTAAATTTCTTATAAGTATTCATAATAATATACATGTCACTTATGACATTGTGCATTATGGATTTTGGCAATTAATTGTAATAAAAATAAATTTGATGCAAATATTGGACGATATGGAATGAACTTCAAAAATGCTAATCTTGATGAAGGCCTCCATTATGCAAAAATTGAATAATTCTTGCACCATATAAGTGTTTTTTCCCTTAATTATTTTGATATAGAGTTGATATTGGAAGCTAATGTTATTAATTTATTTAATGAATTTTTTTTAGGGTCCCACCCTAACCCCCTTATTTATGTAGTAGGATCGAGTCATAGTTATAGTTAAGTAAAGAGTCAATAAAGCCCATATTAATAATTGTAAGTGGTTAACCCGCATTTAATGATGGGACCACAGTTAGTTGCAAATGGACCATGGTATTAGATAGATGGTATTAATAAGAACCATGGTATTGCTCCATGGTATTGCATGTATGAGTCATATATAAAGGATAGAGACTCCCTGCGAGGAGCATCGTGCTCTGCTCTATTGGAGGTTGCCCCCTCGAAGAGGCAAGTGAACATTGCTCTCTGATTAATAAAATACTTGTTGTTGTTACTCACTATTCTATGTTCTTGGTATATTTCTTCGCATATTCAATATTTTGGTATCGTCTTGTAGGTTAAGAGCATAACCAGTGGTATCAGAGCTCTTTCCAGGGCCGATGGGATCTTCGTTCCTTAGCAAAAAAAAAATATTTGGCTAGAGACGTGTTCTGGCATCTTTAAACCACAGGATCTGTCGTTGAGGGCATAAACCTGCGAATTTGGGGAGGTATGCACGCAAGAAATACAAGAGGTGGTCACGCTTGTTGGACTCCCTTGTAACCCCTGTGGGTACCCCTTCGAGTAGTAGCGCATCAGACATATTCGTGCACAGACTGTCTTCCAAGTACCCTCTAGGTATATCGGAAGCCCCCTAGCTCTTTTGAAACCTCACCATAGATAAACCGTCGGCCGTCTTGCTGCTAGAATACACCGAGAACAGCACTCAGAGAGATTACTCGCCCGTAAGATAGGGTAGTCGGGTTGTACGGCTAAGGGTACAGTTGATCCTCCTTAGTTAGAGCCTTGAAACATTGGGCCGAGTACTACTGTCAGACCCTCATGTATATTGCGATCTGTAGCACCTGACACTACTCGAGACCATAGTTCCCTTTTCTATCTTGGGATCACGCATAATCTCTGCCAGATCAGATCTCGCAAGTGGGGTTTGCAGCAGCAGCAGACATCAGTCCCGCAGTTTTGAGTTAACAGAACAGCCATTCCAATCTATTAGATCCATCAGATCCGCAACAACAATCTGTTCTACCGCTCAGAGCTATCTAATCAGCCATTCAGATCTCTCAGATCCACCAAATCTGAATTGTGTGTGGGGTTCCTATACCGGGCGTGATTTTCGCAGGACTTTTGGTAGCATTGACATTTTGGGGATTCGGCTACTGTAGTATTCCTAAGCAAGGAGTAAAAATCTGTTAAGAGTTTTCAGAAAAAATAATAATAATAATAATAATAATAATAAATAAAATAAAAATAAAAATAAATAAATAAATAAATAACAAAAAACAAAAAACAAAAAATAAATAAATAAATAAATAAAATAATAATAAAATAAAAAATTGTAGGAATTTACAGGGTAAGTTCCTCAGAAAGAACACCAAAAGGACACCGCTCACAACCAGATCACAGATCAATACACCAGTATTTTTGACGTGGTTAAAACCCTCAAAGAGGGAAACAGTCCACGGCCTGCGCCAACGTGGCTACTACAGGCAATTTATTAATCAAAGAATGAAAATTCACATAAGCTTCTCTCATGCACGGATTACCCGAACAATGACCCTCCATGCGCTTTAAATAGAACTCATGGACCAATCGGGTTTCAAGCCACGGATCAAGTGTCGGTAATACCGAGGAGAGAGTGAACCGTCGGATCACTACATATCATGACCGTCGGATTGTAAGTTACAAAATGTACAACGGTAAAGAAACACCCTTTACCTAACTCTATACCTAACTCTACACTAGACCAAGTTGAACTTAACTATATCCTATGTGTCGGAATATCCTAACATCCCCCCTTAAGAACAACTTGGGATAGGATTGAAGGATTTACAAATATGACACAATAGGAGAAGGAAGGAGGCACTAGAGCCTATCCCCCCTTAGTGACAACTTCCTGAACTCCAAGCATATATCGAAGTTTAGTGAACTTCGCCTCTGTGAGAGCCTTTGTGAAGATGTCTGCAACCTGATCATCTGTTGAACAATATTGCACTTCAAGAACATGGTCATGAATGAGCTTTTTGATGAAGTGCATGTGTAGTTCAATGTGTTTGCTGCACTGATGCTGGACTGGATCTTTGCATAGCTGAATGGCACTTTGATTATCACACCAAAGTGTGGTTGGATGCTGCTGCTCAAAGCCAAACTCTGATAGGATCTGACGAAGCCACAAGGCTTCCTTACTAGCTTCCATGGCACCACGATACTCTGCTTCTGCTGACGAAAGCGAAATGGCAGCCTGTTTCTTACAAGCCCATGTAATAGGTCCTGAACCAAGAGTGAAGACATAACCGGCAGTAGACTTCCGATCATCAGGGTTACCAGCCCAATCAGAATCAGTGAAACCAACTAATAGAGGAGCTGCTTTGGCACTGTAATGAATCCCAAACTGTACTGTACCTCGAACATAACGAAGTATTCTTTTGGCTGCTTTCCAATGACTTTCACGGGGGTTTTGCATAAAATGAGCAACAAGGCCAACATCAAAGGAAAGGTCAGGACGAGTATGGGTTAAATACGAGAGTTTTCCTACAAGTTGACGGTATAAGGTAGCATCAACTTCAGGAGAAGTACAAGAGACTAAAAGTTTGACTCCAGACTGAAAGGGAGAAGGGGCTGGCTTACAGTCTTCCATGTGAAAATGACGAAGAATATCATAAGCATACTTGGACTGGGAAAGGGAAATACCCTCCTTGGATTACAAGACTTGAAGACCGAGAAAATAGTGTAAGTGTCCTAAGTCTGTCATTTCAAATTTCTTTTTAAGGCTGGACTTCACATGGTTTATAAGGTTGGGATCACTACCAGTAAGAATAAGATCATCAACATAAAGAACAAGGATGATAAGAGAGTTGCCCACTTTCTTGGTGTAGACAATATTGTCAGAATAACACCTAGAAAAGCCAGATTCTAAAAGAAAGCTATCCATTTTGGCATACCAAGCCCGAGGAGCTTGCTTGAGACCATAAAGAGATTTCTTAAGTCAACATACAAGGCTGGAGTCTGTTTGGATGAAGCCAATGGGTTGTTCCATATAGATTTCTTCATGCAAGTCCCCATGCATGAAGGCAGATTTAACATCCATCTGATGGACTTCCCATTTTAAAGAGGCAGCAAGGGAAAGAACAAGGCGGATAGAGTTCATTTTGGCAACAGGGGAGAAGGTTTCAGTGTAGTCAATGCCTTCAACCTGTGAAAAGCCCTTAGCAACAAGACGAGCTTTATGTTTATCAACTTTCCCATCTGGTCCATACTTGGTTCTGTAAACCCATTTACATCTAACAAGTTTGCATCCCTTTGGTAGAGGAACAAGATCCCATGTATCATTTGTTAACAATGAATGATATTCTTCATTCATAGCTGCTTCCCAATGTGGATGGCCTGAAGCTTCTGCAAAAGTGTCAGGATCATGATTTACTGGAGCTTGAGCCAGTAAAGAAGAGGCTCTTTCAAACTGAGAACGTGTACGTCGCTGATCTGTAGGATCACTGGCAAGATCACCTGCTGGATCCCGAGTAGCACGAACCCATCTTGGAAGTTGAGGATCCTGAGAAGGTGGGGGAGGATTGTCATCCTCACTTTCATCATCTGAAGAAGAAATGTTTTCAAAAGTAGAAGAGATAGGAAGAGGTGGCACATCCGCCAGACTAGGCTCGCAGGCCGATTTATTTTCATCAAATTTTACATCTCTTCTAATGATAACATTTTGGACTTAAATGGAATAACTCTATAACCTTTTACATCTTCAGAATATCCAACAAAAGTACATTTCTCACTCTTAGGTTCTAAAGCTTTATGCTTTTCATCTGGAATATGGGCCCATGCTTCACTTCCAAAAACACGAAAGTGACTTACATCTGGTTTAATGGAACTCCAAGCTTCTTCTGGAGTGATATTCTTTAGAACCTTAGTAGGAGTGCGATTTATTATATAATTTGCACAATTAATTGCTTCGGCCCAAAAACTGAGACTGAGTCCTTTAGATTGCAGCATACAATTAGACATTTCCTTTAAGGTACGATTTTTCCTTTCAGCTACACCATTTTGTTGTGGAGTGTATGGAACAGTATGTTGCATTTGAATTCCATTTTCGGTGCAAAAGTTGATGAATGTGTTTTTAACATATTCTCCACCATTATCAGTTCTTAGCTTAAGAATTTGATGTCCAGATTGTTTTTCAACAAAGGCTTTGAAGGCCAAAAAAGTGTTAAATACTTCGCTCTTGAGTTTTAAGAAGTATACCCAAGTGCGTCTGGAGAAATCATCAATGAAAGTTAAGAAATACTTGCAGCCAGAGAATGAAGCAATAGGAAGTGGACCACATAAATCACTGTGCACAAGATGTAAAGGGGCTGAGGCATG
The DNA here is from genome assembly GCA_031772625.1 of Pinus tabuliformis. Lineage (NCBI taxonomy): Eukaryota > Viridiplantae > Streptophyta > Pinopsida > Pinales > Pinaceae > Pinus > Pinus tabuliformis. The sequence continues at coordinate 655,529,465 of CM062817.1, forward strand.
GCAAGAGGCACGTTTTTCAAAACTGTCCCGATGATGTTTTCCGAGTACACATCCGGAACAAACACCATCTCTGCAAGATACCATAGGAAGACCTGTCACCATATTTTCTTTACATAGATGCTGAAGGGAGCGATAGTTTAAGTGACCAAATCGCTCATGCCAAAGTTTGCTCACTTCATCATTATGAGCAAAAAATACTAAGGGAAGATTTGATGACCCAAAGTTGTGAAACTTATACAACCTTGTGGAATCATCAGCAAGACCAGTAGCTAGAATCTGTTTAGGATCTTTTAGATCCTTGATTACAACATCATGAGGTGAAAATTCAACAATTTTACCTTCACCTGAATGAGTTATCTGATATACAGATAGAGGGTTGCAGGATAAGGTTGGAACACATAATACATCATTAAACTGACCATTGTCTAGATGAACAGTTCCAGTCCCTACAACATTAAGAGATCTATCATCACCAACATATATATTTTTGGTGTTACAATCATTTAAAGAAGAAAACATGGCTTGGTTTTTGGCCATGTGATAAGAGGCTCCAGAATCAATGAGTCACTCATGAGAATGAGAAGAAGAAGATACATTTAATGCATAACCAGACTAAGATGATTGACAACGACATGCAGAAAGTGCCATTCCTGAAGATGAAGTTGAAGTTGAAGTTGAAGAATGCTCCACATGGATGTTATGTTTCTTCATTGCGGCTTCCAAGGCTTCCATCTTCTTAAAGCATTTAGATTCTAAGTGGCCATCTCGATTACAAAAGTTACAATGTCTATCAGTCTTCTTCCATTTGTTTTTATTGGTCCTATCATTTTGCTGAAATGATCTTTCATTTTGAGGCTGAGTTTGCTTAGGACCCTTGTTTGGTTTAGGACCATTCTTTTTAGGAAATGACTTCTTAGGATTCTTTGAATTTGGTTGCTGCTGAGATACAACAGGTAGCCGCTCAGTGCGCTGCCGACCTTGCAGTAGTCCAAGCAGAGTTGGGAGCTCTCCGTGCAAAGATTTCTACACCAATAGAGTGACTCGAGAGCAAGTCACGATGTTTGTGTTGGGGGCCTGTTGGGCATGGAATCTCCCCAAGGCACGTTTTGGGGCTTAAAGCCCAAGTTTTGACTAATTGCGATGTAAATACTCCGTGATTTGTGAGCGTGGAGCGTGAAGTTGTAATTGAGTCAAAGGGTTGTCTACCCTTACTTTTATAAATGTAGTGTCGGCTTGAGAAGTCTACCCATGGTCCACAGACCATGGGATTGTATAAAAAAGAGAAAGGCTCTAAGTTGTAAAAGACATCATAGAATGGACAGATAATCTTGAGGGAATAGGAGTCTAAGTCAAAGTGTGAAGTCGTTTCTTGGGGTCATAGAGTAGGAGAAGGCTCTGCAACTGAGTGCGCAGAGGCCTAGTAGTCCATAGCTGACTGTGCGGACCCCTGCAGCTAAGCGCGCAGGGTGAGTCAAGTCTATAACCAATTAAAGAATTAATAAAGAGAAGTTTCTTATCCTTCTGTGTATCTTTTTCTTGTTTTATGTGTTGAAGTATATTGCATATGAATTGCAAGTTTACTATTTATTTGCTACGCGAACTTATATGAATGTGTTGTATAAGTGAATATAATATAAAGTATATTATTACACAAAGATAACTAAATGTTTTAAGAAGATAAGTAAGATCCACGATGTGACTTGGGGAAATATCATAGATCACTACTCAAGCAACGCGAAAGCCCCACAGACCCTAGTTAGGGCTGCGCGAAGACGAATATAACAGAGCCGCGAAGGCCTTGAAGGCTAGGAAAGCCCGCGAAGTAACCTGCACAAAAGTATTCACAGTTGGACTAAATCAACCCCTCAGACATCTCAAGGGTGTGGAAACCTGGTTCCAACATCCCCCCATACTACTCCAGGTGAGACCTTAGTCCGTGCTCCGTGGACTGTTGCCGAAAGGTCCAGTAGTATATGGATTTGTTTGGCTAATTAACTCTGAACCTGGGTCAAGCCCCAACAAGCCAACACCAAATGAGTCAGTGCAGAAGTTTAAAACACGGTTCAATATAGTTTATAATTCCAATCCTAATGACATCAAACCTCCCCCAGTTTAACCCTCCTCCACTATCCTGATGCCTTTGATCCAGACATGGCATATCAACTTAGGGAGAGAGATCCTACAACCTTAGAAGAGATGCAGCACAATGTTGTAAGTGTGGAAGCCAATTTTCTTATCAAAAAGTCCAAAATCAAATCAGAGAAACCTGAGAAGAAAGTCACCATTAAGGAGTCATCTTCTTCTTCTGAGGTAAAGCTTAACACTCTGATTAAAATAATGGAAAGGATAATGGACATAATGACTATTGCTAATTGAAAAGTGAAGCCTTTGATAAGGAATCTGAACTATAGGGACCAACAACAATCATAGTTCCGAAATAAGCAGAAAGAACAGAAAAATCAAGATCCTCAAGGACAGATCAAAACACCATTTCAAAAAAACTACACACAAGGCTTGGAAGATGATGAAGAAGAAATTGTCGAGTTTAATCATCTCTTTGAAGAAGATGAATCACTTACCCTTTTGACTAAGGAGATCAATTTTATCAGGAATTAATGACACCAAGTGCTCAGCATCTTGTCCTTTCCAATGATGATTCATAGGAAATGTAGACTAGAGAGTATCAAAGGGGATATCAAAATGCCCTCAATCTTTTCTAGAAAAAATACAACTTGAGGAGCATAAATGTCCCTATCACATTACATCAGAAAAGGAAGAATGTTTAGAAAGATACACCAGATAAAGAAGCAGCTCCTACAAATCAAAACAGATAAAAATAAATTGTGATTCTAAGTCGCGATAAAAATAATGAAGCTTCTACCAGCAATTCCAAGAAGGAAAAGGAGGTTCAAACTAAAAGTCAGAAAAAGAAATATCAAGCCAAAGGATAGCCTGAAACGAAGGATGATGCAACAAAAGAGGTAGACAAACAATCCAATCTGTTTAGCTTAAAGAATGAAATTGCCAAATTGAAGGTTTCAATTCCTCTAACTGAACTAGTTCATAATGAAAAGCACAAATTCCATATCGCTAAGATGTTGAGCGTAGATAAAATGTCAGATACTATTAGTGTTGCCAACGATGAGCCTACAATTTTATTTGGTCTAGTTGTAGAGGGAAGTCCTGAGGATAATGGAGTTCTTCCTTTCTATCTTAGTTTGAAACTCCATGAGTTAATACTCCATAATGCCATGTTAGATTCTGGCACCTCACATAACCTTATGCCGAAAGCTATTATGGGAAAACTAGGATTAGATATTACTCAACCTTACCATGATTTGTATTCCTTTGATTCAGGGGGAGTCAAATGCCTTGGCCTTATCAAATATCTAGTAGTGTCCCTCGATCAAATGCCGGCCAAAGGTGTATTGATGGATATAGTGGTCGTTGATATAACTCCACAGTTTGGCATGTTCCTTTCACGGTCTTGGGGGGGAAACTGAAAGGAACCTTGCAACTTGATTTTTAATATGTTACTATACTGGTATTTGGGCAACTCAGAAAACTATACTGGGAGAAGAAGATGAAATTCATGATTAGTATCAAAGAAATACCAAATAATCACCCTATCAATGTTGTACATGCCGATCTAGAGTCTTTCATTTTGTATAGAAATTTGAATTCATTTGATGATGATAGTCAAATTGTTGAGATTTCAAAAGTTTTAGATGTCATAAGTAGTGTAGAGGAAGATTTGATTGCAGAAAAATAGGAAAATGATACTAAAAGTTTGTAGCCAGAAATTTCATTTTAAGAGATTAGTGAATTAGTGTTGGAAACTTAGATTATTGAGAGATTAATTCATCCTCCAAAAAATCAGAAAGATCAATCCTCTAAAATTATGTTTCTCGATGAGGAAGAATGTCTTTGGACCATGGAGTTTGATGGTGCATTGGGGAAGGAAGGAGTTGGAATCGGCATGTGGATTCATGGCCCCTTGCATCAGTAATGTAAAATTCCTTGAAATAGGCCTTTCAATTCTGAAAAAACTAGGAGCAAAGAGAATTTCAATTTATGGTGACTCCGAGTTAATAATTAAATAGGTAAAAGGGGAGTACCAGGCCAAGAATCCAAGGAAGCGAGATTATAAAAATGTTTTCCTTGACATTCTTACGACTTTTTCAGGGTATACTTTATCTTTGATCCCTAGGACTCAAAATATGATAACTGAATCTCTTGCTACTGTAGCAAGTATGGTTAAGATTCCTACCCATTAAGGTAAGAAGTATTCAATTCATGTCAAACACCGCCCATCTGTTCCTAACAATCTAAGATATTGGCAAGTGTTTTGGGATGAAAAACAAATTAATAACTTTTTGCAAATGGAGGATGAATTCGTAAATTCCCATATTGATGATACATGCGATGAAGATGATAAGGAAATTGAAGCAACATAGGTTGAAATTTGGGAGTTGAAGGAAAATAAAATTCCATGAGGTCTTCTACCTTTGAAAGAGTTATTTGATCCAAATGATGTTGCTAGAAAGCCCACCATGGTCCCTATAGAAATTGGTGTTGAGGATGTAAAAATTGGCACAACAGATAAGCCCAAGATGGTCAAATTATCAAGTTCTCTATCTCCTGAGATCAAAAGTAAGTATATTTCTTTGTTGATAGACTTTTCTAATGTATTTTCTTGGGACTGTTTAGATTTGGAGTATGATAAAAAAATCATTCAACACACTATATCAGTGAAGCCTGATCAAAAGCCATTTTTCCAGAAGCTGAGGAGGCTTAATCCTAAGTTGTTGTCATCCATCGAAAAAGAGGTAAATAGGCTTTACAAATATGGTATTATAGTTCCTATTTGATTTTCTAAATGGATGTCAAATCTCTTGCTGGTAAGAAAGAAGACCGGGGAGATTCGCCTTTGTATCGATTTCAGAATTCTGAACAAAGTGTCCTTAAAGGACATCTATCCCCTGCCAAAGATGGACCACATATTGCAAAGGGTAGTTGGATCTTCCAGAATGTCATTGCTTGATGGATACTCAGGCTACAATAAGATTTTAGTGCACAAGGATGATCAACTAAAAACAACCTTCACAACACCATGGGGTACATTTATGTATGCCAAAATTATATTTGGATTAAAGAATGCAGGAGCAACATTCCAGCGAGCCATGGAAATTTCTTTCGCCAATGAAAAGGATTTTTTTCTAGTCATTTACTTAGATTATCTCATAGTTTTTTCTAAATCTGATGACGAACATTTGCATTATCTAAGAATTGTCTTTCAGAGATGCAGAAAATTTGGCATTTCATTGAATCCTAAAAAGAGCCTTTTCACCATGGAGGAAGGTAAGCTGTTGGGCCACATCATTTCCAAGGATGGAATCTAGATTGACCTTGCAAGATTTGAATCTATTAAACATTTAGATTTTCTGAGGAACAAGAAAGAAATCCATTCATTCAATGGGAAATTAACTTTTTAAGGAGATTCATCCCCAACCTCGTTGAGCATTTGAGAGAGATGACAGACATGCTGAAAAATGAAAATGAGGTAAGATGGTCTGAAAATGATAAAAAGTCTTTCAATACAGTCAAATTTTCATTATTCACTGCTCCTACTTTAATTAGTCCTGACTATACTTTGGATTTTATCATATTTTCATTCACCTCAGAACATACTTTAGCAACAGTCTTGATGCAAAAGAAGGATAAAAAAATGAACAACCCGTAGCATTCTTCAGTCAGGCAATAAGGGATGCAACACTAAAATAGAACATTATTGAGAAGCAGGCTTTGGCTTTGGTAAAAGCACTTAAAGACTTCCGAGTATATATTTTGCATTATCATACTATATCTTATGTTCCAACATCAATAGTAAAGGAAGTCCTTACGCAAACTAATCCAGAAGGTCAGAGAGGAAAATGGATAGTAGCAATGTTAGAATATGATTTAGAAATAAAGCCAACAAATCTCATTAAGGGACAGGGTTTTTCCAAACTCATGGTTGAATCTAATTTTCATGCATTAGATATCAATCTGATCGCTACCCTTTTCGAAGAAAAAAAAGAAGATTCACAGGTACAAGTGTCAGATATGTTCACTTCATCTCCATGATACTCTGACATAGTTTATGTATTGCAACATTTAAATCCTCTGTCGAAAGTGCCCAAAGGTAAAAGTAGATCCTTAAAACTAAAGGCTTCAAAATATTGCATTCTTGACGGTGTTTTGTTTTGGAAAGATCCAGGTGGTGTATTGTTGAAATGTCTTGTTGAAAATGAATCCAATGATGTGATGATTGATTTCCACAAAGGAGATTTTGGTGGCCACCTCTTTTGGAAAACCAAAGCCAACAAAATATTGAGGGATGAGTTTTATTGGCCTACTCTTTTTGCAGATGTATACAAAACATTAATGAGCTACCATGAGTGCCATATTTTTCAAGGGAAAAGAAAACTTTTGTCATCGCCTTTCCAGCGAGTTTCGGTCTCAACTCCATTTCAGTAGTGGGGTTTTGATTTTGTTGGATAAATACATCCTTCATCATCTACATAGCACAAGTGGATCCTAACAACCACGGACTACTTTACAAAATGGATTGAAGCAATTCCAACTAGGAAAGCTACTGATTTTGTTGTCATTCAGTTTATTGAAACTAATATCTTCTCTAGATTTGGTTGCCCGCAAAAAATAATCACTGAAAATGTTGTTGCTTTCAAGTCCAAGAAGATGGTGGATTTTTGTGAAAAATACCATATTACATTGGGGCATTCTACTGCTTATTACCCACAAGGGAATGGGCTGGCTAAATCCTCTAACAAATCTCTTATCAACATCATTAAGAAAGTTTTGGAGGTCAATAAAAAGAACTGGCACAAAAATCTCATTAACGCTTTATGGACGAACAGAGTCAGTACTAAAAAATCCATAGGCATGTATCCTTTTCAGTTGGTGTACAGGGTTGATATTTTTTTTTCCTTCATCCCTTGTTGTTCCCATCATGAAAATTCTACAGTAAGTGAGCAACGAACTGAATGATATGCAGTGGAGGATAAGTAAAATGATCCATTTACAACAAACTACGGAATAAGTATTTCAGAATACTTCCAAACTTCAGGAAAGGATTAAAAATATTTATGACTGCAAGACCAAAGAAGACAGCTCCAATATGGGTGATGTGGTTCTTCATTAGGATGCACGGGATGAAGAGAGGGGAAAACATGACAAATTTGAAAACCTATGGAAGGGTCCCTACAGAATCTCACTCTTTATGGGGAAGAATGCTTGTGTTGGAAGAGATGGATGGCCAAAGTTATTCGGGAGGAGAAATCAATGGTAGGCTTCTCAAGCACTACTACATCTGAAAAGTTTCTAGAAATTTTCATGATCATTGTATATACCAGTTTACATTTCATGTCAGAGTTTGCAGTGGCTATCTTAGGAGTTTGAAGCCCAAGGAGAAGGCCATAAGACTTCTTGATCAAATGTTGTTTCAAAGTTTCTTTCTTCATTGTTTATTGTTTGTAAAAGTCAGTCAGTTAGTTTTCATATTCAAGTTAGGTTTTTCATTTTGACTCCATGCCCAATGAATAAGGCTACTAGGTCTATGGTGTTCTTGACACCTCCTATGGAGCTGCCATCCCCAGTTGGAGCCAATGTTAGTGTCAGTCAGTTTTTTCCTTCCACCAGTGATCAAATGTTCTCTTTCAAAATGTCCATTAGGGTTTAAGGTCAAGTTTTTGGCATTTCACTAGGTCTTCCATGCAAAAAATTTGGTCACTGGTTAGCGTGTCTAGGATTATTTCCACTCCTTCAAGGTTTCCATGTCTAGTCACTACCATCACTCAGTTGGATGTGCTATCATTGAACATATCATCATCATCACTTCAGTCATGTCACCATGGTCTTCATTTTGCTTAGTACCTCCATCAGGTCATTAGGGTTTCATAATCACCAAACTCTCATTCCATGCATAAAAATTCGGCAAAGGAGGAGTGGTAATAAGCAAGTTTCTTTAATAAATTTGATATCAAGTGTAATTTTATGTTTTCATATGTAATAACTACTTCAAAGTTCTAAGTTTCAAAGGTTACAGTTTAGAGTTCCAAAAAGATTCAATGTCTCAATAAAGGCCATAAAGTTACCAAGTTTCAAATATTAGAGATCATAAAGTGTCAAGAGTCCCAATTTAAGTTTAAAAGGGTAAGAGGAGTTTCTTTTTAACTCATTTTAACTTTCAAATTTCCAAGAATATCTCAGTTATTATCGTGCAAGAGGAAAACTTGGTGTAATTTGAGGGTTTTTCTTTATTCTAAGTGAAATGTGAACCTTATGAAGTGAATTGCAACCCTTTTGTGGGGGAGTGTGACCATTCTGTGCAGTTTGTGACCTTTATGAGTGGAGCATGACACTTTTGCCCAGAAGTGTGACTCTTTTAAGCGAACTATGACCATTCTGAGTGAGAGTGACGCACAGGGATTTCTTCTTGTTTTTAAGGATATTTTTGACTTCTTCAAACCTCCAAAGATCATTCAATGACTCTTAAATCTTCTGCAAACAATAAGTGGGCATCTACACCATCCTTTCAAATATTTTTCTCAATGTAAATTGATTGTTTCTCAGGGTTCTCTCCACCAAATTCTTGGTGAATAAACCTAGCTTCTACTGATTTACCACTGTCATCTATCATCCAGAAAACCCTAAATTCAAAATCTCTTATCATTCCACCACTCATTTTCAATTGATTTCATCAAACCCTAGCCTCCCACTACAATTTCATCTTGAGAAAAACTTTCACTTCAGTTTTATCAACATCATCTAGCTAGTGTTTTACCATTCAAAAAATTTAATGGAGAGTGAACAAGAGAGTGAAAATAAAGTGCACAAGGGAGGACATCATTCAAGGTTTGAGAAATCTAACCTGAGAGAAATCAATTCTTCTCCACTTTCCCAGAAATGTTTCAAAAATGTTGGCTGTATGAAGGTTTGTGAGCAGGTTGCAGAGTTTGGTTCCCATGACCCCTTGACAAGCATCTTTTCCCAAAATATCAACATAGATAAAGCTATAACGGTAGGTATTGAGTTCAGTGTCTTAGCAGTATTATTTATTTAGCCACATGTATTCCAAATCATGGTGACACCTAGTTCAAAGGCATGGAATTGTCCCTTGATGATTATAAGATGTTCCTAAAACCTAATGTTAGAGAGACTTCTGGACATGTTTTTCCTTTTAGACACCTGCTTAACAAGTATTCCCCTCTAATGAAGCTTATCATGAATTATTTTACATGTGAAGGTGTATTGTCTAGATTATATAGGTATCATGTTAGGTTACTTATGCATTTCACCTCTACAAGAACACTTAATTTGTGCAATTTTCTGTCTAAGAGTGTGGTGAAGATTACTAAAAAATTCACACGGGGGGAGAGGCTCATATCATAAATTTGTTTCACAATAGCCTAATCAAGATTGTGGTTATGTATCAGCTCTTGGTCAAGCAAATCACTTGCGAAACATTTTAGGATAAATTAAAGACTTCTCTTGTCATTAGTCCCACTATTTCTCCTAGCAAAGGAACATCATCAGTGCCTAGGTTCACAAGGTTTGTGAAGCATGGTTCAACAAGAAAGAAGGAAAAGGTTACAGAGGCACTTAGACCCAAGGTAACCAATACATATCAAAGAGGTAACATGCTTGTGTTTCCTCCATAGATTGTGGAAGGGGCCAAGCCTTCTACATCATCACAACATGGATCACATTTGCAGGATGAGGAGGCTATCCATCATGACATACAAATAGTGGACTTGGAGTCCCAAGATGATCATCAAAACCTAAAACTAGTTATCAGAGAGAAGGATTCTCAGATCACGAAGCTTTTGGACAATGTGGCAAGAGACAAATTCATCATTTCCTTTCTTGAGCAAGAAAATGAGCAGCTGAAGGCAAAGCAACTACTTTTAGAAAAAGATTTGTTTATAACTAATATGCAAGAGTCTAAAGGTAAGGCAATGCTAGGGAATGATGAGCAACATGAACAAGAGAGATAGGTTGGGAGGAAGAGGCTTAGGACAAAGGGTCTCAAAGGAAAATTTTAGAAGGAAAAATACCAAAACCTACTGAATGAGGATTTGAGTCTTGAAGACAAAATTGCTATGGAGATCAATGAAGATAGGGAATATTGGCTCAGAAAAGTAAATGACCATCTGGAGAAGCTTCCTGATAAATCTAATAGGGACAATCAGATGTTGAGGCACATGGCCCATCACTATCAAACAAGGAATCTGATTGCACAAATTGCGATCAAGAAACTGAAAGAAAAACTGAAAGAGGTCCAAGACAAGTAAAGGGAATCAAGAAAAAGGGGTAAAAGAGTGAAATTAGTGACTAAAACATCCAACAATGTTTAGCCCATATTCCAAAATAGCCAAGGAACAAATTTTGAAAGTTTTGGAGAAATTTGGAATTTTTTGAAATTTTGCAGGAAAAGGCACACAAAAGCGTCGCCCTGGGGCGTGACCATTTTTCCCTGGACATCCAAATGAGGTTTTTTCTACATGAATTGTTTACTTATATGGGTCTGACCCAAGTTCAGAAGAGTCATTTAGCCAAACAAATCTCGCAGCTACCGGCCCTTTCAACAATAGCCCGCAGAGCATGGACTGAGGTCTCACCCGAGGTAGCAGGGTAGGGTGCTGGAACCAGGTTTCCGCACCCTTGGGATGTCTTGATGTGGTCTAGAAGGTTCACGCACCATTTTGTGGCTTCGTGCCACTCTGCCTTGCGTAGATCTTGATCCAGGAAAATCCTTACTACTTATTAATGCGCTTTTTATAGATTAGATCTTTTTTTTAGGGGTTTTAAGCAAACATTTAACAGAAATAACTAGTTCACGCACCCAGAAAAGATACAAATTTACATAAACTCATAACATAAGCATGTGTGCATAGATCAAACAGTTATATCAACCATAAATTAGCCAGATCTGCAAGAATTCAGATTTAACATGGAATTTCACAATCAACTTATCTTTATTCACTTCCTTCACCAATACATCCAGATCCACCCTGCGCACTAAGCTATAGGGGTCCGCACACATAGCTGTAGACTCTACTAGGCCTCTGCATACATAACTGCAGAGCCTCTATCTATCTACCAACACTCTTGACTTGGACTTACAGATGCTTCAAGTTTTCCTTCTTCAAAAACCCATTACATTTCAGATCCAAAAGTACATCCCAAAAAACTGACTTCTATCCTTAGAGCCTCGCTCTATTTATACATTCCCATGGTCCACGGACCATGGGCAAGCCCACTTACTTCCTATTATTTTACATTATTTTTGGGTGGACAACCCTTTGACTAGACTCATTTACAATTCGCACTCCGTGCACTTTGTGGAGTCCTTAACATACCATTCCCAAGTGAGCTTTGATCCCCAACACTGTTACGCGGGCCCTCTGCTACCCAACAGCCCCCGAACACAATCAACATGACTTGTCCAGAGCCACTCAGCTGGTGCGGTAATCTTTGTGTGGAGGTATTTCAACAATTTCTACACGTCGCTTGTGCTTGCAACACACTCGGCTGCTAGCTTCTGTACCTGTTCTACGCGAGCTACTGATGCATCTGTATCACTTGGAGTTACCTGGCCGGGATCACATACTACCTACATGTGTGCTATCTTTCCTTCTATGGCTGTGGAGACTACGAATGCTTCATCAATCCAAGGCTGGATGCATTCCTTAAGCACTGCCTCCTTTTATCGTGCTGCGTCAACTTGTGCCTTGAGAGCCTGGGCCTCCTTAATTTCAGCCAACCACTGCATGATAACGACCGTCTACATAGTCCCATAGATTGTGTCATAGCCTGCAACTCCCGCACCTCAGTTTCTACCTGTTGTATGGTTGGGTCTTCCTGGAGGGCAGTGAGAATAAGGAGGGACTGATCTAATAGTCCTGAGCAATCTCATACAGCGCACTTTATCATTTCTAATCCTGCTTGAATTTCACTGCGACACTGATCCTAGTTTTCGACGGTGTGGCCAACTCCGCCTTCAGTCTTAGCTCTGCAATTTGTAGATTTAATTCCCATTGAGCCTTCATGGCCTCCTCCTGGGCTGTACGGAATCCTGTGGCCATGCAATGAATCTTGTCAGTGGTTGGAAGTTTGGTTGGGATAGCTAACTCCAAGACCTTGCTGCAAGCAGCCATCACGGCCTGTTCCACTTCCTCGGTGTGTGAGATCAAATCATCTCGCTGGAGACTGACCTACTCTAGATTTGCCTTGTGCTCCATCATTATTTGGAGGGTGTGGCCTTCCCAGGCACGAATCTCAGTGGTTATCCCATCCTGTAGTTGGTATAAGGTTTCTCTAGGAAGAGAGGTCAATTTCAATCCCTAACTTTGCACATCCTCCTTGACTTCGACCAAGACAACACCTGCTGGCAACACTAAGGTGTTCATTGTATTGGTATGCACCATCTCCTCAACTGTGGTTGTGCCCTTGGTTAATTGTAGGCTTACCCCGCCCGGGGGTCGCACCTGTAGCACCTACAACTGCGCTTGGATCTCCCCCAACACAGTTGTTTGCTTAGTTATCAGTTTTGTCAATGCATCAGTAGGGACATTACTTGGCGGTTTACTGCTGTCAAGAAACTCCTTCTCCAGAGCTTTGGTTGTCTTTGACTTTTTGTGTGTGTGCGGTGATTTTGTGCTGCGCGGTCGCTTGACGGGGTTTGATTCGGTAAGATGGTCTGTGTGTTCCTGTATCTCCTTCTCCTATTGCATATCATGGTCCGAGGCCATTTCCTGATCTGTCGTGGTTCCTTCGGTTAGCACATCCTTGGGTGCTTCCTTCTGTGAAGCTGCCTGTTGTCCTTGATAGGCCTTTTCTACCATGTTAGTGAGTCGCTGTTGGAGGTCCTTTTTATGCTGCTGCACTGCCATTTTTTCTAGTACAGCCTTGGCAGGGGCACGCCATTCTAGGGGCCATGTTGCTAACACCGCATAAATAGCATCGTCTATTGCCATGAACAGAAGCGTGACCCATGCTCGCTTCAGATCCTTCCGCGCTCGGATATATAAGTTATGCATGTCCACTTTGAACTCAGCCATGCTTTGCAAAGTGTTGTAGATTGTTGGAGACATTCAGGGTCTACGAGTGATCCGTGTCCAGATAGTACCCTCCATGAAGGTCCAAAAAACCCTGATGTCAGAAGCCCTCGCTGTGTCCTTTGTAGCCTAGAGTGAAGTATACTGCACTGCTTCCAGTAGGCTGTCTTCAATGCTGGGAAATTGGATACCCTACGAAAGTTCTCCTGCAACCAAAAGGATTGATTGTAGTAGCCATGCATAATAAAATGTCTTACCTTTGTCTTGTGCTTCCTGACAATTTGTCAAAAATTTGTCGCATAAGAACTATGCCCAGTGAAACTGAACCCCTACCACGCATTGTTCCGCAAGCGCAATGATAGGAGTTGGCACCTCATCTGCATGACATTTCCTCATTAGTTTACCGACTAGTAACTGGGTAGCAATTCGCACCCCTCGGTCTTTGATGCTTGCTATTGCATACCCCCGCTTCCGCTTCTCCAACTTATATTTAGCCTTCATTGTTTTGGTGCGACCCGCATCGCTACTTGTTCTAGCTATGTTTGTGGGGTCATTCCCTTTTACGGGCAAGTGGGTAATCCGATATACTAAATTAGCTGTGATCAGAATTGGCTCCTCCAACCAGAGAAACCCATCATGTACTAGACATAGTAACTGTCGGATAACACAGATGGTGAGGGTTGTGTGGTGATAGTGAGGTATCCACCTTATATTGAGTAACCCCGCCTTCTCCACACCTAGTAACCAATTTCGTGACAATAATTTGTCTTCGGCCAATTCGAGGAACTTGTCGTTATCTGCAAGGTCCCAGTCTTTGAACTTGATACTCGGGACTCGGCCCAGCAGTAGCCCATCGAACCTTATCTCATCCGGAAGAAGCGGGGTTTGGAGCGTATTCTTTGCAGTGTCCATGTCCTTTGCTAGCTTGATCGTGCCAATCCATGGGGGAATATATGGGGGTCACGATGGTATTTGGAAAGCATCCTCTTTGTCCTCATCTTGTGCATCAATCTGATCGATCAAAGCTTGCAAATCTTCATCGTCCTCCTCAGGTTCGGTGGTGATTACTTTGCCCTTTTTAGCTCCTGATAGCTTATTGAACCTTGGCAATATCCTGACTGGCCCCATCGGCTGATTATTTTTCCGAGACCGTGGTGTGAGTGGGGATTTTGGGACTTCAAGGACTATGGTGGCTTCATCTAGTGCCTCCTGGGTTGAGTATAGTTCTTCCGTGAACCATGCTCAGGTTCTCGCCATGGTACTCATGGAAACCTTGGTAGCCAAGTGTTTAACGGTCATTACTGGTTCTAATCTCAAATATCCTAGTGTTGTCCAGAGGTTATTAGATGAACATGTAAATTTGAATGAATCCCCTCCCTGCACTTACAGCTTATTAACTTTGTTTAGCCAGCAGATATTTTCATATCTAGCTTGAAACTTTCATCTTAATGACCTACTGCCCACTCCTTTCTAACATAACATGACTTTCTTGTCAGGAATAGTGATGTTAACGGTCAATTCTCGAGCTTTTTGCGCAGCAACACCATCACCCAGGCGTCACCACGATGTTGTGGCCCACATGACTCTGTAGAGAACCTTTTTGTCGCATCGGCCTCCCGCAGACTCGTTTATAGTCCCGCGCCCTCTTTCAACTGCTTGGGGTGCTGGGACTATGCTTCCTACAGCTAGTCAGGTGGTCGCACCCCTGGTGCGATTTCGGAACTTCCCTGCTAGCCCGGGCTGCGAGCACCTTCCGAGTGTCTTTGTAGCTGTTATCTCTTTGTGCATCATTGTGTGGGGTGTATCCTTCCGTAGGTGCGGGCACAACCATGATAGTAGGGTCATGGCACATTTGTGTTCTATGAGATACCTGACTGGGCCCGATTCCCTTATGTGCAGACTCGCACGGCCTTCGTGGGCATCGCTACCTTTCATTTTGTTGCTTCCTTCCCCAACTAGTGCGCTTTTCTTCTGGAGCCGTGCCCATAGGTTCTCGATTTCGTGAGGCCTGCTGCTACCCCACTTAGTTTGGGCTCTTGTCCGTTTACTTCTTGACACTGTCATATGTGCCTCCCTTTTAGTATATGCCCATTGAACCCGTGGTATCCGCAACTTCCCGGTGGGTCGTTTTCTCAAGTGAACGCTGAGTGAACTTCCCCCTATTCCCCTATTGACTTTGTCACAGGCTACTGGTGAACGAGATTCCCCCCTAACCCTTGCGCATACCTGCTTCTGATATCTACGCCACTTTCACCGAATCTTTGGGCATGTGCTCCATTCGTGGACAATCGTTGCGTACGGTGTCTTCGCAGGGTCATCCTGTGGCTTTTGTCTCATAATCGATGTTTCATGCTGGTCGACCACCTGCGTGGAATCCTCATCCGTTGGCTTGTCCCTTGTTTCCATGGTTGCATGACGTAGTGATCTAACCATCATATTACAATTTAGTGTCGTTACCTCATGCAATTGGTTCTGCCACTGCTCAATCTCTTCATCTGAGTCCGATGTGCAAGAACTGTCACCGTCCCATTAGACTCATCCATCTGTGGTTGAATTCACTTGGTCCTGATCCTGCACGATGATCTGGTAAATACAATCCAGTTCATCGTCGTTGTCCTCATTGCGAATTGGCTCAGTATAACGTGCTCCTTCGGCTGGGTCTAGCAGAACCACTACGCGGAGAGATTTTTTCTCGAATATCATTTTTCGTTTCTTTAGGTTGATGACTCCATTCATATCCATTGCCCAGTCTATCCCTAATAATGTAGGATATGGGCTACTGCCATCCACAATCTTTATGACCTTAAAATCAGTTAGTGTGCTTACACCATCGATGTCTACTATAACTCCCTGCAATGTTCCCATAGGAAAGTTTTTCTACTGATTCGCCATCCGCAGTTGGATAGGGGACCATTGTAGTGTAGACCTGCCCATGCACTCCCAGGTTTGTTTAGGTAGGACATTTGCATCTGACCCCAAGTCCAGAACAACCTAATCCATCTCATAGTCCCCAATCTGGGCAGTCAACCGCATTTCCTGCCCCGTTCGCAATGCATGCTTGCCCAACTTCTGTACCATTTGAGGTTCGTCCAATCCTACGCACCTAGTTATTAACTCTTGCAATCCCTTCACCACTTTGGTATCCTAGAGTAGCTTCATGCATGTCTCTAAGAAGGTATTTAGCATAGAAGTATCCCTCTTCGACTCTGTTTGATCCATGCTACCCGAAGTGGAAGTTTCCGCAAAGTTCTTCTTGGCCTCCATAAATGTTTCCTTCGCACACTCCAAATCAAACTCTGGTTGTTTCACAGGAGCCTTGCGAACCCATGCATCCTCCTCTAGTCGCTTCCCTTTATCTTCTCCCGTAGTTGCACCACTTCTAAGCATCATATTCACGTTAGGGTCTTCCGCGCGTGGTTCAACCTTCATCATTTGGACGTTTTGAGTGGGGGTGACCGGAAGCACTCCTTTTTCCTGCATTTGAGCAATTAGCATGGGGTAATCGACTGCTTCGTGGTCGAATTGGTAACAGTATGGGAAACAAGTTCTGGTCAGGTTGGTGCAATCACGCGCATAGTGCCCTGGTCCTCCACAATTATAGAAGATCAATTGTCCTCGTTCGCATCTGGGTCCCATTCCACCTCGGCCCCGTCTGCATCCTTGGAATCCACCTCATGCTATTGCTAAAGCAGGATCTTGCCAACGCACCTCCATCTGTGTCCTATAAGCAAGTGCTCGATCCATCAACATCTCATAACTCTAGCAGTTTCTTTCATTGTGTCCCATCGTCCTACAAAAGTTGCAAAATAACCGCTAGGGGGGGCACTGTCTCAGATTCTCTAATAGATAACAGTTGTCTATGGCATGCTTTCCTCCTTCTCGGCATATCGCACACCAGAGTGTGGGCACCGCAGTTGGCCCTGCTTGTACCTCTAGTCTCAATGGTATTGGTCCCCCCGGCACCACATAGTTGGAAAAGATCGGACAATGTTCCTTGTTGTGGCCCAGGCCCTTACATTTCATACACCATACTTCTTCGCACCCTTCTGACCGTGGCGCCCATCCTTGTTTCAAACTTCACATCTCTAAGCATAGGCTTTGTAATTACGCGTGGATTTGCTGAACTCCCAACCCCGGATCCTGTATTGGGGTTTCATGCAATCTCATCGCAGTCTCTAATGCTTCAGCTTGGGTTGAGATCTTTTGTTGTGATAGCACCATCCTTAGATGTGGTGTTAAGGACACCACAAACCATCTGCAGTGTTGCGCATCTGTCAATGTCACATTAGCTTCGCGGATTGTGCTCTTTAATCTCTGATCCAGATCCCATGAGGTTTCACCTGATAACATCGCTATCTCTTTGAACCCAATGACCGACTGGGTCTCTGATTTTGGCTGACCAAATTCTTTGTTCAATGCATCCTAGATCGTCATTATTCCCGCATTCGGATGATTGCTTGAGTACTTTATATACCACATCAATGCGCGGTCCTGCAGCGCGCTAACCAGGGTAGCCTTTTTGATGTTATCGTCCGTTATGCCTTGGGCTTCCCATACAACCCTTACCACAAACCAAAACTAACCTGGTTCCTCATTTCTTGCACCTTTAAATACCGACAACTTGACTACGTTTTCCATCCCAACCTTCGGTGGTGGCGGAGGTGGAGGTGGAGTGGGTGAAGATGGATTTGATGTTGGTGAAGTGGGTAATGGCATAGATGGAGGTGGTATCAGTGGAAAGCACTGCTTAATCAACCAGACTGTGCTTCTTGGGGAGAACCTCATGAGCTCCTCCTCGCTTTCTCATGAAATAGAAATTAGCAGATTGTTCTCTAATCCTTCGGTTCCTTGGTAGCCTCTTCCACTCCGCGTTACGCCAAACATCAATAAATGCGCATAATTTGTTTTTCACACAACAACATCTTAATCCAAGTATTCAATGATTTGATGTACCTACCCCGCGGTCCTTGGAGAAAGTGCCTTTCTGCTTCACTATAACTCACGGTTGTGTCTATTGCAAACTCAATAATAAACCCTCCTATTACCCGATCCAACCAGTGATCTACTGCGCGTGCGATTTTATCTTCAGATGCTTCTAGCCTGTGCACCAATTCTGGAGTCCACACAATAGGTTGATTTAGTCTGCACCTTCCCACACTGTCAGCTAACCTCGCAATCCACTTGTACAACTCTATCAGGAATGTCACGAAGAAGATTTTGTGGATATGAGTGTATATGTAACGATCCAACCACCCTTCCTCCAATATCTGTGGGTTTCTGTTTTCTTGAACCATGAACTCGTGAAGCTTCTGATCTAGCCAATATTCAAGCTCTTTCTTTATAGGATTCCAGTGTTCCGACATCAGACATCCCTTAGGCAGATCCCGGTCCCGGCAACAGAACCATTTGTTGGCTTATATCGACCTGACCCAAGTTCGGAAGAGTTATTTATCCAAACAAATCCCACAACTACTAGCCGTTTCAGCAATAGCCCGTGGAGCGCGGACTGAGGTCTCACCTAAGGTAGCAGGGGAGGGTGCTGGAACCAGGTTTTCGCATCCTTGGGATGTCTTAATGTGGTCTGGAAGGTTCACACACCATTCTGTGGCTTCGTGCCACTCTGTCTCACATAGATCCGGATCCAGGAAAATCCTTACTACTTATTAATGCAATGTTTATAGATTAGATCTTCTTTTTAGGGTTTTTAAGCAAACATTTAACAGAAATAACCAATTCGCACACCTAGAAAATATACAGATTTACATACAATCATAACATAAGCATGCGCACATAGATCAAACAATTATATCAACCATAAATTAGCCAAATCTGCAAGAATTCAGATTTAACACAGAATTTCAAAATCAACTTATCTTTATTCACTTCCTTCACCAATACATCAAGATCCTTCCTTTGAACTTAGCTGTAGGGGTCCACGCAGACAGCTGCGGACTCTACTAGGCCTCTACGCACACAACTACAAAGCCTCTATCTATCTACCAACACTCTTTACTCAGACTTACAGATGCTTCAAGTCTTCCTTCTTCAAAAACCCATTACATTTCAGATCCAAAAGTACATCCCAAAAAACTGACTCCTATCCATAGAGCCTCTCTCTATTTATACATTCCCATGGTCCACGGACCATGGGAAAGCCGACTTACTTCCTATTATTTTACATTATTTTTGGGCAAACAACCCTTTGACTGGACTCATTTACAATTCGTGCTCCGCGCACTTCATGGAGTCCTTACCATACCTTTCCCAAAATTGCGGGCTTTGAGCCCCAACACTGTTATGCAGGCCCTCTGCTACCCAACATGGATGGATGCATTATGATGAGTAAATGCCAAATCTAATACTATTTTTGTATGAAGGATTCCCATTTTTATCAGAAACCCAAAAAACCTCAATGTTTTCATCTCTCTGCCACTAAATCTCGACTGGTGCAATGCTTCTAAGTAAGGTTGGGCGAATGAGGTTTTGGAGGCCTTCCCATGGGTAATTTTCAAAACTTCAAGATGATCTGGAAACTAGATAGAAAAATCTAGTTTACCATTCTTTCATATTTCCATTTTGACTTGGGGAAGAGACCTAAAAATGGCTTCAAACAGGCATGACCCTTCTGCAAAATTTCCTGTTTTGGTGCACGCTGGTGTGACCTTTTTGCTGACTAGCGCAACCCTTCTGGTTTTGGTGCGACTCATCTTGTCTAGTAACCTCTTGAGTATTGAATGATGGAAAATTAAAGATTTTATGATATATTAATGTCACTTTAGGTTTCTTATTTAGTGTTTGCCTCACTTTATGAGGATAATTGTAATTAATGAGGAGATATGCTCTCCTAAACTTTAGCCTAAAATGTGGAAACTGTCTCAACTATCCTATGTCTGAGTGAGGACTTGTGAAAGCCAGTTATGATGAGACTTGAATAGAATTTTTGACCTGATGAGATGTCATATTTTGTATTTTCCTTATAAGATGGAGGGGAACTATTTTCCAGGGGTTGGACATTTGAGGAGAGAACCGTTGTAGCCTATATTTGACATTTTGGAAATCAAAAGATAGGGTTTGCAGCTCTTGTAGTGGGATTCCTGTGGTATGTATTTTAGCATTGTTTTTTCTTCTATGATCATAAGTTTGAATTTCCATTTCCATGTTTCATGTTCTTTTTTACTAAGATAATAAACATAATTCATTCATGTAATGCTCTATTTTGGAAAATCTTTCACATTATTGTTCATTTTTCTTCTTATATAAACGAATCCATGAGATTCATGCTCGTTTAGAAAACCCTACCTATATCCCATTTACAAAACGATAACCCTAAAGTGCTAAAGTGTGTGCCTACCTTGCCCCATTACATCTCTATAAATCTAATTCTCAAAGCCTAGACCTAGCTCCCTCTGACCTAGATACCTTGTTTTTCTCCCTTACCCAGCAAGAAAACCCTAAAATTTCCAAAACCTACCTAAGATTAGCTATCTAGCCTAAAATCCTTTATCATCCAATCATCTATTGGTTTTGATTCCATAGGGAGAGCCTTCTCTAGTTTGGTAGGGCTAGCTACCAAATTGAAAGTGTTAACACCCAGGTTGTTCCCTTTGACTCCCAAGGGAATACGGCCGGGGTAACCACTAACCAATCTTTGGATTACGGCTTCTAGCCAAACTGTAATCAGAGAGGGCTCTCTCTTTATGGTTTGTCTCTATTTTGAGAAGAATTTTAGGCTAGCTATGATGCTCAAGGTTTGTTTTTGGACTTGGTTGGGTGATGGTTTCAATCAAGATATATATGTGTTCACTGATATGTTCTAGGCCATTGGGCATGGAGTCAGTGGTCCTTTAGTAGTTTTGTGTGCTATGTTGATACAGTAGTGATGCTGCAGAGCTGGATAAGTGTCTGAGAAGTAATACCTTGAAATTGTGATTAAGTGTGGTGTGTCCAGTTCATGAAAGGCAGTTAAGAATCTTCCAATAAACTGATATGCAAAAGGAGTGAGAATATTATTTAGAAGCAGTGAAGAATTTCTAGACAATATTCACATTTTAGAATTAATGAAAAACATGAGCATTTAAGAATTCATGTCCATAGTTAATCCTGAAGAAAAACATGTACAACAATAATAGATTGAGCACAGGGTGCAACTAAACATATCCTGCACTATCCTTTTTCTCTATTGCTAGATTAGTGAAACATGAGCATGATTTAGTAACATGAGAAGACAAAACAGGGATTAAGAAACTTATTATTTCATCAGACAGCACAAGAATTCTACAGCAGCACGTATGTCATCAGCAAGACATGAAAGTTCCAGGAAATCACTGAGCTGATTCAGCCCTTTGTATTAGATGATCTGAAAGTGTACAATAGATTTGCCTCAGAGTGAAAATCACCAACCCATTATGCGTTGCTAAGGGGGGTATATATACAAAATTTTACATAAGAAAATATCAAGGAGATGAGTTAATGGCTTATTGATGTTATGCAAACTCCTGGAGCATTGTAGCTGAGATAGTTAATGCTGTAATAACTTTTCAGTGCTTTAGCTGTCCAATATAGTCAGAAACTGTTGACTTGGTGGCTGTTGGAGTCGGCTGAGGATGCGTTGTCAAAAATATGCGTATTTTCTTATCCTTTGGGCTAGCTGTCGTTGTCCATGTGCTGAGTTATCTTTCAGCTTCTTTTAATACTGACTTTATTCTGTTGTTTGTCTTCTAGTGAGTTGGAGCTGGCAGTGACCGAGCAACTGAGGTTATCGTGGCAAAATTTGGAGCATCGCTTGCCACCAATCTTCCTTAGGAATCTGATGTCTTCGAATCTTTATCAAAGTTTCATCGGCCTCTGTATACCTGTAAAAGTTTGGAGGAGTCTCAAAAAGGTGATTTACCTCATTTTCAATAAAAAACAGGCCTTCAAGTTTATCGTATAGGCTCTGTCCTGTTGGAGGCCCTGTTTCCTCAGAAGTGCTGCCAGATGCAGTTATTTCATTTTCAATATAAGTTGCCATTCTGTTGGTAAATTGATCTCGAGAGATCAGTCTTCCTGTACCGCTTAGTAGGCTGGGCAGTCCTTTTGCTTACAGTACTGCCATTTTGACTTTATATTCCTCCACCTCAGCTTGTATTTCATAGCACTTCCTCTCCACAGTTTGCACATAATTCCTGAGAGTGAGTACTTTCTTGGCTGTGAGGACGGCCTCTGTTCTGTTGACTATGCCAATGGCTGCCAGCTCCTCCTTTTCTTGCCTGTTCAGAAAATCTATCATTCTGTTGGCCTGCTCAGGCCTGTCTCCTAGTGTTGTTTTGGCCCTCTGAATCTCTGTCTGTGCTTGGCCAATTAAATCCATCTGCTCATGTATAGTTTTAATTGACCTCCATTGTTTATTGATGGATTGGCTAATTTTGGCCCATAGAATTCTTCTTATTTCAGCCATGGCACTTTCCAGATTTAGCTCTTTTTCCAAGGCCTTTATCTTTTCTTTTAGGGCCTTTATTTCTCTGCCTTGTTCTGCCACAGTCATCTTTGATTTATCATACTTGGCATCTAATTCTGCCAATTTTTCCTTGGCCTGTTTTATTTCATTTGCCTGGAGCTCCATTTCTTTAATGGCCTTAGTCAATTCTTCCACGCTTGCGCTGGAATTTGGAGCTGTTGTTGTTGTTGCTGCTTCTGTTGTGGGAGCCACTGCTGCCTCTGTAGTTGTTGCAGTGGTTGAAGTAGTTGGGGGAGCTTGGGATGTGGATTCTCCTTGTTTATCTTGTAATGCCCCTTCAAGCTCTTTCTCCAAGTCAAGGATTTTCTGATTTAGCTGCATTATGAGGTCCAGCTGCTCATCGACCTGCTTTTCCTTCTGTAGCTCTGTTGTCTGAAGATGCTCTGTTGGCAGCAGCTTTAACCTCTTCTTTAATGCATTGAGGTCATCCTCCTTTTTCTTCATAAGGGCCCTTACACCCTTTCGATCCTTAGGATGATGTCCTAGGTCAATAATAATGTCCTCAAGTGATTTTATTCTGTTATCTTTGGCTAGGGAGGACATTCTCTCAAAATCCAACTGAGTGTTGGTATTTTTGAGTGACTCTTTTAGTTCATGGGCCATGGTTGCCCTGTCCACCAAGGTTGCATAGACCATTTCTCCAGTTTGCTTGTGGAGTTCAATTTGGTCCATGGGGTGGATGTCTTTGGCTAGGACCTCCACCCTTGTCTTCACAAAATCTGCAGCTGACTTCGGCTGTGGTACTGTAGGTTTAAAATGACTTAGTATGATTTTCTCCTCTTTAATGTCATACACGGACATTAATCTTTCTTGCTGGGCTGGTGTAGCATTCAGAAATTATTTATACACCTCTACTCTCAGCAAGTCATTCTATGCCTTGATTTTCTTAAAAGAAGCCTTAGTGCTTTTAGGCTTCTTGCTTTGCTGAGAAGAGGAGGACACCTCCAAGCCAAGTTGTGATCCTTGCTCCTGCTGAAAGGAGCTTGTACCTGTATGCTGGCTGCCCTCCCTGTCTTTCCTTGAACTGTCAACGACTTCTTCAGTGATGTCTTCTACCTCTGGGGAGTCAAGCCTTTGCCTTTTGGTCTCCGGTTGCTGGGAGGATCCACTAACAGGAGTGGACTCTTCTCTATCTCTTTTCGTACCCCTCTCCTCATGTGCTGGGGTCTGCAAAATTGGTGCTGTTGGTGGCTCAGTTTGTGGAGGGGGAGTCTGCTCTTGTTGCTGTTCTGGTTGCTCCTCTCTTTGCTGCTCACTTGAAGGGGCAGGCTTTTCTTTCACTGTTTCTTCTTCAGCACCCATTATTCCTTTTCCTTTGTCTAAACCTGGTGCTACTGTAAAAGGTGCCTGTGTGGCTGGTGCAGTAGTTGTGGCCGAGGTCCCTTCTCCTGCTGGGTGTGGTCGTTTAAAGGGTACCTGCTGCACAAAATCTAGGTCAAGAGTCTTTTCCAATTCCCTGAAATTCTTTTGCATTATCTCTTCTTCAGTTAATTTGTCAATTAAAGTATCCTGCAGCCATTCATGCTGGTTGGCATATTTTTTAATGTGTGGATATTTGCAATGCTTGATACCTACTAGCCTGTACTTGACTCTTCTAGCGGTAATGAAGCCTTCATGGTCATAAGCGACCCACCGAAAACTATATGATAGCTTGTATTTGTCTTTGAGGATTAGGTCAGCATCTTCCCATCCTTCTTTTTTATTCATGATGAAGGGGCCCACCTGGTGTTTGAACTTGAGATGGGCTTTCTTTTTGGAGCTGTGGAAGTGAGTGAGGTCAGACTGAATCAACTGCCTATAATACTCCAAGGCAAATATCCTCATAGGCACATATTTTGGGAGCCTGTATGGACAAAGCTCACAGCCATAGACTCTGATGACTGTATGATCCTCATATAGGTACCAATCACCTATTTTGTACTTCTTGGAAATCTGCAGAGCTTTCTATATTTCAGTTGATATTCTTGGAGGAGGGGACCTCGTCAATAAGCAAGAGACAGGGTATACAAATTGGTCAATAAATTCACAATAGGAATAGGGTGAATTTTGGACTTTGTGATAGACAGATGTCCAGAAGATAACAGATCTTCTTTCCCCTCTATAATCCAGCTTTTTGATGTAGCATGGAAAAACCTCGGACTGATAGTACATGAAAAGGTGGTAGATATAGGATGAGTACTTGAAGACACCCTGTCTGTCCACTTTGCCCAACTGATCATGAATCTTGTTAGCTATGAACTTGGCAAAGTTATATTTGCGCGCAGGGGGTTGGGCTGGGCTGTAAGCAGCTAGCAATACCAGCATTGTTTCATCCACATGCTCACTGGTTCTGTATCCCAACACATAAGCAATCATGTCTAGCAACAGTCTGCCTACCTCAGTAAAAAAGACATCCAAGTAGGGAGGTGGCCCTGCAGGCTGGCATTCAGGTCTCATAAATGTCCTGGTGACCTTCTGAATCTCCTCACTAGTCATCTTGGCACTAGTGTCCAGCAGATAATTCATGGAAAATGGGAATAACAGCTCAGTCTGGTCAAAGTGGAGCAATTTATTGATGGATTCAGGATTAATGTGTAAGAGGAAGCTCCCAGATGGAGACTTAATAGCTCTTTGCTGCACATCATAGTTTTCAGCACATAGGCGAATAATCTCAGGAAAAACATTGACAAAGGGGAGACAGTAGTATGGCAGATTTGACTCCCATATCCCATATGTATCATGACCATTCAGGTAGTCATCTCTTAATTGCCTGAAGGTCTGCAAAAAGTCCCTGTTACCCACAAAGTCTTCAATGAGGTAGTCCCTGTCAGCAAGAGGCAAGGACTCCAGGTCTTTGTTTGGTGGATTTAATGGAGCAACATTGAGGGCTGAGGGTGCAGGGGCAGCCATTGTATAATCTGATTTTGAACAAGGTGAGTGCAATGGTTTGCAAGGTTCCTCAGAGCTTAAGTGATAGGCTCACTGTAGACAATGTTTGAAATCTTCTTCACAGTGGAAAAGGCAGGCTTGGCAGACTTGTTTCTGCAGTTTTTGGTAAATTCACAGGGATTGTGAATTGATGGGGATGATTGCAGAGGGTGAGCTGGCTTCAATTTCGTGACATGCAGCCTTGGGCCTCCACTCGACGAAAGGGAACAATGTCGGGCCAGTTCGAGGCCAAATTTGTAAATTTCAACCGTGAATTATCGGTTTAATACCGAATTCTCGGGGCAAAGGGTAATGCAGGTGGATTTAATGGCAAATTAAGTAGCAGACAGTGTGCAATTTAGGATTCTAGCGATGCTTAGTGGAGAATTTGCAGATTAATGGCAAGCATGGGGACGAAATAAGGAACTCGTGATGAATACCTAGATAATATAGCACTGAATGTCTTCGGGCCGAGCATGGAGAGCTCACTGCAGCTGAATTTCCAAGTTATAGCGGCCGCAACTTCGAATTTGATGGCTAGAGGCAATTTCGCGGCACAGGTCGACAATGGCTGCATCGTTTTCACGTGGAAATGACCCCAAACGGCTAGTTTGGGCGTTTATGACGGCAAATTTGGGCAAAAAGGGTCATTGGCGCTTTTTCCGCCAATGACGTCAGCATGACGTCACGGCGGGCCCGGGTACGGCGCGTGACGTGGACGCTGAGCTGGAGGCCAGCGTGGCTGGACGAGGTGGCAGGCAGATGCAGTGGCAGGGCCACGTGGAGGGCCACGGGGTGCGGGGGCGGGCGGATTGGCATGACGTCATAGTGACGTGGGTGCTGACGTGTGGGAGGGGCAGTATCGGGGAGGCGGTAAGCGGTCTCCCCGTACCGCTTTTGGTGATAGGCGGTATCGGGGAGGGGGGCTCCAAACAACCCCAGCGCCTGCCACGCGTCCCGGGTATGGAGCCCATTACCGCCATTCCCCGGACGTTAAAGGGAGGCAGGTCAGGATGCGAGATCGACCGCCCACCGTTGGATCTGGGGCGGCAGACGATCAACGGCTGGCGGGTACTGTGGTCAGAGGTGCAGCTTTGGGTTGGGTCCCGCCCGACCATTAAAATATTCAATTTAATATTTATGGCGCGGGACTATAGATTTTTGGGTTTTGTGGGTTTTTTCAGGTTTTTGGGTTAATCTGTGGGGAAGAAGGGTTTATAGTGGGTTTAAGCAGAGGGAAAGGGGTTTTTTGTGGAATTTTTGAACATAGGGGAGGTGAGGGCTTAGGATGAGGTTATTACTCTAACCAGAGGTTAGAGCAATCCTATGACAGGGTTGACCATAGTCCCTGGTGGACTATTGTCTCCCTTAACAAACTTATTTAGCTATAGTGCTAAAAGGGGAGGATATTTATACATTGCTGGGGATTTATACACCATGGTGTTATAATAGTAGGGGGAAGGGAAACATAAGGGATTTAGTATTGATACAGTTAGTACTGGGGAATGAGAATGGGAAATGGTGTTTAGTGAGTTTTTTGGGACTTAAACTTAGTTAGGAAGTAGATCAAAATGAAAAGAATTTTTACACAGGAAATGTGGCTTCTTTTCAGGAATAAGAACCAACATAACACCTTAAACTCTTTCATGAACACAACTGATGAAGGGATGTTAGTAATGAATGTGAAAGGGGAGAAAAGGGAGTTAGACATGCTCCTTTACTTTGCTGCAACATGATGGAGAAGAGGAGCTTCTCTATGCACTGATGTTTGCCTTGTGTTAGACCAGCAAGATTCATCTGAAAGAAATGATATTTCTGCAACCCCATCTACCTACCCATCTACTTGCCTAGTATTTTTTGTTCCTTCTTGGAGGGTGCACTTCGACTTGCAGACCCTTATTTGCCTTTTCTTTTCTTTTGGCTTTTTCCTTTTGATTTTCTATCTAAGGCTACCCTTATTGCTTCCAAGGTCCCAGATTAAACAGTTGGGAGCCTTACTTCTCTACCTAGCTACTTGTCTGCCAAGGTTAAATAGTTTGGACAGACTTCTTTCTCTATTCTACAACAGAAAATTGAAATATGGTATGATCCAGATTAGGCTGTTGGACCACCCATCAAAATTTAGTCAACTTCAAGCTATGTACACACATTGTTTTCTCTTGGAAATATGGGATCTTTGCATCACCAAAGCAGAGCATATTTGGACCTTTCTTTGCCAATCATGAAATATGAAACTTATTGGTATAGGTAGCTAACAGTGGCTCCACATGGGGATGGTTTTTGCATTTGAAAGACCAAGAACAACAGGTCAGAATGCCTTGGCCCTTGATTTCTTGTATCAAAACTTGGAGTGTTCCTCTTTGAAATGCCAAAGTTATGCTCTTCCCATCTTAGTAAATCTCTGAACTTATTAGCCCTTTGCTGATAACTTATAAAACTTGAGAAACTGCATCTTTACATTTTAACAGAAAGTAATATATACACCTTAATATGTACAAGGGAAACTCAGGCTGCACTTATGGATAGTAGTCAAAATAGTGCTTCAACATCTTGCCATTCACAGGACCTTCATCCAGATCAGCTTCATCCAGACTTTTAAGGAAGTAAGTATTGTTTCCTTGTACTGCTTGAACAGCAAATGGTCCTTTCCAAAGGGAATCAAATTTTCCATGTTTTCCTTTGTCTTCCCTTCTTGAATCCCACTTGAGGACTTTGTCACCAATGTTGAAATCTTCTGCCTTGGTCCTTCTGTCAAAGGCTTTCTTTAACTTTTCTTGTAAAACTTGAACTCTGTTGTAAACTTGGTCTCTAGTTTGCTGCAAACATATTATTTGATTGATTCTTCTTTGCATATCATTTGGCTCAGCTTGACTTTCTTGAAGTAATTTCATAACAGGGACCCCTAGTGATGAAGGAAATTTGGCTTCTAATCCATAAACTAACTCATATGGGCTGATCCCAATTGATCTCTTGGTTGTTAGTCTATCTGCCCATAAGGCATTCACAAGCTTCTTATGCCAATTCTTCTTATTTTCTTCCAATACCTTCTTTATGATGTTTACAAGGCTTTTATTTGATGATTCAGCAAGGCCATTTCCTTGGGGATAGTATGCAGTAGAATGGCCCAAGGTAATGTGAAATTTGTGGCAGAAATTCACCATCTTCTTTGATCTGAAGGCAGCAGCATTGTCTGTTATTATCTTATCAGGACAACCGAATCTAGAAAGAATATTGGTCTCAAGGAACTGAATGATAGTGGAATCATTAGCTTGTCTGCATGGAACAACTTCAATCCACTTAGTAAAGTAGTCTGTAGCTATTAGAATCCATCTATGTTGGCCTGAAGATGAGGGATGAATTTCCCCAATGAAATCCAAGCCCCATTGTTGAAAAGGTCTCTCTGTTGCAATAGGCCTCAAAGGAAGTGGTAGTAACTTTCTCTTTCCCTCAAACACTTGGCATTTATGACATGAAGTGGTAAATTTTTTGACATCAGCAAAAACAGTGGGCCAATAGTAACCAGCCCTCAGTATTTTATCCACAGTGGACTTCCAATACAAGTGTCCACCACAATCACCTGCATGAAATTCTTCCATGATATTGTTAGTCTCATTCTCAATCAAGCAGTTTAACAGTATACCCTCATGGTTTTTCCAAAGCAGATTGCCATCCATAACACAAAATCTTGAAGCTTTCATTTTTAGGAACCTACATTTAGTTCTGGACAATCCTGGGGGAGCACACAGGTTTTGTAACACGTAACATATATCAGAATACCAAGGGGATTGTTCAAAGGCTACATTGATCTTTGGAGTCGCCAACTCCGGTTCATTGTCCAGCTGGTTTATGTCTAAGGCTTAGAAGTTTGCTTCTGTCATTAATTTGGCCAAACCTTGCCCTTTTATTAGTTTTGTTGGTTTTATCTCAATATCAAATTCCAGGATGTTGGCAATCCATTTTCCTCTTCTACCCTCTAAGTTTTCTTGAGTGAGAATGTCTTTAACATTGGGACTTGGCACATAAGCTATAACATGGGAATAAAGGATGTAAATCCTAAAGACTTTGATGGCCTTGACCAAAGCATAAGCTTGTTTCTCCATGATTTGATATTTCAGAGGTGCATCTCTAAGAGCTCTACTAAAGAAAGCAATAGGTTTCTCGTTTCCTTGGTCATCTTTCTGTAATAGAACAACAGCAATAGTATGCTGAGAGGCAAAGGAGAAAATGATAAATTCTCTATCAAATTGAGGATTTGTTAAGACTGGGGTTTGGGTAAGGGCCAATTTTATACCTTCAAAGGCTTGATTTGCTTCAACTGTCCATTTCACTTTTGAATCCTTCTTTAGCATGTTATATAGTAATCTGATCAATTCAGCTAAGTTTGGGATAAACCTTCTTAAGAAGTTGATCTTACCCAAGAAGGCTTGCAATTCTTTGATGTTTCTTGGGTGGGGCATTTGTAAGATAGCTTGTATCCTATCTGGGTCAATTCTTATGCCGTTCTTTGAAATAATATGCCCTAATAGTTTACCTTCTTCCAAACCAAATAGAGACTTTTTGGGATTCAAGGAAATGCCATATTTCCTACAAGTTATGAAGATCTGCCTTAAGTGCTTCAAGTGTTCTTGGTCAGATTTTGAGAAAGGTGTGAAGTCATCCAAATAAATGACAAGAAAGTCATGAATCTCTTTAGCAAAAGCAATATCCATTGCTCTTTGAAATGTTGCCCCTGCATTTTTCAATCCAAAAGGCATTTTTACATATTTGAAAGTTCCCCAAGGGGTTGTAAATGCAGTTTTGTCTTGGTCATCAGGGTGTACTAGGATCTGATTAAAGCCTGAGAATCCATCTAGTAATGAAATCCTTGAAGCTCCTACCACTCTTTGGAGAATGTGATCCATCTTAGGTAAGGGATAGTTGTCCTTGAGGGACACTTGGTTTAGATTTCTAAGATCAACACAAAGTCTTATTTCACCAGTTTTCTTCCTTGTGGGCACCAAATTTGAGATCCAATCAGAAAACCTGATTGGTGCTATGATACCAGCTTTAAACATTTTTTGCACCTCTTTCTCAATTGTAGGGAGAAGCATCGGGTTTATTCTTCTCAATTTTTGCTTAAATGGCTTTTGATTTGGCTTGAGAGGGATTGTGTGTTGGATAACAGAGGTGTCATAGGATTTTAAATCCTCATAACTCCATGCAAAGACATCTTGGAACTCTTTGAAGAGGTCAATGTATTTGGGCTTCTGATCAGGAGGTAGAGATGCAGACAATTTTATTATCTTGTGTTGTTGGGAAAAGTATCCAATACGGAATGACCCTATCCCACTCTAAGGGTGATAGTACCTCAACAAAAATCAAAGCAAAGCTATCTAAGATTTCTTCTTTATGAAAGTAAAATAGGGGAGAAAGAGATCCACTAACCGATGTCTTTCGCTAATGGTTGATCCAATCTTCTCTCCTTGCTCCTTGCTCCCAGCTCCTTGCTCTTTCACTGGCCCAGCTACACCAAGATCCTGCAAAATGGCAAGAGAGGGAAACTACAAGAAGCATACATTCATAATTGATTCAAGGATTAGAATAAATCAAATACACAAGTATAACAATACATCATTGAAACACATGCATATAGAAGAACCTCAAATGCTTTATTAATGGAAGAAGTAAAGTTCAGGAAGTGATACAACCATAAGAGGCCCAATCCAGCATCACCTTCCCAGCCGAAAGAAATCTCCTCTTCACCTCCTTCAAAGCAAATCACCCAATAGTTCTAAACTCAAACCAACATCAATTCTTTACATTCACAAGATTCCAGCCTCCCTAGACCTCATGAGAGAGATCTATATATAGGAGTTTTGGAGAAAGGATGAGTCAGCTTGAGGCTGGCATGAAGCTGACTAGTGTCCTCTCTCACTTTAGTTATTCTTCAGTTCTTGAGTCCACTTGGAGGTTCTTGCTTCCACTTGGAGATCTAGACCCTCTTACTCATCACCAGTCGAATTCCCTGATCCAAGTGTCATTTTGGAAGCTTCCTGGGCATTGACACCTTGCGGAATGACTGTGCCACATGTCCAAACTCGCCCAGCGCAGGTAGCCTTCTTTGCAGTTGACATTCAACGTAGGTAGACAGTGGAGCAGTTGACATTCAGCGCAGATGCTCAGTGGAGCAGTTGACATGATCCAGAATTGCCTTGTTTTTGAGTGTTTTCAGGTGGAGAACTTCTATTCAGTGCTGTGGTTTGCTGACCTTGTTCCTCTAGGGTTAGGAACAACATGTTTAGGGACTTTGGATCCCTTAGATTATGGACATTTCATGCTTCATGTTGTAAGGCACAAAAATGTCTATAACAGTTGCCCCCTAAAGTATGAGGTCGTTTATCGGGTGAAATGCTTTATCAGGAGGATCCGAAGTTCATTCAATCGCTGAGAGGTGACCTGTAATAAAATACAATACAATACATTATGATTCATTATGCTTTCATGATCTAGCTGAGGCGGGCATTCCCATGCTCAGCTTTATAAATACATTTTTCTGTACATAGAACAAACGATCGTCTGATGGTAGACTGATAATTCTCTGCTGAAATTATCATCCTTTGAGTAGGATGATCATCTGCTGCAATGATGTACATGTCAAATGTCTTTATATTTCCTGAATATATATCGCAGCCTGGATGGATGAAACTAGATCCGGGGTCTTCAAACTTGTTCGATCTTCACTCTAAGTACAAGTCGATCCATGTGAGAATTGCGCTGAAGTCGAACATGGAAAGACATCGCTTGATTACCGGTCAATGATGTAAACTGTTAACAAGCGCGAGAAGAATCACCGATAATGATAATGACCCTCAAGGTACTACAGTACAATTCACGTGGTGTGAATAAAGGACTTGGCGTCGAACACCACGCAAAATCTTTCGGTCGAAGGTAATTGATGTATACCTGTCGCCGGAAGTGAGAAACTTGCCATTGAGGCATGCAAGCTTCAAAGTACTGAGGGGGGTGTCCCTAGATCAACTTCTTGGATAATGAGCTGAAGTCGACAAGAAGCGATCTGTCAAAGGAGGGCCTTAATGAATCCCACATCAGTGACACGGAACGGAGCTAATGATTTTAATGGAGGTGAAAACAATCTGTGACATATGATTCAGGGTGGCGGTCATGAATGGATGAAGGATAATGTATGGCAGTGAATGGGACACGGTTGACTCTTTCTGAACAACATCTCTTGAACATATAACGACACTGATGTGATGGATCGGTAGCATTACCCCAAATGTGGATGGTTTGGCGAGACCATGGTGATGAGACCGGTGAATGAAACAACCCAACCCGATGTGGTACGGAGGAAAAGTGTCATGTTCAAGAGCGACTTGCTACCATTAAAGCTTTGAGGTTCTCCCAATTTTTCCCCAGTCATTTCTGACCAGTACCTCTTTATTTTTGTCAAGCTTGAGGAGGATAACATATGCTTGTTCTATAACCTGCCCTTCGGGCAAGCCCATCGCTATGTTTTAACGAGCCTAGCGATAGGGAAACTTGTTCTCGTCTAAAGACAAGTTTGTCGCTATTTAATCATTTTAACGAGTCTAACAACAAGGAAAACTCGGTCCTTTTCATTTTTAGAGAGTCTGAAAAGGTACATAAAGTTAACTCCACAATTCCTTTTTCGTCATCTAATCCCTTAAGTCTGAAAAAGTATAAAACAATACAGAAGGGATGAGTTTTCGATAACTTTAACGAGCCGAATAAAACAAGCGCTCGACCTTTTTGTGCAATAATCCCTCAGGTCAAAAACGATTAAAATCTAGAGGAGGGATAGCTCTTCCGGTCATTTTAACGAGCTGGAAGGCCAAAACTCGGCAAACTTTTCATATTTTACGAGTCAGTTGAAAAGAGCTTAAAGAAGACTCGTCTTTTGAGGAACGAGTGATAAACAGGGATAGCAACTGATTCCAGGTACAGGTTGGAATTTTCCAATCACGGCAGTGTTACAAGGATGGCTAGGTGAAATCACTCTTCGCAGCTGTTCCTCAAAATGGGTAAACAATCATATGGAGGTGAACGATCGGCCAAATGAGAGTGGAGGTGGCAGGTGCAAACACGACCAAGGCTTTTTATCGCTGATAAATTTACGATCACAGCGGTTATTTACCGGAAATAGGTTCATTTTTTATTTAAAAATGAGCTTAAACTCTGGAGGAAACATTGCTCACTACTTATATTTATTTTTTAACGAGCATGAAGACCGCGTTAAACCTGCTCGGATCTTGCGTTTATTTTTTAACGAGCATGAACTTTATGCTAAAACTGCTCGAATCTTATGTTTATTTTTTAACGAGCATGAACTATGTGCTAAAACTGCTCGGATCTCATGTTTATTTTTTAACGAGAATGAACTATGTGCTAAAACTGCTCGAATCTTATGTTTATTTTTTAACGAGCATGAACTATGTGCTAAAACTGCTCGAAAATACCAGTCATAAGATAAGAATGTCTCCTGAAAGATTCCATTTTTTATAGAGCTTGCGCCTTACCAAAGCTATGCTCCCTCTCATCCTTTCTTTATGCAAGTTCGGAAACGGCTAATCCTACAAGTTTAAAGGGTTAGACCTACAGGTTTAAAGGGAGGACCTAAAAATTTAAAAAATAAATAGTCGCCCCTTGCTTGCAATCCAAAAGGTTGCATGCCCCCAGGTATAAAATAGCATTTCAAGGTTACCTCTACTTTTCTGCCATCGAAACTTTCATTTCACTGGGAGAGGTACCTCTTTCAGGTTACCCAAAGATTGTCTCGTTAATCTTTCAAACAAAACATTTTCTTGGAAATGTCTACCGAAATAGACAAGGGTGAATGACCTTTGTCAAACACATAACTTTGACAAAAGAATCTTATTCTAGAACAACCCCTCTTCCATCCACGGACGGGGTACGGACTAGTCATATTCTCCCGCGGAAATTCTACTTTACACCCAAGGTTTTCTCTGCCTAAAGTAGACCAGGATGCATGTCCCCTGGGTTCCAGTCCCATCTTTCCGAATCTCTCGCACTCATCGGGAAGAAGAACTGGGGGTGGAGAAATTTCTTGATTGAATAGACCATTCAGGGTTGGTATGTGACTATTTGCGATGCGTGATCCTGGAAATGAAAGTTGGTCTACGAGCTTGACCATTCTTCCTTCGTGTGGAAAACACATTACTCTAAAGAGTGAGGAGACTATTGCTCCCATGCAATATATATAGTCTTGTCCAAGGAGTAGGTTATAATCCAAGGGTCCTTGAACGACCATCACGTTCATTTGAACGGTCTTCCCTTTCAATGTAACAGGCACATTGGGGAGGATCCCTAATGGTCGACTGGTTCCTTTATCGAAACCCGAGAGATTTCTTATCTCAGGCAAAAGCGCCGGGGAACCCAGTGCTTTCCAAGCAACAGAGGAAAGGATACTCACAGATTCTCCTTCATCAATGATAGTGCCAGCTATTACCATTCTGTATATTTGGACTATGATTCTGAATGGTATACTGGCTGGCAACCGGGGTCTGCCTAGTTGGTTCCAATCAAAGGACACAACCAGGTTGCTTGGTGGTGGGACCGAATACACGGCCGGATATGACCCTGACGATGT
Organism: Pinus tabuliformis; assembly: GCA_031772625.1. NCBI lineage: Eukaryota > Viridiplantae > Streptophyta > Pinopsida > Pinales > Pinaceae > Pinus > Pinus tabuliformis. Next base: position 655,564,617 of record CM062817.1, read on the forward strand.
TCCTTCCTACGATAAAGGAATGGGCGCATTGCCCTGACGCTCATCAGAGTCTGTGTTGATGAAAAGAATCTAGATGGTGTCATCCTTATTCTCTTCAGTGAGGGTGTCATTTGAAGATGAATCTTCAGTGACGGTGTCATTTGAAGATGAAACTTCTGAAGGGAGAACCGGGTCAACTGCCGTTTCGACCTTTGGACTTTCGTCCAGCCTGGATTCAGTAGGTTCATTTTCAATGACTGACGCTTCAGCTGACCACTTGAGCGGGCCAGCTGTATTCTCAACCAACGAAGGACTTGGCATGAGTTTTTTGTATCCAGGAGGAAGTCTCAACGGTGAAACCGGACAATCTTCCAAAACTCTCTTCGCTTTGTCTAAGAAGGGACAATGGTGGATGGCGTGATCGCCTTCACACAGTCTGCAGGGGGATCTTGCTCCCCCTCTTTGTCTTGAACCTTCACTTTCGCTGGTTGATGGTAAGCATTCAACATGGCTATCAGAGGTTGATGCTCCCGAATTGTGCAAACGAGGGGACCAGTCCCTTAGTATCCGAGGAATACAGGGACAATCTCTATGGAAGTGGTCTCCTCTACATATGACACATGGCGATTTAGGCCCGGTCTGTGCTGTGTGTGGATTTTTGTCAGATGTCTTTTGCTTGCCCCCAGTCGCCTTAGGCTCCTTCTTCTTCTTCTCTCTCTTCTTCTTCTCCTTCTTCTCCATGGGAGCTTGGCTTTTGCCGGCTCTACCTTGCGAAGATGAAGGATTGGAGGAAGAGTTATAGGAAGTAGAAGGCTGGTGGGTAGCTCTAGACTGATCTAACTGTTGACTTGACTATTTAGGAACCATGGTGTTCTGAACTACATTGGTTGAGAATAGCCAAATTGGCAGGCCAATTGTCAGTCCTGGAAGCGACAATGTGGCCATGTGGGGCGCACCAACTTCTCCCCAAGAGGAGAAAGGACTAGGATTTCCATCATGGGAAATTCCTTGGTTGGGGCGTTCCATGTTCTCAACCTACAGATCAACGCAGGAATAGGAGGTGATTATGTTCCGTTTAAAATAAATTTTATAACGACGCTTTAGAAACAACTTGCTTTTTCACTTTTTAAGAGTCGAGAAAAAGCTAAAGATGACTCTAGTCTCCTTCGATGTTTTAACGAGCCCGAAGTGACAAATGCTCGGATGGACTTTTTCAGTTATAGAGTTTGAAAAAGGCCAAAAGAAACTACTCTGGAGTTCTAGGCAGAGGGTGTGCCAAACTTTTCGCAAAACCACAGAATACGTTTTATGGTACGGGTGGTCGATCTTCGTGAATGCTGTGTTCACTGCATTGCGATCAGTAGGGCGTCCGACACGGCTTCCTATGGATAAAGGCTTTGTTCCTATAGGGGTCTCCCAATATATACACGACGGTACGTGGAGCACAAGTCCGTATTGATACTTATCGCTTCACCGTGGAGGAATCACCTAACCACTCAACGCTAAGATATCACGTTTAACGACGCCGAAACACGTCTCTAGCTTAGACCTCTATGTGTTTGCGTTATGTTTCAATGCGTTGTTATGTAAATTCAATTTATTTTAGGTTGATCTTGTTTAGCAGTTTGCCTTTATGGATCACCACGAGATGTATGGTACAACTCCTAAATGCAGTCTAAGATGATAAGCAAGCTTTTCAATCTTTCAACTTTGAAAATCTTAACTACTGAGGGAAAAGAAAGACATCATCTTTTCACACAGATCATAGAGCACACACTAATGCACTTTTCCCTAAATCAACATGCAAGCTGTCAAAATGCACATGCACAATGCAGGTATTTCTTTTCTCTTTCTTAATGTTGATGTACTACAAAAAGAAAGCTGTTGTATAACTTTGAATTCAATTTCAAGTGAAAGCAAACAAGCTTTTGTCCAAAATCAAAAGACACCTTAAGATTTACTTGTTTCAACACTAGAAATACATAAATTCAAACCATATGACGAAAGCAAAAGCTCAATCAGCTATGAACAACAAACAAACTAACTCTTAAGATCAAAACGACACTTATCACAGGTCTAGATCTAAGAGGTCATAGCAAGACTAGTTCACTTTCGTTATGGGAAACTGCAAATGATATAAGAAATACACAAAGAACAAATACAGTTTCTTTATACAACCGAGGCGGAATAGTGGCAAAGAAAGATGGTTTCAGATAGGTACATTGACTGATAACAGGCAGCAAAAACAGGGATGAAAACAGGGCAACAGAAAGCAGAGAACCCCAGTTGCACAAGGCCACACTGGTTCAGCACAGGTAGAACACTGTCAGTTTGACATTCAGCGCAGGTAGCTCCTTCGGGACCTGCGATGAAATGCAGACTGCCTTCACAGTGCCTGCAATGAAGAGAGAAACTCTCGTTTTTCTCAGGTTCTGGGTTACAGATTGCTCAAAAATCAACAGTTTTTGGCCAAATCAAAGCTACCAATCAAGTACGCACTAAAGGATGAAAAGGAGGATGAAAAGCTATCACTAAGAGCTGTTCAGAGTCCTTGTGGATCAGCTCTTCAAATCATAAACATGCCTAGAAACTGAGCTAGAGTAGCTGCCCTCTACTTCGCATTTGAAAAATCCAAATGCAGTTCGATTCGGTACTCCCGGTGTTTATGAAATGAATAGCAAAAACACAAACAACCAACAAGATACACTCCCCAGCGGGGTCGCCAATTTGTTGTTGGGAAAAGTATCCAATACGGAATGACCCTATCCCACTCTAAGGGTGATAGTACCTCAGCAACAATCAAAGCAAAGCTATCTAAGATTTCTTCTTTATGAAAGTAAAATAGGGGAGAAAGAGATCCACTAACCGATGTCTTTCGCTAATGGTTGATCCAATCTTCTCTCCTTGCTCCTTGCTCCCAGCTCCTTGCTCTTTCACTGGCCGAGCTACACTAAGATCCTGCAAAATGGCAAGAGAGGGAAACTACAAGAAGCATACATTCATAATTGATTCAAGGATTAGAATAAATCAAATACACAAGTATAACAATACATCATTGAAACACATGCATATAGAAGAACCTCAAATACTTTATTAATGGAAGAAGTAAAGTTCAGGAAGTGATACAACCATAAGAGGCCCAATCCAGCATCACCTTCCCAGCAGAAAGAAATCTCCTCTTCACCTCCTTCAAAGCAAATCACCCAATAGTTCTAAACTCAAACCAACAACAATTCTTTACATTCACAAGATTCCAGCCTCCCTAGACCTCATGAGAGAGATCTATATATAGGAGTTTTGGAGAAAGGATGAGTCAGCTTGAGGCTGGCATGAAGCTGACTAGTGTCCTCTCTCACTTTAGTTATTCTTCAGTTCTTGAGTCCACTTGGAGGTTCTTGCTTCCACTTGGAGATCTAGACCCTCTTACTCATCACCAGTCGAATTCCCTGATCCAAGTGTCATTTTGGAAGCTTCCTGGGCATTGACACCTTGAGGAATGACTGTGCCACATGTCCAAACTCGCCCAGCGCAGGTAGCCTTCTTTGCAGTTGACATTCAACGTAGGTAGACAGTGGAGCAGTTGACATTCAGCGCAGATGCTCAGTGGAGTAGTTGACATGATCCAGAATTGCCTTGTTTTTGAGTGTTTTCAGGTGGAGAACTTCTATTCAGTGCTGTGGTTTGCTGACCTTGTTCCTCTAGGGGTAGGAACAACATGTTTAGGGACTTTGGATCCCTTAGATTATGGACATTTCATGCTTCATGCTGTAAGGCACAAAAATGTCTATAACATCTTGGGTTTCTCAATGGTTCCAATGTTGCATTCTTCAATGGCAGAGTTAATGGGCTGCATTTTTGGTTTTCTAGGGACATCATTTGAATCAAAAATATCCTCTAGTGGAGTTAGGCCTGTTGGAAGAAAATTGTCTTTCAATTGTATCACTTCAGCCTCAGCATCAGCCACTTCTTCACAACTGATTTGTTGAATTTCTTGTATGTTGTCTTTGTTGAAAATTGTTGGATGTAGGATTTGGTTAGCTGTTTTAGGTGATATTGGCTTATGGTTCTGTTGATCAGGTATTTGTGATTGACTTGCTCTTTCAAGTATTTGTGATTGACTTGCTCTTTCAGTGTCAATATTTAGTCCTGCAAATTCTTGTTGTAAGGTCAAGAAATTGTTTATTTGTGCATCATCTTCAAATACTTGCCAGTCCTTGACATTGTTTGGGACAGAAGGTCTATGTTTTACCTCAGCTGTAAAGCAATGGTGGGGCTCAAAAGGTAGCTTGCAGGTACTTGCAAATGTAGCCAGGCTATGAGCATGCAGGTTATGGGTTCTGGGAATCTTAGTAATTTGAAATTCAGTGAAGGACTGTAGTAGTTCAGCAGCAGCAGATCTATAAGATCTCAGTCTTTTATCATTGGTGACAAAATTACCCTTTACTTGTTGGATAACTAGGTCTGAGTCCCCTAGAATTGAAAATTTTATGGCTTGTAAGGATTTTACTAGCTTGAGGCCTAGTAAGAGAGCTTCACATTCTACCATATTGTTGGTGCACCTGAAGTTTAATCTATAAGCTCGGCCTTCTGCATGACTGTTTTGTTTATTATGTATCCAAACCCCTGCTCCTGCCCCTAATTTGTTGACTGACCCATCAAATTCAAGAAACCATAGGATCTCTTGTTCTAGGGAAGATTTAATGACTTCTTTGTAAGCTGGGATTGTAAGTTGCAGATCTGGTTTTTCATTTGGTTTACCTTTTAGGACAGTGTCGTCACTTGCTTGGATTAGCTTGATTTCTAGAGCAGCAGCCTTGTTTAATGATTGCTCAAGCAGTATTTCTTGAACAACAGTTTCTTCATTTACATGCTGATCTTGTTTGAGTGTTTGGATTTCCTCATCACTTGTGGGATTTGTTTTGTCATTGAAGAGAATATAGGAGTCAATGTCAGAATGGACAGCATATATGGGAAAGTTTTGAGGTTTTTCTTCATTGCTGACCATATATTTCATAAGTGACTCTCTATATAGTCTCTTGGGTTGACCAAAGACTGAGATTGTGGCATATGACATGTCTAATTGTAGGGAACCTTGGAGTTTAGCCCCCCATGATCTTGATAACAACATTCCATATTTGGGTGGGATATCAGCAACTACAACATCCATTAAGATTGTTTTGTTTGGATATTGGACAAGGGATACACATAGATCTTTTATGAGACCTAAACACTTAACTTGGCTGGAGTCAAATGAGAATAGGTCCTTATATGGTCTTGTAATATCTAGATTCAATCTTTCCATGACTGATTTAGGCATCAAGTTGTGAGAGGCACCTGAGTCAAACATTGCATTGTGTAATACCTTGTCATGAATATGCAGACTGACATAAAAAGGTAAGATACCTGTAACAACTGTCTTTCCATCCACTTCTGGACCGAAAAGCAATTCTGGGGTGTCATCTAACACATTTACATTATCTTTATTACGAGTCAGCTGAAGGGATTTCTTGATTTGTTGTCTATAAATGTCATGCTTCGCTAGTTCTGAAAGAGGAACAACTATCTTCAATTTGCTAATTTCAGCTTCTAAGTCAAAGGGTCTTTCAGATTGGATCTTGGTGTTTTGGGTGGCAGCCCTTTCCTTGGTCACTAAGTTTTCTTCTTGATCCTGGTCTTGATCTTGAGGCTTGTGCTTTTTATTCATTTCTTGAGAAGTGTTACTTGGATTGGGCTGCGAGGGTGGTGTAGCCATAGGCTTCTGTTTTGAAGGCAATGGTTCAGTGATTTCTTGAATGGTTACTTCACTTGTAACTATATCAATTGTGTCATTTGGTTATGTGTCTATGGCTCTTGTGGGCTGCTGGCTATCCTTTGTTTTTTCAGGCTGTGTTACATTTATAGTTCTGCTTCTTAGCTTATATTGTTTATGAACTTCATAAACAGCTGTGTCATAGCCTTGTTTGAAGTCAAATGACTCACCTGACCTGGTTTGGAATTGCTGAATGTCATCATCCTTATGATCCTCTTGACTTAGAAAAACTTGCTGCTCATCATTCAGGCCCATCAGGTTAATGTTGGTGTCATCCGTTTCTTCATCCAAAGTGGATGCCTCACTATAGTTTTCCTGGAAAGGAGGTCTTATGTCTGGGTCAGAACCGGCCTTGCCAGCGTTTGGGTTTTGATTTCTCCTTAAATTGGGATTCCGGTTAGGGTTATTTTGTGGTGCTTCCCATGATGATTTTCTCTCAACTGATTCTACTCTGTCCCCCAATCTCTTCATACTAGTGAGTATTGCATCCAGTTTTTGATCAAAGGCTGAGGGTTCTTCTTTGAAGGTGGTTCTCGTTTCCAATCTTGCCCTGTTTCTTTTTGCAATCAGGTTAGCCTCTACTGTGACGGCAACCTTTTGGGCATCTTCAAGAGTTTCAGGAGCTCTTTCCTTCAACTGATATGCCATATCAGGGTCAAAACCATCAGGAAATTTGTACAAGGCTAAATCGGGAGGAGGTCTTAAATTCTGTGGTATTGCGTTATATACGTTGTTGAATCTTGCACAATACTCCAAAACGGTCTCTTGAGGACCTCGTTTGATGGTATCATTTTCACCAAGTATGTGTAGGGGAGCTTTCTTTTTCTCCCATCTGTTAGTAAAGGCTTGATAGAGCTCATCAGGAGTTGTGATGGTATTTACAGCCAATGATCTAAACCAAGTTCTTACATCCCCTGTCAAGCTCTGGAAAAAAATTCTCATTCTCACACTGTCATCATCTATTTCATAGTTCTCGAAATGATCTTGCATTCTTCTGGCATGCTGAATAGCTGTGAAAGGGCCAGTGGAGTCAAAATATGAGATCTTGGACTGATAGTCCTGAGGCAGAGCTGCAGCATTAGCAGGCAATTGCAGGGGCGCATATCTATTAGCCATATTTGCAAGATTTATAGGATGGATAGGGATAAACGGGATAATAGGAACGATTGGTACAACAGGGGTAATGGGTATGGCAGAGACTAAAGTGTTGGTCAAGGGACTATGTGCTTTGGATGGAGGTGTGACAGGAGGGCTTTTAGATGTGGAAGGTGAACTGGGGGAATCAAGGGTAGATCGAAATAGAACCTTGATTGGAGTGGGAACAGGATTTGGATAAGCTGTCTCAGGACTTGAATCAGCAAGAGTTTCCTGTCCTTGCTGCTTCCTAATGATCTTAGGGATTGTGTTAGGATTTTCAAAAACAGTTGGTGGGTTGGGGTCAGGATTTGACCTTGTATATCGCGGATTCTTCTTGGGAGCCAGCTTCTGAACTTATTTTTGAGTATGTTTTTTGAAATATTTATGTGTCTACAAGGGCCAGACAAGATTTTGGAGTTACTGTGTATATTTTAAAGCTAGCACAAAAAGTGACTGAAGCAGCTTCAAGAAATATACAGAAATTAGAAAATCCTGAGGAACTCCCCAGTGGAGTCGCCAATTATGTTAACACCCAGGTTGTTCCCTTTGACTCCCAAGGGAATACGGCCGGGGTAACCACTAACCAATCTTTGGATTACAGCTTCTAGCCAAACTGTAATCAGAGAGGGCTCTCTCTTTATGGTTTGTCTCTGTTTTGAGAAGAATTTTAGGCTAGCTATGATGCTCAAGGTTTGTTTTTGGACTTGGTTGGGTGATGGTTTCAATCAAGATATATATGTGTTCACTAATATGTTCTAGGCCATTGGGCATGGAGTCAGTGGTCCTTTAGTAGTTTTGTGTGCTATGTTGATACAGTAGTGATGTTGCAGAGCTGGATAAGTGTCTGAGAAGTAATACTTTGAAATTGTGATTAAGTGTGGTGTGTCCAGTTCATGAAAGGCAGTTAAGAATCTTCCAATAAACTGATATGCAAAAGGAGTGAGAATATTATTTAGAAGCAGTGAAGAATTTCTAGACAACATTCACATTATAGAATTAATGAAAAAACATGAGCATTTAAGAATTCATGTCCATAGTTAATCCTGAAGAAAACATGTACAGCAATAATAGATTGAGCACAGGGTGCAACTAAACATATCCTGCACTATCCTTTTTCTCTATTGCTAGATTAGTGAAACATGAGCATGATTTAGTAACATGAGAAGACAAAACAGGGATTAAGAAACTTATTATTTCATCAGACAGCACAAGAATTCTACAATAGCACGTATGTCATCAGAAAGACATGAAAGTTCCAGGAAATCACTGAGCTGATTCAGCCCTTTGTATTAGATGATCTGAAAGTGTACAATAGATTTGCCTCAGAGTGAAAATCACCAACCCCTTATGCGTTGCTAAGGGGGGTATATATACAAAATTTTACATAAGAAAATATCAAGGAGATGAGTTAATGGCTTATTGATGTTATGCAAACTCCTAGAGCATTGTAGCTGAGATAGTTAATGCTGTAATAACTTTTCAGTGCTTTAGCTGTCCAATATAGTCAGAAACTGTTGACTTGGTGGCTGTTGGAGTCGGCTGAGGATGCGCTGTCAAAAATATGCGTATTTTCTTATCCTTTGGGCTAGCTGTCATTGTCCATGTGCTGAGTCATCTTTCAGCTGCTTTTAATACTGACTTTATTCTGCTGTTTGTCTTCTAGTGAGTTGGAGCTGGCAGTGATCGAGCAACTGAGGTTATCGTGGCAAAATTTGGAGCATCGCCTGCCACCAATCTTCCTTAGGCATCTGATGTCTTCGAATCTTTATCAAAGTTTCATCGGCCTATGTATACCTGTAAAAGTTTGGAGGAGTCTCAAAAAGGTGATTTACCTCATTTTCAATAAAAAACAGGCCTTCAAGTTTATCGTATAGGCTATGTCCTGTTGGAGGCACTGTTTCCTCAGAAGTACTGCCAGATGCAGTGATTTGATTTTCAATATAAGTTGCCATTCTGTTGGTAAATTGATCTCGGGAGATCAGTCTTCCTGTACCGCTTAGTAGGCTGGGCAGTCCTTTTGCTTGCAGTACTGCCATTTTGACTTTATATTCCTCCACCTCAGCTTGTATTTCATAGCACTTCCTCTCCACAGTTTGCACATAATTCCTGAGAGTGAGTACCTTCTTAGCTGTGAGGACAGCCTCTATTCTGTTGACTATGCCAATGGCTGCCAGCTCCTCCTTTTCTTGCCTGTTTAGAAAATCTATCATTCTGTTAGCCTGTTCAGGCCTGTCTCCTAGTGTTGTTTGGCCCTCTGAATCTCTGTCTGTGCTTGGCCAATTAAATCCATCTGCTCATGTATAGTTTTAATTGACCTCCATTGTTTATTGATGGATTGGCTAATTTTGGCCCATAGAATTCTTCTTATTTCAGCCATGGCACTTTCCAGATTCAGCTCTTTTTGCAAGGCCTTTATCTTTTCTTTTAGGGCCTTTATTTCTCTGCCTTGTTCTGCCACGGTCATCTTTGATTTATCGTACTTGGCATCTAATTCTGCCAATTTTTCCTTGGCCTGTTTTATTTCATTTTCCTGGAGCTCCATTTCTTTAATGGCCTTAGTCAATTCTTCCACGCTTGCGCTGGAATTTGGAGCTGTTGTTGTTGCTGCTGCTTCTGTTGTGGGAGCCACTGCTGCCTCTGTAGTTGTTGCAGTGGTTGAAGTAGTTGGGGGAGCTTGGGATGTGGATTCTCCCTGTTTATCTTGTAATGCCCCTTCAAGCTCTTTCTCCAAGTCAAGGATTTTCTGATTTAGCTGCATTATGAGGTCCAGCTGCTCATCGACCTGCTTTTCCTTCTGTAGCTCTACTGTCTGAGGATGCTCTGTTGGCAGTAGATTTAACCTCTTCTTTAATGCATTGAGGTCATCTTCCTTTTTCTTCATAAGGGCCCTTACACCCTTTCGATCCTTAGGATGATGTCCTAGGTCAATAATAATGTCCTCAAGTGATTTTATTCTGTTATCTTTGGCTAGGGAGGACATTCTCTCAAAATCCAACTGAGTGTTGGTATTTTTGAGTGACTCTTTTAGTTCATGGGCCATGGTTGCCTTGTCCACCAAGGTTGCATAGACCATTTCTCCAGTTTGCTTGTGGAGTTCAATTTGGTCCATGGGGTGGATGTCCTTTGCCATGACCTCCACCCTTGTCCTCACAAAATCTGCAGCTGACTTCGGCTGCGGTACTGTAGGCTTAAAATGACTTAGTATCATTTTCTCCTCTTTAATGTCATACACAGACATTAATCTTTCTTGCTGGGCTGGTGTAGCATTCAGAAATTGTTTATACACCTCCACTCTCAGCAAGTCATTCTGTGCCTTGATTTGCTTAAAAGAAGCCTTAGTGCTTTTAGGCTTCTTGCTTTGCTGAGAAGAGGAGGACACCTCCAAACCAAGTTGTAAACCTTGCTCCTGCTGAAAGGAGCTTGTACCTGTATGCTGGCTGCCCTCCCTGTCTTTCCTTGAACTGTCAAGGACTTCTTCAGTGATGTCTTCTACCTCTGGGGAGTCAACCCTTTGCCTTTTGGTCTCCGGTTGCTGGGAGGATCCACTAACAGGAGTGGACTCTTCTCTGTCTCTTTTCGTACCCCTCTCCTCACGTGCTGGGGTCTACAAAATTGGTGCTGTTGGTGGCTCAGTTTGTGGAGGGGGAGTCTGCTCTTGTTGCTGTTCTGATTGCTCCTCTCTTTGCTGCTCACTTGAAGGGGCAGGCTTTTCTTTCACTGTTTCTTCTTCAGCACCCATTATTCCTTTTCCTTTTTCTAAACCTGGTGCTACTGTAAAAGGTGCCTGTGTGGCTGGTGCAGTAGTTGTGGCCGAGGTCCCTTCTCCTACTGGGTGTGGTCGTTTAAAGGGTACCTGCTGCACAGAATCTAGGTCAAGAGTCTTTTCCAATTCCCTGACATTCTTTTGCATTATCTCTTCTTCAGTTAATTTGTCAATTAAAGTATCCTGCAGCCATTCATGCTGGTTGGCATATTTTTCAATGTGTGGATATTTGCAATGCTTAATGCCTACTAGCCTGTACTTGATTCTTCTAGCAGTAATGAAGCCTTCAGGGTCATAAGGGACCCACCGAAAACTATATGATAGCTTGTATTTGTCTTTGAGGATTAGGTCAGCATCTTCCCATCCTTCTTTTTTATTCATGATGAAGGGGCCCACCTGGTGTTTGAACTTGAGATGGGCTTTCTTTTTGGAGCTGTGGAAGTGAGTGAGGTCAGACTGAATCAACTGCCTATAATACTCCAAGGCAAATATCCTCATAGGCACATATTTTGGGAGCCTGTATGGACAAAGCTCACAGCCATAGACTCTAATGACTGTATGATCCTCATATAGGTACCAATCACCTATTTTGTACTTCTTGGAAAGCTGCAGAGCTTTCTGTATTTCAGTTGATATTCTGGGAGGAGGGGACCTCATCAATAAGCAAGAGACAGGGTATACAAATTGGTCAATAAATTCACAATAGGAATAGGGTGAATTTTGGACTTTGTGATAGACAGATGTCCAGAAGATAACAGATCTTCTTTCCCATCTATAATCCAGCTTTTTGATGTAGCATGGAAAAACCTCAGACTGATAGTACATGAAAAGGTGGTAGATATAGGATGAGTACTTGAAGACACCCTGTCTGTCCACTTTGCCCAACTGATCATGAATCTTGTTAGCTATGAACTTGGCAAAGTTATATTTGCGGGCAGGGGGTTGGGCTGGGCTATAAGCAGCTAGCAATACCAGCATTGTTTCATCCACATGCTCACTGGTTTTGTATCCCAACACATAAGCAATCATGTCTAGCAACATTCTGCCTACCTCAGTAAAAAAGACATCCAAGTAGGGAGGTGGCCCTGCAGGCTGGCATTCAGGTCTCATAAATGTCCTGGTGACCTTCTGAATCTCCTCACTAGTCATCTTGGCACCAGTGTCCAGCAGATAATTCATGGAAAATGGGAACAACAGCTCAGTCTGGTCAAAGTGGAGCATTTTATTGATGGATTCAGGATTAATGTGAAAGAGGATGCTCCCAGATGGAGACTTAATAGCTCTTTGCTGCACATCATAGTTTTCAGCACATAGGCGAATAATCTCAGGAAAAACATTGACAGAGGGGAGACAGTAGTATGGCAGATTTGACTCCCATATCCCATATGTATCATGACCATTTAGGTAGTCATCTCTTAATTGCCCGAAGGTCTGCAAAAAGTCCCTGTTACCCACAAAGTCTTCAATGAGGTAGTCCCTGTCAGCAAGAGGCAAGGACTCCAGGTCTTTGTTTGGTGGATTTAATGGAGCAACATTGAGGGCTGAGGGTGCAGGGGCAGCCATTGTATAATCTGATTTTGAACAAGGTGAGTGCAATGGTTTGCAAGGTTCCTCAGAGCTTAAGTGATAGGCTCACTGTAGACAATGTTTGAAATCTTCTTCACAGTGGAAAAGGCAGGCTTGGCAGACTTGTTTCTGCAGTTTTTGGTAAATTCACAGGGATTGTGAATTGATGGGGATGATTGCAGAGGGTGAGCTGGCTTCAATTTGGTGACATGCAGCCTTGGGCCTCCACCCGACAAAAGGGAACAATGCTGGGCTAGTTCGAGGCCGAATTTGTAAATTTCAACCGTGAATTATCGTTTTAATACCGAATTCTCGGGGCAAAGGGTAATGCAGGTGGATTTAATGGAAAATTAAGTAGCAGACAGTGTGCAATTTAGGATTCTAGCGATGCTTAGTGGAGAATTTGCAGATTAATGGCAAGCATGGGGACGAAATAAGGAACTCGTGATGAATACCTGGATAATATAGCACTGAATGTCTTCGGGCCGAGCAAGGAGAGCTCACTGCAGCTGAATTTCCAAGTTATAGCGGCTGCAACTTCGAATTTGATGGCTGGAGGCAATTTGGCGGCACAGGTCGACAATGGCTGCGTCGTTTTCGCGTGAAAATGACCCCAAACGACTAGTTCGGGCGTTTATAACGACAAATTTGGGCAAAAAGGGTCATTGGCGCTTTTTCCGCCAATGACGTCAGCATGACGTCACGGCGGGCTCGGGTACGGCAGGTGACGTGGACGCTGAGCTGGAGGCCAGCATGGCTGGACGAAGTGGCAGGCGGATGCAGTGGCAGGGCCACGTGGAGGGCCACGGGGCGCGGGGGCGGGCAGATTGACATGACGTCATAGTGACGTGGGTGCTGACGTGTGGGAGGGGCGATATCGGGGAGGCGGTAAGCGGTCTCCCCGCACCGCTTTTGGTGATAAGCGGTATCGGGGAGGGGGGCTCCGAACAACCCCAACGCCTGCCATGCGTCCCGGGTACGGAGCCCATTACCACCATTCCCCAGACGTTAAAGGGAGGCAGGTCGGGATGCGAGATCGACCGCCCACCATTGGATCTGGGGCAGCGGACGATCAACGGCTGGCAGGTACTGTGGTCAGAGGCGCAGCTTTGGGTTGGGTCCCGCCCGACCATTAAAATATTCAATTTAATATTTATGGCGCGGGACTATAGATTTTTGGGTTTTGTGGGTTTTTTCAGGCTTTTGGGTTAATCTGTGGGGAAAAAGGGTTTATAGTGGGTTTGAGTAGAGGGAAAGGGGTTTTTTGTGGAATTTTTGAACAGAGGGGAGGTGAGGGCTTAGGATGAGGTTATTACTCTAACCAGAGGTTAGAGCAATCCTATGATAGGGTTGACCATAGTCCCTGGTGGACTATTGTCTCCCTTAACAAACTTATTTATCTATAGTGCTAAAAGGGGAGGATATTTATACATTGCTGGGGATTTATACACCATGGTGTTATAATAGTAGGGGGAAGGGAAACATAAGGGATTTAGTATTGATACAGTTAGTACTGGGGAATGAGAATGGGAAATGGTGTTTACTGAGTTTTTTGGGAGTTAAACTTAGTTAGGAAGTAGATCAAAATGAAAAGAATTTTTACACAGGAAATGTGGCTTCTTTTCAGGAATAAGAACCAACATAACACCTCAAACTCTTTCATGAACACAACCGATGAAGGGATGTTAGTAATGAATGTGAAAGGGGAGAAAAGGGAGTTAGAAATGCTCCTTTACTTTGCTGCAACATGATGGAGAAGAGGAGCTTCTCTATGCACTGATGTTTGCCTTGTGTTAGACCAACAAGATTCATCTGAAAGAAATGATATTTCTGCAACCCCATCTACCTACCCATCTACTTGCCTAGCATTTTTTGTTCCTTCTTGGAGGGTGCACTTGGACTTGCAAACCCTTATTTGCCTTTTCTTTTCTTTTGGCTTTTTCCTTTTGATTTTCTATCTAAGGCTACCCTTATTGCTTCCAAGGTCCCAGATTAAACAGTTGGGAGCCTTACTTCTCTACCTAGCTACTTGTTTGCCAAGGTTAAACAGTTTGGACAGACTTCTTTCTCTATTCTACAACAGAAAATTGAAATATGGTATGATCCAGATTAGGCTGTTGGACCACCCATCAAAATTTAGTCAACTTCAAGCTATGTACACACATTGTTTTCTCTTGGAAATATGGGATCTTTGCATCACCAAAGCAGAGCATATTTGGACCTTTCTTTGCCAATCATGAAATATGAAACCTATTGGTATAGGTAGCTAACAGAAAGCTTGGTCTATGGTTACCTTCATTTATTTCATCATCATTATGGTACATTTTGGGGGATAACATTTTGACGTTTTTGTCAGGGAAATGACTATTATATCATTCCTAGGGTTATCTCTATTAGTGCTTTCAAGACTAGTTCGATGGGTGACAGATTCCAATATCCAAAGGAAGGTTGATTTAAGTAATCTAATAAAGTTCAAGGTGTAAAAAATATGGCTCCTAAAAGGCACACAGGGTCAACTCCTGACCCAAATCCACCTACTATTGTTGATGATGTAGAGAAGTCACTTAAAAAACCCAAAACTTCCATTCCTAAAAGTGAACCTAGAAAATTGGTAAAAACTACATCTCTACCTGATCAAGTATTGACTATTGAAGATATTTGTTTTCATATTTAGTTTGAGCAGTATTTCTTTCAATCTAAATCTAAGTCTTCCCTTTCAGAAGTGGTTCTTGATCCTATTAGGTTTGACTCCTACCTTCCTTCTATTAAATCCCTGTTTTCCAGAACTGATCACGAATTGTGGTTAAATTTTGATAAACTCCAAAGCTTAGCAAACCCGCTTCAAATCACTATCGAGAAATCTTACATTCAATATCAATTTAAAAACCTATCTACTGCTTCTTCTTCTACTTCATCTCTACATTAGCTACATCATCTTCCATTGTTAGTTTACCACTATCTCGGCTAGTGTCATCATATCCATCAGCACAGCCTATTGTAATACCTACACAACCAATTGTAGTACATATTCTTCCTCCTGCAGTAGTTATGGCATGATCTTCTCCTTTAATATTACCTGGTCAACTTGTTGCTCTACCTTAGAACTATGGTCAAAGACTCCCTCGGTTTGATGGAACATCAAAGATTACAGCTCAGCAACATGTTGACAAACTGATAGATTTTATTGACCTTGAAGAATTTGATGAGGAGGATGCAAAGATGAGAATCATAGCTTAGAGTTTTTTTAGATATGTGAAGAAATGGTTTTGCAGTTTGGGAGCCCATTCCATCAATAGTTCCTAGTGACTAATAGAGTTATTCTTGGCCCAATGGTAGGAGAAGAAAAATCCATTACAGATTTTGGCTGAGTACAATGCTATGAAAAGAAACCCAAATGAGTCAGTGCAGGATTTTACAACACGGTTCAATATGGTTTATAATTCCATTCCTAATGACATCAAATGTCCCCCTAGTTCAACCCTCCTCCACTATCCTGATTCCTTTGATCCAGGCATGGCATATGAGCTTAGGGAGAGAGATCCTGCAACCTTGAAAGAGATGTAGCGCAAAATTGTAAGTGTGGAAGCCAATTTTCTTATCATAAAGTCCAAAATCAAATCAAAGAAACCTGAGAAGAAAGTCATCATTAAGGAGGAGTCATCTTCTTCTTCTAAGGTAAATCTTGACACTCTGATTAAAACAATGGAAAGGATGATGGACATAATGATTATTTCTGATAGACAAGCGGAGCCTTCGATAAGTAATCTAAACTATAGGGGCCAGCAACAATCATAGTTACGAAATAAGAAGAAAGAAAAAAAAGGTCAGGATCCTCAAGAACAAATCAAAACACCATTTCAACAAAACTACACACAAGGCCTGGAAGATGATGAATAAGAAATTGTCGAGGCTAATCATTTCTTTGGAAGATGAACCACTTACCTTTTTCAGTGAGGAAGATCAGTTTTATCAGGAATTAATAACACCAAGTGATCATCAGCTTGACCTTGCCAATGATGATTCATGGGAAATGCAGACCAGAGAGTATCAAAGGGGATATCAGAATGCCCTCAACCATTTGCAAAAACAATACAACTTGAGGAGAAGAAATGTCCATGTAACATTACATTAGAAAAGGAAGAATGTTTAGAAAGATGCACCAGATAAAGAAGCATCTCCTGCAAATCAAAACAAAGAAAAAGAAATTGTGATTATGAGTCGTGATAAAAATAATGAAGCTTATACCAGCAATGCGAGGAAGGAAAAGGAGGTTCAAACTGAAAGTTAGAAAAAGGAATCTCAAGCCAAAGGATAGCCTGAAAGGAAGGAAATTGTAGAAAAAGAGGTAGACAAACAATCCAATCTATTTATCTTAGAGAATGAAATTTCCAAATTCAAGGTTTCAATTCCTCTAACTGAACTAGTTCATAATGAAAAGTACAAATTCCACATTGCTAAGATGTTGAAAGTACATCAAATGTTGGATACTGTCAATTTTGCTAATGATGAGCCTGAAATTTTATTTGGTCCAATGGTAGAGGGAAATCCTCAGGATATTGAAACTCCACGAGTTTATACTCCATAATGCCATGTTATATTCTGATGCCTCACATAACCTTATGCCAAAAGCTATTATGGACAAACTAAGATTACAAATTACTCAACCTTACCATGATTTGCATTCATTTGATTCGGGGAGAGTCGAATGCCATGGCCTTATAAAAAATCTAGTAGTGTCCCTCGATCAAATCTCGGCCAAAAATGTATTGATGGATGTAGTGGTCATTGATATACCTCCATAGTTTGGAATGTTGCTTTCATGGTCTTTGGGGGAAAAACTGAAAGGAACCTTGCAACTTAATTTTTCATATGTTACTATACCAGTATTTGGGCAACTCATAAAACTATATCGGGAGAAGAAGATGAAATTCATGATTAGTAGCAAAGAAGGACCAAATAATCACCCTATGCATGTCGTACATACCAATCTAGAGTCTTTTAATTTTGTATATTGATTTGAATTCAGTCGATGATGATAGTCAAATCGTTCGAATTTTAGAAGTTTCAGATGTCATAAGTAGTGTATAGGAAGATTTGATTGCAAAAAAATAGGAAAGTGATGCTAAAAGTTTGTAGCCGGAAATTTCATCTGAAGAGATTATTGAATCAGTGCCGGAAACTCAGATTGTTGAGAGAGTAAGTCATCCTCTAGAAAATCAGAAAGATCAATCCTCTAAAATTTTGTTTCTCGATGAGGAAGAAGGTCTTTAGACCATGGAGTTTGATGGTGCATTGTGGAAGGAAGGAGCTCGAATCGGCATGTGGTTTCATAGCCCCTTGCATCAGTCATGTAAAATTCCTCAAAATTTAAGATTAAGTTCTTATAAATTGGCTTTTGCTTGTTCGAATAATGAGGTAGAGTACAAAGCACTAACTACTAGCCTTAAAATTCTAAAAAAAATGGGAGTGAAGAGAATTTCTATTTATGGCGACTCTGAGTTAATAATTAAACAGGTAAAAGAGGAGTACCATGCCATGCATCCAAGGATGTGAGATTATAGAAATGTTGTCCTTGACATTCTTAACACTTTTTCAGAGTATACTTTATCTTTGATCACTAGGACTCAGAATATGATGGTTGATTCTCTTGCTACTACAACAAGTATGGTTAAGATTCCTACCTGTTCAGGTAAGAAATATTCAATTCATGACTTATATCACAATGTAAACCCTAACATGTTTTTCTCACACTACTGATTTCGATGTGTTAGCAGATGTTATAGACGACTTGTCAAAACTCAAATTTGATGGTGAAAGTGGAGAATCCTTGTTAATTCACGCAGTTTCCTTTCTTGGTTTCTATGACACGAATGAGGTCACCTTAGATGACATTGCCTATGGGTTGTTCACTTTCACATTTGAAGGGAAAATCAAGAAAAGCTGTCACACATTTCCCGCAACCTCTATACACTCTTCCGAGCACATGATCAGAGAATTAGGCTGTGATTTCATCTTTTATGACTGTAAATTACTTAATCACACAATTTTAAAATTGTCAAAAGCACCTGATGAATCAATTTCACACTTTTATGATAATTTCCACTATTATTGTTTTGAATTTCCAGAACATGAAATTGAATGGAAATTTTTGAATGAAATATTTTACTATCTTTTTCACATGTCTCAGAATCCACATGAGTTAGAATATTTTCAACCCCTCCCAACATACCTCAGTGTTAGAACTCTGAAATCTAAGATGGACAAGGTTGTTGTCCCAAGGGACCCTCCGTCCCCTTCTCATCAAACATCTCTAGCCACGTAGGACGAGGTGGGAGGAGTTGTGAACCTACCTGTTCAATTTTCACCATCTCCTCCTACCCCACCTCCTCTACATTTCTGCGCAGATTTGGACTGCATGCCTGATGGTTGTCATGTTGTCTCATCTACTTAGCCTCAGTCCACTATTTCCTTTGATCCTCTGGATTTTGGTGTGCTATGCTCATCCATTTCGGACTTCACGTGTGATGTTCACAAGGAATAAGTTGTGGACAGAGTTGATATTGAATAGCCAACATGTGCTATCACTTCTTACAAGTATGTATGGGAGCCTAAGCAAGAATCCATAGTGAAGGATGGCATCCTTCTGTCTGCACCTCATCTGCTTTATCGTGACATATTTTTTGGTTCTCCCTTTTCTAATTCCTGTTGTGAAAATATATCTCTGAATGTTTACATTTTTTATCATTCATAGAACGCATGGGATATTAGTCTATCATCTAGTTGTGGAAAGGACAAATATTTCTTCCCGGATCCACTCGATCTCTCATCTTTCATTTTGGAAACTAAGAGGGTGAAAATTTGTGTTTCTCATTAACCCCTCTCTATGATTTGTCAGATCATGAGGATTTCATGATCCATCTTGAACTTTCTTATCATGGTTGTCATGATCTTTTCACTCATTCATGTGATCACAATTTTGATTCACCTACTATTGATCTTTCTAAACCACCGACCTTTGATGATCCATCTTCTAATGAAGTGGAAACTCCTCAAGTTGTTGAGGCACTTCAGCCCAAGCTGATGGTTATGTCAGGTTCTTGTAGCCTTGAGGTCAATCCCACATACGATCAGAAAGTTGTTGAATCTCCCCACACTCCTCATCACTCTCTTGTTCACATTGAAAATCAATCCAATTCACAACTTTCACATCCTCCACCAGAATGACACAATCCTATTGCTCATGCATTGGAGGAGTCATATGTGTTGAGCACTATTGCGAAGCGAAAATTTTCTTCTTTCTTAATGTTTTCTCATTTTTCATGTTCGAAGGTGTGTACATGCTTGTCTTCCACGCACAATGCAACACAACACCATACTACATATGTAGAGTTCCATTCACGTGCTTTCAATTTTTTATTTTCTATAGATGCATTCAAACTTCAAAACATTTTGGTTTCTGTTGCTTTATATTTCTTTTCTATTGGCATGATTGAATATCTTTCTCGTCAACCATACCATCACCTACATGGGTCAACCAATCTGCTAGTGGCTGCATTGAAAATATCACTTTACATGAGTTGGCCCACGCTCTTCTTAGCTTAGGAGTAAGAGTAGGAATAGGAGTAATGTTTTCTTTTCTATTTTGTTTTGCTTACTCTATTTTTCTTTGTCTTACTTCTTTCATTTTCTTCTTTGCTTGTGCACCCGTAGGATTAGTTTCCACATGAAACCATGTTTGGCTTCTTGAGACAAGTCGGGTGAAATACAAGTGGACTTGTACAACTATCAACACTTCGTTATATGTTTATTCCCTCTCCTTATGAGTATATTGCATTTCTTCTAGTTGATGATACCCGGATGGAAAATACATTCCTTTAAGAGCCAGTCTTGGCAAAATCACAATGCTTGCACTTTCAACTAGTACCACCTACTCTAATAAGTTTTCTATATTCGGTTAACCCTTGTCAAAGGTATATATAATCATCCCTCTCTGAAGGGACAACCTCTAATGCTCTCAATAAATAGGGATCCCTCTTTCGCGTCATGAAATGAATAAGTGCATATGCACGATTATTTGAAAAATGAAAAAAATAAAATAAAGGCGAAAGAAGAGAAAGGCTTCCTGCATATAGAGGTTAAGAAAGTAACTCTGTCGGAGTACCACCCAAGCTCACTGGCAGTGGAACAATGCTTGTGCTTTTGAAATGACTTAATCGTGGTACTATCCAAGCCTACTGGCAGTGGAGCAACACCAGAGATGAAACCAAAAATCTAAAACTCTATATTACTTGTGCATAAATATACACCTCATCCCTAATCGAAACAACTCATTTGACTTGGCTCGATATGTGTGTTTCTTATAAAGAGAAAGGTAGGTACTGCATCTTTAACTCAAGCTAGTGAAGAATCTATTATTATCAAAGAATTAAAAAATAACTCTGGAAGAGTTATACTTGCTTTACACGAGACAAGGTCCATACCGAGAGTTGGAGTCCTACTAGTGTGTCGCCAATTTTGCAGTGGATACAACCACCCTACAAATTTTTTCCTATGCTTCATTTTGGAGCCTCCCTCATAAAATCATACCAACTCATCTCGCAATAACTTAGTTATGTTTGCTTTAATTTAGCTCTATATTTCACATTGTGGCTTGTGTTTTCTTACTTGACTTACTGTCTAACCCACAAGCTAATCTCTTCCCTTAGTTTCAACCCGGTTTCAGGCTTGCTTTAGTGAGCTATGCAATCCTTTAGGGAAACCAGCCCTACTCTCAGAAATTGTGCATTCTAAGCTAACATTGAGCATTTAGATCTAGAGATGCAGAGAGTCATCTAACAACCAACATTCAGCTAGGAAATTGCGTAGAGCATGAGAGGCAGCCTAGAGCCATTTAGCTCAGAAATTTCACAGAAGCTTCTCCCTTAGAAGCTACTTAGTGCATGAGCCAGTGAGTGTCCCAGTCCTTCCCAAAACTATATAATCTCTCTGGGAAATACATGATAGCTATTCGAAAAAGAAAAAAGAAAAAAAGCGAAAAAACATCCGTAGAAAATAGGGATCTATTTTTAGAAGCCTAGAGGAGATACTTGAGTTATTTTGGAAACTTTTGCCAAGTATCGCTTTTTCCTTGATTTTTGTCTTTGTATGATAAACCCTAAGTCGACCATATCTATTTAATTGGTGCAACTACAGTTGATTTTCATAGTCGATCTTGGAGCTTTGGCATTCCCAAGGAGATCAAGGAACCTTCGGTGCGATCATCGTTTCTTTCCTGGGTAAGTTTTACTTTTCTAGTCTTTTGCTACTTTTTGTGTCACTTTTGCTTACTTAGCTTCTGAGAGTGTTGTTTCACTCATTTTTTTGAACCACCACTGGCGTTTCAACTAGTTTTAGCTTGTAGAAGTGTTGTTTTAAGTATTGCATTGCCTTTACCAAGTGTCGCATGCATAACCTAGTTTTTGCACTAATAGTTGTCGTTGCGATGACACTTTCCACATGATTCGTTTTCCTTCAATTTGATTGATTCTTGCACTTGTTTCACTTGCAAGCTTTATGATTTTCTTAGATATACACCCAACATCATTTAATCCTTCAGATCTATTTGATTTATCACTTTCCTTATGCAAAACTAGGCTTCCTTGGCCCAGATCGCGTTTTTCCAATTATGCACTGAACATTTCTAGAAATCATGGCCTTAGCCTTGGCTTCTGGAATTGCATAGAGGTTATCGAGGCCTGGTGACTACACACTATACAGTTCCAGGAGGCAGCCTTGAGCCTTGGCGACTGAGACTATGCAATGATTAGTTTCGCCTAGCCTAGGCTCACACTGAACTACACATTGCACAATTCCAGTCAACAAGACCTCTCCGCGCAACTATGGTCAAGGAATTACACTACCACCCACTGTTGGGAGTCCTACTCTGAACAGTCTGAAGTCTAGTTGGGACTTCTTACTTGGGAGATCCCGTGAATTTTTGCGGGTCTGACGCCGTCAAGAAGTTCTTATTCCTATAGGTGTAAAGTTATCTGTAGAACAATGTCCTGAGCCATAGGAAAAGGAAGAGGACATGTCTCATGTTCCATACGTGAGTGCATTTGGTTGGTTGATGTATGAAATGTTATATACCGGATCATACATTGCACATGTAGTGGAAGTATTCAGCAAGTTTATGTCAAAACCAAGAAAGGTGCATTGGACAACAGTAAAGAAGGTTTTCAGTTATCTATGTGGCAATGGTGATTATGGTTTGTGGTACTAAGGAAGACTAGGATTGGAACACATGTTCTACATACATTGCTTTATTAATGTAGACTAGGCTCGAGATTTGGATCGGAGAATATGTACAAGTAGGTATGTGTTTAACTTATTTAGAGGAGTAGCAAGTTGGATGAGCAAGAGACAGTCTGTAGTAGTAGTTTTAGTTACAAAGGTTGAATACATGATAACTAATCATGCAAGAAAAGAAGCAGTATGGTTATAGAGGTTGTGTTCAGGTATGGGGTTAGTACATTGATCAATAGGAATAGATTGTGACCACCAAAGTGTGATTTCCTTAGTAAAGAAATTTGCTTATCATTTGAAGACAAAGCATATTGATGTTCATTATCACTTTGTGAGGGATATGGTTGAAGAAAAAAAGATATTGCTGGTAAAAGTGGACACTTTGAAGAATGTTGTAGATGCATTGACAAAGTCCATGAGCACGAAGAAGTTTTATTGGTGTAGAGAATCGATGGGTGTTGTTTCCCTAAACTAATAATTGTGTACTCTTGCAGCCCCTTGTGTGCAAAGAAAACAAGTGGGAGATTGTTAGGTATGTGTTATATTCTTTGCACAACTGGATGTATGTGTTGTACATTATGTTGGATGCAGGGGGGCCGATAGCCCCCCTGCACAGGATTTGTGGCAATGCCCAATTTTATTTCTTTTATATAGATCTAAGGATGGTTGGGTAGACCCAAGGATGGTCGGCGAACCTTCCCATTGTTTTGTGCATGGTCTTTTTGCACATGGTTTGGGACATGATGGTTTTTCCCCAAGATATTTTGTAGATCTCATCAAGAGAACTATGATTATGTTCTAAACCAAGGTTAATGAATAGGGTTTATGAATGTTTCAACATATATGTAATGTATTGAAACATTTATAAGAATATAATGAAAAATCAATTTTATTTTCTCAATTTTATGTTCCAAGATTTTTTCTCTATATTTTTTGTTCTAACCATGGTATATTTTTCATTTTTTTTAAATCCGTTAAAACCTTCCTCGAATAAGCTTTATAAATTCTTAATTTAAAAACCTCGAAAAATTTCTTGTAGAACCCTAAACATTTTTCAAATACACTGCAATTGGACATAAATAAATTTAAGCCTCTCTCAGAATGTACTCTTTATACACGTGACACAAATAAAGCAAGCGTTGTATGTTTCCATTCCCTCAGCGTAAAAACGAAAAATGAGTCTACAATGATCAGTATTGAATTCAGATATATAGTTCGAAACTAAAGGACAAAAATTACCAAATCAACTAAATGACAAAAACTTATTCCATGAAGGCCAATCATAGACAGCGAGACTGACAGAAAATACAATGATAGACTAAGAATAATAAATAATAAATAATATGAATGTGAGAATCTTGAATAAGAGAATTTGAAGACAAAATTTATTCCATCAGGCCTATCGTAGACAGCAACAATGACACACAATACCATGATAAACTAAATATAATAAATAATGTGAAGTGAATAAGAAAGTTGTGTGATATTTTTCCTAAATGAATTGTGTTTATATTTATGAATGTGATATGCACTTTTATATTAGTTTTTATTTTATTTTTCCCAAATGGTATAATGTTGTGTCAAGGAATTATATTTGATGGCTGGTTTTTAGATGGTTGGGCTCAGCTATGTATGTTTTTGTTTTTGATTATGTATATTTTTGTTTTGGTTGTAATTTTGATTGAAATTTAGATTTGATTAATAATTTTGTAATTTTAATAAATTGAAAAAAATATTTTTTTTTAATGATATATAATGTTAAAAAATATATATTATATATATAATTATATTGTTGTATTGAGAGGTTTATTTTATTACTAAGTGTGATGTGTAAGTTTATTAGTTTATTATCAAAATTGAAATTTTGTTCATATTTATCTAAATAAAATAAAAATATAAAAATTAATTACACAAAATATTTAAATAATGTTGGTTTATAAAAAAAATACACTTGAAAAAATTGGATCTTTTAAGGCTTATATTAGATCTATATTTAACATGGATCTATGTTGCTTTAATATAAAATATTTTGTAAAATATAGATTTTTTTAAGTATTTTAAATTTTAAAAATTTTGATTCAAATTTTTTATTTTATAAATTTATTTCAAAATTAATAAGTGAATTTGTTATTCACAACAATTATATTTCTATTAAGTGAATACTTTTTTTAAAATATTATACAAATATTATATTTCAGTTATGAAGTTTGAATTTAAAATTGAGTCTGAATTCAAATTTGGATTTGAATTAGATATGATATTATAATTTTTTTAATTAAAATATAAGTTAAAAAAATTAATAATATATATTTTTAAATTTTAAATATATATATATATATATATATATATATATATATATATATATATATTTATAATAATTATATTTTTTAAACATCTTTTAATAATTTTAAATATCTTAAGAAGTTTAGAAGTATAATTAGTTGAAAAATAAATTTCTCCAATTTTTTTCCAAAACTTCTCTTGGTTCTAAAACTTATTTATTTAGATCTATATTTCTAACACATCCATAACAATTTTTAACAAATTTCCTACTTTCCCATTTTGAACTCAAATTCCAAGGCCTTTGAATGAAAGGCTAAGTTGAAAATAATAAAATTTTCCAAATTTATCAATCACTTTCCATTTTTTTCCCTTCTATTTGCATGCAATATCATTGGTAAGGAAGGAATCGCCCCTAGCTTTTTATTTCTATGAACAAACAAATATATGTGGGGTATTTCCGTTAGAGTAAAGTTGGTAACTATGCTTATACCCAGATATAATTTACTTTAATCATTTACTTTAATAGTTTTTTTAAAATATTTTTTTAACTGATAATTAATTGATAATTTGATTACATTTTACAAATATTTGTATTTATAAAAATTTATGTTTTTTATTTATATGTAAATTGAAAAAGGAAATTATATTTGGTAAGAGGAAAGATCTTTTCCACCCATCTAACTTGTGACATGCTATCTTATTTTGTGAGTTAGTTGCAAATTATTGATGTTAGGCCCCTATACTACTAGTGTAACCCCTTATTGTTATTAGTATAACCCACTTATTATATTGATGTACCCATGTAGTGCCCATATTGTTACTATTGTGCCCCATAGAAGCCCACTATTATTATTATTGTGCCCTTACATTATTATTGTTATGTCGGCTCTAATTATGTTATGACCCCTTAGACTCCTATATATAGAAAGGAGGTCTTTTCATTTGTATCATCCAAGAATTGTTCATTTATGTAATTTAAAGGAGGTTGCCCCCTCGAAGAGGCTGAATTCTAAGGCGTTGATTTATCTTTTCTATCTTTTCTTGAGCTAGTTTCATAACATTTGGTATCAGAGCTTTGGATTCTAGGGTTTCGCTGCTCCAAACAGGTCATCAGGAATTTTCGCTATAACTTTTTTTCTGTGATGTTTCAGAGTCGCAAAAAAAACCCATCTGAGAAGAAATCGCGCTAAACCTTGGGTCCAAATTTCAGAGCTTTTCACGCGATATTTTCGGAGATATGATCTGAGGAAGTTGGTCTTTTTGTAGACTCCTGAATTACATTCAAAACAGGTGACCTAGGGAAAATCGTCATAACTTTCACTCTGGGGATCGGATTGAAATTTCGTAAGAAGGTACAGAAAGAGGACGGACTGTAGTTTCTTGTATGCATTTTTCAGATCCAAAGGTAGAAACAGTAACTCGTGGAACGTCGTACAAGTTCGCTCTACTGAACTAGTCTATAATAAGGTCATCTTGGGAGATTGTGCATAACTCTTTCTTGGAGAATCCAATTTAGATCAGACTGGTGGCATTGGAAAGAGGACACAGAGGGCTACTATAGATCACAATTTCAGAACTTAAAGATATGAAAGTACAGAGTTACAGTCATTTCAAGGTCGTGCTCCTAAAATCAAGAAAAAGCAAGATGAGGAAATTTGATGGCAAGGATCCGGTAAATTGGATACTTCAGATGGAGAAATATTTTGATCTACATGGTGTACAACTGTTACAAAAAGTATGTATTGCATCTTCATATTTAGAACCAGATCAATTTTTATGGTACAAAGGGCTTTGTTGTCGTAAACAACTTGTTACGTGGTCAATTTTCACGGAGGAAATGATGGCACATTATGAGGATACAAAGAGCAACACCTTCTTTAGAGCAACACCACAACAATTGGAAAGAGTAAAAGGGCTTTGTGACATAGTGGAAAGTAAAATTATGGAAACCAGGAAGCGTACCCCTCACAACTATAAAGATGGAAGTGTTGTTTCTCCTAGCCTTCCACAACCTACAAGGGTTACACCACAACAATTGGAAGAAAAAAGAGAAAAAGGGCTTTGTTACAATTGTGATAGAAAATTCACTAAAGGTCATAAGTGTGCTGAGAAGAAATTATTTTACATAGATTGTGAAGAGGAAGAAGAAAAGGAGCAAGAAGGGTCAAAAGAAGAGGATATACTCCAGGAACAAAGCCTAGATGAAGAACAAATAAATCCGACCATATCTTGTAATGCATTGGCAGGAATTACCACTCCTCAAACAATCAAGATAGAAGGACATATCAAGAATAAAAAGGTGCAAGAAGTGAAAGATCACATCGAGAAAGAAGAAATGGATCCAACCATATCTTGTAATTCATTGTTCAAAATTACCACTCCTCAAACTATCAAGATAGAAGGACATATAAAGAAGAAAAATGTTCAAGAAGTGAAAGATCACATCGAGCATCAAGAAATGAATCTGACCATATCTTGTAAAGGATTGGAAGAAATTACCACTCCTCAAACTCTAGAGATAGAAGGACATATCAAGAAGAAAAAGGTTCAGGCAGTGAAAGATCACATCGAGCATCAACAACAAGTTCTCCAACTTTTAAAGGATAACGCCACTTCAGTGCAAAATCAAACGAAACAACACGTAGATCAACATCGTAGTGAAAAATTCTTTGATGTAGGTGATTGGGTATTTTTACTGCTACATCTCAAGCAAGATATTTATGAGAAGGAAATGTTGGCAATACTACATGCACTTTAAAAATGGCGACCTTACCGAATGGAAAGACTCTTCAAGGATGAGGATGTGGAAGCATTGTTTTGTGCTATTTATATTATCCAAACAGATTGGATAAATGAAGCAAGGGATGAATGGAAGAAGGACGAAGAAGTATGGCCACTTATTCAAAAGTTGCAAAAGATCCCAAGTCAAACAATATTGCCAGAAATTGAAGAGGAAGGAAAAATCATATTGGAACATGGAGCAGTCACAGAAACAAGAACCCGACAGCTACAAGATTGATCAATTTCAGAGTATCTCATCAAGTGGAAGAACTTACCCGTTGAAGATTCCACATGGGAGGACAAGAATTTTATACAGAAGCATCAAGAACTACTCAAGCGTTGAGGACAACACTTTTTGAAGGAGAGGGGCATGTTAGGCCCCTATACTACTAGTGTAACCCCTTATTGTTATTAGTATAACCCACTTATTATATTGATGTACCCATGTAGTGCCCATATTGTTACTATTGTGCCCCATAGAAGCCCACTATTATTATTATTGTGCCCTTACATTATTATTGTTATGTCGGCTCTAATTATCTTATGACCCCTTAGACTCCTATATATAGAAAGGAGGTCTTTTCATTTGTATCATCCAAGAATTGTTCATTTATCTAATGTAAAGGACGTTGCCCCCTCGAAGAGGCTGAATTCTAAGGCGTTGATCTATCTTTTCTATCTTTTCTTGAGCTGGTTTCATAACAATTGACCTAGCTTTATGCCTTGAAAATTTCGGTTTACCTTAGGTACCATCCTTGAAATGAGGGGAAGTGCCATGTATGTTTTTTTAAATATCTTGATAAGGGTCTACTAAATCTTAGGAAACTAGTATAATTGTCATTCTTTATGCTAAAACAATGTACAAGAAAATTTAGTTTACATGCTTTATTCCAAAATTCCAAGAAAACATATGAATGGGTATTAACTCAACAATCAATATGGGGAAAAGTAAAAAATGTGTAAGGAAAAAAAACATAAATAACATAAGGAATATATAATGCAAGGAAAGACTAAAGAAAATGATAAAAGCCTCTGACCATTGGGATAATACAGCAATGTCATGTATGCAAATCCAAACATGATATCTAAAAATGTAAGTGATGTCATGCATGAAGAACCAAACCAACTAGAAAATGCAAACCACGTCATGCACAAAGAATCAAATTGATCAAAAACTTTAGATGAAGCTACAAAAAACATCATTGGGAACCTAGTGACCAACCCATTGACTTACATTTGGTACTCTTAATTAAATATTCTTGAGGAAATCATTGAAAGAGAATGTTGATGTTTCTTTTTCCATGTTATTCAAATGGATATTAAAGTCATAATCTTGAATTATAATTTTATTTCTAATTTAAATTGTGATTGTGTCTACACACACACATTCCAGGGAAAAAATGCATTTTTATTGTAACGTGGAATAAAAACTTCCCTCTACAATGGAACATGGCCATTTTACAATTATAGAGGACTTAATTGAACTCCTCATGCTAATTAATTGACGTCTATTACTAAGATTCTAGAAACAAATAAAATACAAAAAATGACAATAAGTCACATAAGTATACCACAAAAAAGAATATTTAATCTCCAATATTCTAATATCTTTCTCACTTGCTCAAAAGAAAAAATATTCTATAGGTTTAGTCAAATATTTTTAAAAGTGCCATCTTGTGACTCCTCCAAACAAACTTGACCAATAGGATATAGTAGCCTTGATTTAGATAAACCATCTATAAATGTCTTCAATTCATAAAACACATGATTAAAGGATATCAATTGAAGAAGCAACAAATTCTCCTTGATCTACAAAAGTGAGTCCCCATATACGCAAATCTGTTGAAAACCTCTTTCCCATGCAAGCTTGAGAAGATGATTTCGAGCATAAATTCTCCATAATTGTTAGATCCTCTACCTATATTGGCCTTGTACTATCTAAAATAGTTATTAAATATAAAAAATATACCACCCATAACACATTAAGTTAGGCCCTCAGTATGCTCTATTAATTGAATGCTATTCATGGACTTTTCAATCAATAATTTACCTACCTTCCTTGAGGGTTTAACCTTCAATGAGGACATAAAACGATAAAATATCACACAAAGTTATGTAGTAACTTGAAGAAGTAGGGAAAATTTTATCTTCAAGTAATATTATATTATAAAAAATCCATATTCCTTAAAGAAATAGGATGTAATCATTTTAAATTTATTTAATTCTTATCTCTCAAACCACTTCTTCAAACATTCCTCTACACTCTCCTCACTACAAAATTTATATATGTCATCAATTAACCAATATCCTTACAAATAAGATAAGAAAAAATACAATCAGGAAACAAATGAATGGTTGTTTCATCACCCTATCAACATAATAAGAAAACATTATGACCTTCCTTATTCGTTTTATGTATCATCTCCCATATAAGTACTTTGTTATGTAGAGAAAGCCACATAATGAATTTGGTCTTCATAGGAACCATGTTCTCCCATATTTTTTCCCACCATCACTTGGATTCTTGAAGGGCATTGGTCTGATGAGCCTTATATCCTAGCTTAGTATAGTACTATCCACTTATTTTGATATTTTCCCATTTAATATAATATGGATCTAATTAAGTTTAACTATAAATCATTCACTATTGTAGTTGTCATAGTTTTTGACGTTTTTCTAATGATGTTATTTTGAACAAACAATAGAATTCCAACACATATGATTCAAAATGTTCATCGAAAAAGTTTCATCACATCTTCAATTATTGTATCTATGTGTCACATGTTTGTTGGAAAAAATGTTTCCATATGATATTTTGTAAAAAATTTGTGTCACACCTATCACAAACATATCCTATTGTCATATGTTCAATAAATAAAGACAACCACATGGAAATTTTTTATATGTTTGATATCTAAGGCTTTTGATTCATTCTCAATATAGGTGGGGGTGCAACTAGAACATAAAAATCATGACAATAGGCTATTTTTGTGTCACCATTGGGAAATGTTTGTGATGCATTTTCCATTAGAGTGGAGACGACTTAGATGGAAATTCTGTTAGAATAGTGACACACCGGGGGCCTTTTTGATGTAGGCAAAGTCGACATTTTCTACTAGATATTCAATAATAGCATGTTTCATCAAAGTTCCAAAACATTAAATATAATTTGGAATAAATATACATATATATAGAAATCCATGTGTATGATGCATTGAACACAATGGAACAACCCTAACCTATTTCCCTAGATCCACATAATGAATATAAAAGTCTTGGGGGTGACGGTGGGGGTGAGGGTGGGCCGGGGTGTCCCAAAAAATTTCCACTTTAACACTTTGTTTCAAGACCCAAAATTTTGGTCACAACTAGACTCAACTCTTCAATACTTTTCCAACTTTTTCACTTCTTAAATCTAGGCACAAAATTGTCCCCTTTTGAGAATCTCTCAAGCTTTTTCCATCATGACCATAATATGCACACCCAAAATCACAAACACAAACCACATGGCTTCCATGAATGCATGCCCATAGGGAAAAAATGCACACCAAAAGAATTTGAATAATTCATTCCCATAGGCACAAAAATGCACTCCAAATGCATTGTTTAAATGCATACCAAAGGCACAAATTTCATTCCGAGCCCTTTAAGAGATGACCATTAGGCTTAAGGAGAATGCATGCTCACCACTAAGAAAAATTCCCACTAGCATTATGAGAAATGCAAGCCAAATACTTAGCACAAATCTCCATTGGTCTTAAGACAAATGTATACCCAACACTTAAGACAAATTCCCACTAGGCTTAAAAGAAATCCATGCCTAATACTTAAGAAAAATTCTCATTGGGCTTAAGAGAAATGAATGCCCAAGAAGAGAAATTATGATCAGATAAACTAACCATGTAAACAAGCCTTAGATATGAGGGCAACCATGCTACTAGGCAACAACCATTGTCCCCGCATGGTAATGCCACATGTAAATATACAATATGTAGAACAACGCCAAGATGATAACAACTTTTACAAATCTCCATAATTCATATTCCTTTTCCAAAAATGAAGTTATTGTAGTAGCCTTATTTAAGAATTTGCATTAGTATTAGCACATAAGTGTTGAAAATAGCAACAAGAAATGTTAAAAATAGCATCTAGAATTTGTAATTTAATTTGTCCTTTAATTAAATTAGGAATTAAATCAAAATCATATTCTCATAGTAACTTGTAATAGTTAATTAAGTTAAATTGACTTAATTGAATTATGAAATTCAAGTTGGAAGTCTATCTAGAGTCATCTAGAGTGATCCCTAAAATTTAGGGGCACAGGTTGAATTCTTTTGAGTTGTAATTAATTAACACAGTCTAACTAAATTAAAGTCAATTAAGCTAGTTCTAAATGTTGGAAGAAATAGTAGAGGTTTAGTAGTGGAGTAATGCACCAATGCGTCATGAGTACCACACTAGTTAAATGAATATTCACTCATAAATAACTCATGTGTCAATTCAGATGAATACCTAGTTGAGATTAGAGTCCAAGGATAGTGTATTATCAATTGTATAATTTTCCAAGTTGTACAGATGGTGCATGCAATTAATTGAGGGCTTATGGATATATTGTGCAATTATGGAGAGTGAATTTCTACATTAAATATACGCTAATTCCCTTAGGGGTTTTGCAAGGAATTAGGGCCTTAGAAATATAGGAAATTGGCTAAGTGTTGGCCAAAGGCAGTTAGTGAGGTAGAGGATAGGAAATACTTGTGCAGGATAAGCTCGAGATTGAGAAGATCATATTCTGTTCATCCAAGGGTTGCCTAGAAAGTAAAGAGTTAGATTGTACTAGTTCAAGATTTTTTCGGGTTGAACAAGCATTGTACTTTCTTCATAGATATTCTGGTGAATGCAATATAGATAGTAGGTGTTTTTTGCAGTTTCTTTCCCCGGAGAAATATTGTTTTATGTGCAATTGATATTATTCCTTTACTGCTTATTTTTTTCATCAATAATTTTGGTTTTCGTTGAAAAGTAGAGTATATTCTTGTCTTGTGTTTTAGCATATCAAATAATATCTTGAATATATAGTAAAAATCTACATGGTATCAAAGCTGAAGAAAATATAGAAGAGAAGAATTTGAAGTTTTCCTTGCAAATTGGTGGAGCTCTAGTCAGAGCATATCGAAAAGACACATTGTGTAGACTTCTTAATGGATCAAGAAGGTTGTTAGTGGGAAGATGAGTGAGCCAATGTTTAGTGACACAAATAGGAGTTGTGATCATTGATATTGCTAGATTGAAGAGTAAGAATGTTTTTTCGTGGTGCGTTTGCAGAGAAGATATGATATTTTTTGTGCAAAAATTTCAAAAACAAATAGTAGATCTCGATTCATTGCGAAACAATATCCAAATGAAAAAAAAAAAAATCAGCAAAATTGGAGTTCGAATGAGGGATATATCATTGATTTAAATCAACTCTTTTTTCAAAATATTTTATGATGGCGGGAGAGATGAAACAAATTGATGTGCAAGTCAAGACCCTGTATGCACTTGAGATACAATATGCATGCAAAGCCTTGAGGAGAAAGGCAAAGGTTAGAGACTTGTTAGTTGAGAGCGAGTTTGAATTACCTCTCAACATGCAACCTCAGAAGTAGCCTTAGCAAGTTGTGGAGCAACCATAATTAGAGAAGCATAGAGGAGAGCGAGTGGAGACATCCACTCAAGCAGCGACCTCTAGCAAGGGAAAATTCCAAACCAAGTGGGCAGAGGGAGAACATGCAGCAATACCTCTATGTGAGAGGTGGAGAAATGTGAAGTATTAGTCCCAAGAGTGTAGAAATTTGGGAAGGGTCCATTGAGAGGTTTTGTCTCATGGTCATTACCTTGCTATGGGAGCCCACATTACAAAGTAGAAAGATGGATCAGTGGTGCTTTATGTAGTCAGATATTAGAGTGCTCGAGGCAGATTCTACTAGCAGTCATACACTAGAGAGTGTAGAGCATTTTGAGTTGACAAACCTGCAAATGGAATAGAGGCAGAGTCAGTAGAAGAGTATATTTTCGAGTCGACAGAGGCAGAGCTAGTAGCAGTCAGAGACTCTGGCGACTAATGCATCATACTAATTCATGTTGGATGTTTTTTTTTTCAGAAGTTGCAACAGCGACAACACTAGAGAGAAGTGTTGCATGAAAAACATTCCAAAGGTACCAGATCATGATAGAGTTGAATTCCATTCTTGTTGAGAGGGAGCATTGAAAATAAAAACAAGAAATGTTAAAAATAACATCTAGAAATTCTAATTTAATTTTTCCTTGAATTGAATTAAGAATTAAAACGAAATTCTATTTCTGTAGCAACTTGTAATACTTAATTAAGTTAAGTTGAATTAATTGACTTAGGAAATTCAAGTTGGAAGTCTATCTAGAGTCATCTAGAGTGATTCCTAAATTTTAGGGGGCAATTTGAGTTCTTTTGAGTTGTAATTAATTAACTCAGCCTAATTGAGTTAAGGTCAGTTAAACTAGTTCTAACTATTGGAGGAAATAGTACAGGTCTATTAGTGGAGTAATGCACTAGTGCATCACCAGTACCACATGAGTTAACTGAGGATTCACTCATAAATAATCATGCATGCTAGTTCAGATGAAGACCAAGTTGAGATTAGAGTCGAGGAACAATGTACTATCAATTGTCGAATTTTCCAAGTTGTACAGATGGTGCACGCAATCAATTGAGGTCCTATGGATGGATTGCACAGTTATGGAGAAGGAATTTCCACATTAAATAGAGGCTAATTCTATTACAGATTGCACAAGGAAGTAGGGGCTTGAAAGGCTAGGAATTGGCTAAGTGTTGGCCAAAGTTAGTCATTCAGGTAAAGGATAGGAAATACTTGTGAAGGTTGAGCTCAAGGTTGAGCAGAGCATATTATATTCATCTAACGCTTTCCTAGGAAGCAGAGAGTTAGATTGTACTAGTGCAAGAGTTGTTCGGGTTGAACAAGCATTGCATTTTCTTCTCAGATATTCTAGTTAATTCAATATAGATAGTCAGGGATTTTAGCAGTTGCTTTCCCTAGAGAAATATTGTGTTATGTGTGATTGATATTATTCCTTTTTCTACTTATTGTTTACATCGATCAATTTTGGTTTTTGCTGAAGAGTAGAGTAGATTCTTGTCTTGTGTTTTAGCATATCACATAAGTTGTTGAATCTACAAAAAAATATACCATAGGTTTTATGAGTATTTCATAATTTTACTATTTCAAATGTGGTGTAAAGATAATTGAATGCAATTTTATCATGTTTTGATGAAACTTGAGACTCAATGTCAAATATAAAATTTGAGGGATAATAAATTAGATGAATTATAGTAACTAAAACATTATGGCCACATTAATAGCATGTCCTCATATATAAAAATA
Organism: Pinus tabuliformis; assembly: GCA_031772625.1. Classification (NCBI taxonomy): domain Eukaryota; kingdom Viridiplantae; phylum Streptophyta; class Pinopsida; order Pinales; family Pinaceae; genus Pinus; species Pinus tabuliformis. Next base: position 655,599,637 of record CM062817.1, read on the forward strand.
GGTATTGCAGCTCAAAATTTACAAACACAACTTACAAGGTTCAATTCTAGTATGCATGCGACATTATCACATAATTTTCTACAATAGTCCTAAATCCCCAAATTTAGAAAATTTCATGACTTGTCAAAGACAATCTAACAACAAAAATTTGTTTTCTCATATACAAGTTTACAATATTCTTATGAAAATATATTAACTCTACCATTGGTCATGCATAATACTCTCATGATCTCATTTTAACTATTTCTTATATAATATCTCTCTTGTAAAATTTCACACAACATGTAAGAGTATCTCACAAAATAAAATTACATGCATTACTTTAAACATTACTTTAGTTTACTTCCCACAGAAGTATATTCATACCAATGAAATATACACATAGGTTTTTCCATTTGATATTTAGCTTTCCTTTTACACTTAAAGACGAGTATTTTCAACAACCTGCGAATATAAATGTCTTTCATATTTAGAAATGGACTATTGTTTTAACTTCTCGTATGGCATATAAAAATTCTCCAAATAACATTTCTAGTTCAAAAAATACAAAAACACATAATAAATCTTACATACAATTTGTCAAAATTCTTCTTCTCTCCAGAGCACACCTATGCATCATAGGAAAATTTTTAGTTGTCAACATATATGCACTTAATGTTTATCCAACATACATAAGTACCATGTATATCAAGGCACGAAATTGTTTTTTATTCAACTATGAAACCAAAAAAAAAAGGATATATATGATGCTACATTTTTCGTTAGATTCAAACTTAGAAATGAATCTTCTAGTGGATTTGAGGTGGACTTCCCCTTCCAAAATATGTTTCCAATTTTATTCATTTATACTTCTTGAGAAGCTCATTACATAAGCATATCATTAAATGTCTGCCAGAGTCCTCTATTCCAAGGGGTGTTGTTCCTTCTAAGCCTTCATAAGGGATATTTACTAACAATTGTGATACATCTAACATTAAAGAAAGGTACATATCAAGGTTAATAGAAGGAAAATCGACCAAAAGAACTAACATGTTGGAAAACTTTTGGTTGTGTGAAAAAAGAAATAGGTTGATATTTGTCATATTAGTAAAATTCAAGGTGAAAAAATTATTACAGTTTATGTGCATGCATAGAGGGTGGAAGTAATTCCTAAACCGTGGTGGGATTGGCCCAAAATAAATATTGAGGTATATATATTGTAGGCCTAGTATTTACGATATATTCAACCTGTATAAAAATTAGCGAGTATATAATAATTGTTCAAAATTCACATTGGGTTGAAAATTTGAAAAATATAGGCAAAGAACACCTTTCAATCATAGACCACAAAGACCATACATGACATTGTTCCATATTCATCAATGGTATACTCATATAGAGTAACACTTCATGATCATAATGTTCAACTTCTGGTACTATTCACTAAAATATGATCTATAAATATAAGCCAAATATGTTAATAAAAAAAACATGCAAATGACATGTTGATAACAAATATGGATTAAGGTTTGTATACAACACTTAAACCCTAATCTTATTAATTACCTTTCCCATATTCCTGAATAAAACATCTAACTAGTATAATACTTGTGTACCAAAATAACATTCAAGCACCTTACATGCTTGTTAAAGTAGTGTACAAGTAAAAACTCGGAATTCTTATTTTCCATATTAATTTATGCATGTGTACCATAACCAAACCTTGGGTCATTATAAAGCATTTCAACATTACATGCACACACAAATACATAAAATAATACATTTTATTTCATGCATATAACCTCAAACAAACATGTATATCTTACCCTTAACCAATAATATTGGCCCACAATGACACATATATAGGCTTTAGATTTTAAAAAGTATCCATAATCCTGTAACTTGTAAAATTATTATAGTTATGCAAACTATAATATAAAATAGCATTATATTTTCACAAACAAAGTTTTTTTCTACAATCAACATTATCTTTATATGTCATATGCATACACAACACATGTAAGTCCTATATATATCACAGCAATGCTAAATTTATACAAATTCCTTCTATTATATTGTCATATATAGTTTTAGAAACTACTTATATTTCCAAAGACAAAATAGTGTTGTATATCATCTTTGGCAACCATTCATGGGTAATATGGGTTGAACCTTTCTCTCTACATGTCTAAATTTACTCTAACATAGTTGTATATATTTTCTACCATACCATAACATGGTTTTACATGTAATTTCTACCATCTTGGTAACATTCTTCTAATGTAGTTATTTATCTAACCATGCTTCAATTTCTACTATTTGTGACTTAGCTATATTTCAAGTTCTCTCTACTATATTTAATTTATTAGAAGGGAGAGTCCTCTCTCTTTTTCTCTTCGATTTAGGTCTTCTCTGGTGTTTGTTGTATTGATTATCCTCCACTTGTATGTGATCCTTGTTGGGAATATATTATTGTATGAAGTAAGGAGTCTTTTCTTTTCCTATTTCTGACCATCTCTCAGTAGCATCTCCTTTGGGAGCTCTATGCTCTCACCATCACTCACCACTTAAATTTTATACCTCTACAAGAGACATGGAAATATTCTCAACCTAACTAGGTGGAGGAATTATGCCATTTCTAATAGGATCTCTTCCAATTTCAAATCTAGCATAAACAAAGAGTTTCAAATCTAACCATGGAAATGGAGCTTCTTATGGAGTACAAAGTCCAAATTTGATGCACTAAGCATGAGCTAGCCTCTGTTTTTCAGCAAGTTGTTGATCTTCAAGCCTCTTTGAGCTAATAAAAAACTGGTGCTTCCTCCTCTGAGGTCTCAATTAGTCTTACATTCATTGATCTTCCAATTTAAAAAATTATGGTACCTCATATGAACAATATCATCCTAGGTAAAGAGGATCCCTCCATTTCTAAAGTCTAGTTAGAATGAAGAGTAGGTGTATAAAAATTTGGAGACTATACATAATGAGTTAATGTTTTTTCTATAATTTTACTAGTAGCCAGATGTTGGATTTTGTTAGATCTTGGGAATCATACCCCTAAAGACATTATAATTGTGATACTTCATTTTTTTTACTTTTTTTCTATGTTATGTACCCAAACATATATTTTTAATATAAAAGTTCTTTGTTATGATTAAAAATAATGTATCCTATGAGAGTATGCTTAACATTACACTTCAATACAATTATCTTATAAAATTGTTTTTAGATTGTTTCTTTTCTAAATTCTCTTTTTCATTTTCATTGATAATGAATCATAAAAATTTTAAATGCTTTTAAATAATATAATAACTTCAATTTAATAATGTTTGTAATTTATTTTATAATTTTTTAAAAATTTGTCAATATCAGTTATTAAATTTTTATATTAAAATTAATACTTAATTACTAGTACTTCATGATAATGTTATTACTGCTTGGTATTTTCAAGTTATTGTTTTGTTTTCATACTAATGTTATTACCGCTTGGTATTTTCAAGTTATTGTTTTGTTTTTTAACTAAAATTTTATATGGTTTTATAGTAATATTTGAGTTATAATAACAATGTAACTTTAAAATTATGGAAACGTAATTGGTGTTTGAGATTTGCTTGTTTGTAGGAAAAAGTATTAAGTCAAAGAGTAGATCCTTATTACATACCAAAACTTTTCTTGAGCACCCTACACTAACAAATATAAAATTCAAATACTATAAATACAATGAGATTTGTCTCAAGATAGACAAACTATCTTGGACTTATAATCTATCTGTTGATGGAGTATCTCAACCACATATCATTCTAGAAATATAACTAGTTGGAAATAATCTCTCACATCCAACTGTGCCTAACAACCTCCTAGAGACTCATAACAAACTCTATGTAGAGAACCCTCTCTACTGAATTATATCAATAATCTCAATGACAAAATATGATCACAAACATAAGACAAGTAGGAGTTACATACTATAATACTCCCCCTTAATGACTGCTTTTTCTTAATGTTCATTTGTTGAGGTCTTCATATACATCTTCTATATAGCACATTCTCCATTGAAAACTAAAGAACCTACAAGTAAGAAAAGTCTACCTCTCGTACAACTTGGAATTTTCACTTCATACCTTGATCATGCATACATCACCAAATTATCAATATCCATATAAATAAATAACCATCCACTAGAATGCATGGATACCTAGATTTTGTAAGTTGCAATCTAGTAGGATTTTCCTTTCCATCCATGGTTCATTCAACTTCTTGATGAAATCCTCCTTGATATAAAAAATTCACCTCCTAGAGTCTACAACCAATAATATGGTTCACTCATAAAGAATCCATCAAACATAAAATGTTGTATATGAAAAATCACAGCTATAAGGACTTTTTAGTCTATGATCCTTTCCTAGGGATCACCAGACAGATAAGTGAGTGTTCAATATGTGACTAAAACAATTCCTTAGTTATGTTGACAAGAATTGAAAAGGAACAGTGATGCGATTTACTAGACTTATCACTAAATCCTTGTCCTTGTTGTTGCAACTAGCTTGAAAGAATATCTAACAAAGATCTTAACTCCTACTCATCCTGGAACCTCCAAGACATAAGAATCACCTCAGCTTCATCCTAACAGCATGATCTCATTAGGCTCCCACTATAACGATAATAATGACATCAAATCTCATATTCTAACTCAAAAATTAACTTAACCCTTTGATGATACAAGTATATATAGGCCTTTAGGTCTCCCTTGGAGAATGAATTTGGAAAAAGTTAAGAAACTTCCATAATAATTTTCCCCTAGGCAACTCATTAAGATAATCCATCAATAAGATCTCTTAGGGAATGAGAAAATCTAGAAGGCACAATTTATTTGCTAGCACAAAAGGGCAATAGAGCATAATTTGATTTAGCTATAAAATATGACATAGAACAATTGTGAAAGCATAAAAATTCCTCCTTGATTAAATGCTATAATTAGGTCAAAATGAAGGGTCAAATCTATGCATGAACATCACTAGTATAAGGGTACATAAATCTAGGTCATGTGTGCTTAAATAGCATGATAACATATGACCCAAAATGCATCAGGGTATAAGAGCAATTGATGGATAAAATGCATTACAATGAAAATAAAAGCTCAAAATGGGAGGGAGGAGCCATGATTGCAAGGTTGAATCAAAGGAACTCAATTTCTAAAGTCTCAACCCTGATGATAACATTTGTGAGGTGGGCATACCCATGCTCAATCATAAAGAGAAATTGAACTTAGGTGCCAACTATACATTGTTGATCCATGACATGAAATGCTAGAACATCACCATGAACAATACACTCTAGATCTATGTGATAGAACAAAAATATAATAGCCTCCATAAAATAAAATTTGGACCTATTTCATGGTATACATTAGTAGGACTATGGACACATAAAATTGAAGGTTCCCTAGAGTAGTCCTAAAAGTGCATAAATGATACATAAATCCAACACAACCTGCAAATGGTATGATAAAAGAGTGAGATATCTATAACCCAAGGTATTTTGATAAACCTCGATGGTAAAGATATACAACATGCAAATAGATGTGTTCATGTCAAGCATGGTAGAAACCTCCTAATTACCAGTCAATAAAGTGTATCATTAACATATGTGAAGGGAACCATTAATGATAAAAATGGACCCCAATGTACCTAGCATAGTCCATTAAGTGTGAATAAATAAAATAACATCAAACACTCATGGACTTGACCGATCATGAGTCAATGAGGTAAACCCATTGTTGATTGCAAGGAAGCTTTCCATAAAGGACTGCAAGCTCTAGGTTACTATTGATTCCTAAATCAAGGTCCTAGATAATGAGTTTAAGTTGAAAGGAGAAGATTCATCGAAGGAAGGCCTTCATGTATCCTCCATCAATTAACATAAAATAAACCAAGAGATTGAATGGATGAAGTCGTGAAATGGTGAATTACAATTTACACAAGGATGGATGAAACAAAAGGGTCAACAAGGACCACAGAGGCTCAACGCAGGTTAAGGCATCCATTTAATACATAATGGAATTAGAAAAAAGTGACTTGGAAGCACTTACTAATGAGAACTACATGATATTTTGCAACAACATAGGAGGCATTGAAGCACACTCTATGATGATTGGAAAATTAACTACTTGGAGGATTAAATAGAATCATATGTATGGCATGACTCCTATGCAAGCTCAAACCCAACTATGAGATAATAACTCGAAAAAGTTCCATGTTGAAGCATGAAACAACTGACACTACCGTTTTGAATGATAACATGAGTAAATGATTCGTCTTCCCTTTTCTCTTTTTAGTCTCTTTCATATTTTAATGAGAAAGAAAGAGAAGACATGTAAGTTCAATAGTTCCTTTCTTTCTTAGTTTTAAGGAGCTCAAAAAGTTGAGAAAAGGATACTCTTTTCCTTTCAATTTTTAATGAGCATGATAAGGATACAAGGAAGTTCATCTTGGAGGGACAAGTGGTATAAAGGGTTGCAACTAATTCTGATCTAATGGAACTTCCCTAAGCATAAGGAGGAAAAGAGGCTGGAAAATAAGACAACTCATCACGATGCCCCCTCCAATAAAGAGTAAGAATACTGAGTGAAAGCAAGAGTCAGACCAAGAAGAGGATGACTGCACTGAAAAAATGAAACCAAGGATTATCAGAATGCATAAAATAGGCTAAAAGTTGTAGCAATCACAAGGTATATAAATGTAGAAACTTCTCAGGGTAAGGCTAGAAAATGACAAAGAAGAGAAAAATGAGGCTCAAATTTTGTCATGGTGGGTCAAAAGGATGAATTCCAAAGAGGAAATAAATAAATGTTGCATGGACACCAACATGAAAAAAAGGTGCTAATCTAGGGTATCCATGTATAGGAAATCTCTAATGCTAAGTTAAAACATGCAAAAAGAGATCGGTTAATGTCACAACCTGATGGGGTCAAACGTAAGGCACAATGAAGATGGAAATAATAGTCAATAATGAAATGAAGATTGTAATATGAGACCTACCCCTATATGCTAGGTTCAAGAGAAATATACCTAAGGTCCAATGGATGTCGTAAAAAAACTGCCACCCTATCCTATAAAAACCATCCAAAAAGACTAGACCCATCGTTAAATCGCATATTGAAAGAAATAAAACACAGATTAGGTAAGAACAATACCATATATATATTTTTTATATTTTGGCATATATAGAAAAAAAATGGAATTTTTTCGGTGTATATTTTGTACTTGAAGAATTCTTGCATCACACACCAAACTAAAGGAGATAAAAACATCACATACACTTCTATATAGCCTATGTACACTATGTACAAATGTAAGTCAATCTAATAGGTCATGTCAAGGTGTGCCCATTGTCGGGCACACGCCAAGGATTGCAATATATGAACTTGTGGAGGAGTGGAGGTATCATATGGTGCATCATAAAGGGACCATGCCATAGAAAATTTAATTTCCTAATTCCTAAAGGTTGATGATACCAGGGAAAACCTAGAACTATAATGTTATTAGGAATGACCTGAGGACATACAAAGCAAGTAGTATAGTGGACTAGGAGATTTCCTTAACAAGGAATATTAAGAAAAAATGGGCTACAAGAGACTCATTGATAGGTGGGTATGAGTTGGACAATTCATTCGCAAGTTTAGCATGATAAACCCAAGACTTGACTCGATCCAAGGGTGGCACTTCCAGGAATGGAAGAGAAAATGCGCCTTGGACTAATTCAAGATATTGTTTCCTACTCTATAACTTTTCTAAGTTTAGGATAATAGAGGTGTGAAGATGCATCATATCCCTAGGATTATTAATAGGTGAATCCATGACCTCCAAAATGATTTTTGTAGAAGGAGACCCATCGTCAAGGAGTCACTTGGAATAGGTGGAGTGACGAACCATGTAGGAAAAGGAGTATGATAATATTCCATAGTAGGATGGCATTTCTAACCAATGCTAAGAGGTAATAGAGGGACATTAAAAGAGGAAATATATTCCACTAAAGGTGTTGTATTCTCACCATATTGATCTACATCCAAAGAGAAGGCACCTCCCAAAGGTTAGGAGACAAATGGGGTCCATAGGTTAGGAAAGAGACCATGTGCATAGGGCTAGAAAAATAAAAATTAATGTCAAGTTGGGGTAAAGGAAAGACACCAGTAAGAGATAGGATTTTAAATAGTCCTACAACAACACTCTCATAGGTGCCAGGGTTATCTCTAATGAGTGGAACAAAAGTGCATGTAATGGTTTTCTTGGTTGACAATATACAATAATATAACTAGTTTATCGTGACACTCTTTCTCCTTGTTTTCAAATAATATTAGTGGAATTCTAGCACTTGGCACATCTAGTATGGGTGGCTCCACATCAATTACCTTTATGTATCCTTTCACATCAAGTGGAGGTTCTATTTCCATTGTGTCTAGTATCCATATGTCCATTTTTGTAGGGTCTAACTTCTCTTTCACATCTTGTTTCACAGGCCCCATAATGCATTTGAGTATCTTAGTAAGAAGTACAATAATACCCAATAATGGATATCTATATGGTTGGAATCCTTTAAGTGTAACCATGTCATCCTTAGGTAGCACTGGAGATGCATTCGTTTTTAGTGGGTCACCAATCCTTTTGGGAGTCAACCACTTGGAGGATCTATATTCCAGAGTCAGACATCCGATCCTTGGAATTCATTTAGGGGAACAATCACCTTTTACATGTATAATCCATGGGTTCCTAATCCTATCAATAACCCCTTCAGATCCCCCTATGGTAAAATAACTCAAGAACCTCTTGGAATTCCTTTTTCCACTAGATCCACTTACCCTGGGGGCATTAACCAATCTCAAGTTTACATGTGCACTCAAGCTAACAGCTCTAGAAAACCATCTCCCATGAATAACCCTAATACTAGAAACAATGCGATGGGGGAAGCACATCCTCCAGTTGGGTCCCAAGGGGCCTCCAATACCCCCCAACCTTCATTCACAACTACTTTCTTGGAAACTCTAGCTTTGTTTGATATTTCTATGTTGATGAATTACCCCATATTTCATAATCCTACATGGCCTCCCATTGCACACAAGCTGCCATCAGATATTGCAAAATTTTATGGTAAGCTTGGAGAAGACCCTATAACTCATATCACCACTTATCATTTATGGAGTTCATCTAAAATTTTTATGGATGATAGTATTAGGTTGCATCTCTTTTAGCAGACCCCCACTTGTAGTGTTTCCATGTGGTATATTGATATTGAATATACCACTTATTATAATTTCCTATCTTTGGTATAGACCTTTATAAATCAATATTAATTTCCTATTTGATATGAGGGTAATACAAATATCCTCACCACTTTTTGTCTGGATAACTCCACACACATTTTTATCATATTCATGATTGGAGGAGATGATGAGATTTTATTTGTACCAAGCTATCTTATGTTCCTACCAACTCAAGTTGATCTATTCTCAAGAAATCAGCTTGTATGATCACATTCTAATTTCTCCACGGGCATCAAATGATCCCTTAATTCAAAATCCCATAACCTGTGTTGATGGATTTGTGGGATCTGTACCATATCAAAACATAGGGAGACTAGCCCCTTAGATGGCCCACTTGAATGTCTCTTATAGTTCCCCAAATGGTCATTCTACAAGTCAAACTCTTCATCTCCTTGTTCCCACCTTTGAGGTAAATTATGTTCATTACACCTTGAGTATGAATCCTCATTAACCAAGAGGTAGAAAGAAAAAGAATAAATCCAGGAATGCTTATGAGGAACAAGGGGAATCACAAACCTAAAATAACAATAAGAGTGGTACAAAAGAGAAGAAGGAGAATAATTAATTTCCTTGTAAGATTTGTGAGGATGATCATATTACTCATGAGTGCTCCTAGACGGATTAGATTCATTGATATTTCTCATAGCAACCTTCTCATCAACCAATTATCTTAACTAATCCTTTCTCAACCCAACAAAAAAAGGGGTACAAATCCTCCCCTGCCTCTGCAAAGAGGGACTAGGGGAAACTCTTCTAATGCCTCACCATAAATGCAAGATATCCTTATGGTTAAATGAAGAATCCATTTACAAACCGGAGCTCATAATTACTAGAATTCTAAGAGTGGTAATTCTACCTTAGAGCCCATGAGCCAACCTCCACCATACAGTCAACTTCATTTTATTAAGCCATTACTAAACATTGTGTTGCACTCACCTAATGGTTCCCTTTGAAATACTAGGCACAACCCCAATGTGAAGGTCGCTCATAACTATAGCTATTTTGAGGATCTAGCCCAAGCACTAGTTGCTTTGTTATAATTAGAAGTGTTTCAAAGTTTCCCAACACAATGAAATACACTTTTTTCTGCTATCAGTAGGGTGGCTCCATCAAATACAAACATCCATCACTCTAGAAACCTCATGCTCCACATCATTTGGCATTCCATATAATGGTCCATGTATTTTTACAATGAGTTCATAGGATATTCTTGGATGAAGGGGCCTTGACTTGTATAATATCATCTATGTGTTGGAAAGCTCTCAGTTCTCCCACTTTTTCTGCACCTATATCAGCCTTGAAGGAATCTAATGGGAAGACCTTGCATCTTGAAGTGGTGTTTTCAGATTTAGCCATAGAGTTAGGAGGTAAAACTATCTTTGTTGAGGTCAAGGTCATCGACACACCATTAGATTATAACCTACCCCTTGGGAAAATCTATTTTTACTCTATGAGCATTGTCATGTCTTCTATCTTCCGCATTGTGATGTTCCCCCATGAGGGTAAGATAGTCACTATTAACTAACCAGACATCTGCAAGCTTGATATTTGGTTTCAAAATAGTGATTTAGTCCCCTTTACCAATGATTCAACCACTATTGTTAAGAGTATTGGGGTGAGGATGTTCGAAGACTCCTCTGATGGGCACATTTCTTCTTGCTCCACCAAACCCATGTCCATCTACTTCCACAATTAACATGATATCTTATGTCAGACGTGAATCCATTATACCTTTGATCTTCAGGAAGTGTTTATGGAAAATGAATCTCATCGGGGCACAATGCCACCTTTTGTGGAAGTAATCACCTCTTTAGTGATCCCACCACCACTTGATGACATTGGTTAGAAACTCCATCCTAATTAGTAATATGATGAGGATACTCTTCCCACACGAGCCATCACTCCATCAATTTCACATGAATCCCTTAATATTGGGTTTCCTTCAAATAAAGGCATCTTGGAGGTCATGGATTCATAATATAAGCTAAGGGAGACTATGCCTCATGATGCCTCTAGTCTCTCAAAATTGGAACTAATGGAGCTTGGAACTCAAAATCTTGAATCAGTCCAAGGGTCATTTCCCAAGTCATCTAATGAAGTACCACCCATGGATCAATTAACGTCGAGGATATCTTGCACTAAAATTTTGATTGGAATATCCACTCTAACGACCCCCACAGACGAGTATCTGATACCCATTCCCTACCTTGATAATCACTATGAAGGAGTTGTCTTAGCTTATGAGACCGTTCCCCCTTTATGTCCTCGAGCCATTCTATGTAATCTTATGGTTCTAGGCTATCCTTGGAATCATTAACCTTTATTAATGTGGAAATCTAATTACATGTGGCATGGACCAATGATGGTGAGCCATATGTTGCCAATAACTACAAATCAATTCATATATTATAATCCTTATCGTGTTCCCAACTATTGGAACTAAATTGCATAACCTATTACACTATGTCATACTTTTTCCATATCTATATGATTTCATCAACAAAAAAATTATTCATTATTGCACATAGGTATATAACTAAAATTGGTATATAGGGCTAGGATTCACTAATCATGTCATTGCATTATTCTCCTTTTCCCTTATCGTTTCAACTTTCCTTGGGGACTACCCCATTAGGTTGTGACATTAACCACTCCTTTTTGCACGTTGTAACTTTTGCAGTCGAACCTACCATCCATGGTAACCTTAGAATAACACTTGATTTTCATTTTGGTGCCCATGTTGTAGTTCTTCATAGGTTCAGGGATCCTCTTTCGTACCTTCCATGACATAAAATTTGAGCCTACTACCTCTCTTTTTCTATCATTTGAGGGTATCACCCTATTAGGGGTCCCCACATTTTTTATCATGTTTCTTTATGCTCACCTATGCTTATGATCCTCACTATCTTTCTAGATGATTTCATACTAATGCTTGCCTTCATTCTCTCATTAGATTTGTAGCCATGCTCAACCTCTTACCTTTGCATTAGCCTTGCCTCCATCTCACAACATTCCATCACTGTTTAGAGAGACCATTGTGATGAGTGGATTTCCATTGCCAAACACTTCACCTCTACTTTTGTCTTTACTTAGGTTGGTTATGTCATTACCCTTAGAACTAAATGCATACCATTATACAACTTGTCTTTGTAGAATGAGCTTCCTTTGGTATTTATTTTCAAGGTCAATAAATAATGAAAATCCTGAGCTCGTTTTGTGATATTTTCATGCTTGTTAAATTTACATGAAAAGGATTATTTTGCTTTGGTCTTCTTTTTATGACTCGATATACCTATGAAAATATCGAGCTTCATTTTCCCATTTTTCATGCTCGAAAAACTTATATGAAAATTTCAATTTCTTTGTGTCTTTCCTTATTCATTAGTTAAATTGAAAGTCAGTGAGAAATCTATTGTCCATTCTCAAGCTCATTAAACCATGAGAAGATCACGAGTGTACTTTTATCTCTTTTTCAACCTTGGTATAAACTCTACAAAAAAGGAACCTATTGAGCTTACATGTATTCTCTTATGTGCTCATCAAACCATGAAGGGGATACCCTATACAAAGAAAGGGGCGAATCGTTTTCACTATTGCATCTTCGACTTGCGAGTTGTATGTCATCCATGAACATGGAACTTGTTTGAGTAAGATTTGACATAATTTTAAATAACACCACCAACTTGAGTCAAAGTCACTTTGTTGCTTGAGTTGGTATCTCACCTGATTGGTTATCCTTATAGATTATGGGCTTTGGTGATGCCTCCTATATTTCCATCATGTCTATCGGTATTCTTCAGTCAACCATCTACATGTATAGTTATACCTTTTGTGTCAACCATCCTTGTGTTAGTTACACATCACTTATTGATTTGTTATCATTAGATACCTTATCTTGGTTTCAATTTCATGTCGATGATGGGGGATACATTAAGGTAATCCTTTGATGTACCTCTTCCCATTGAATTTAAGACCTTATCCAGGGTATGGACCTAGAAACAGTCTAGTACCTTAGGGCTTGTAATCTTAGTGGCATGTTTCCTCACAGTTTGCATAGGGTTTTCATCATTGGCCCATTTTGACTAATTTTATGAAGTGCTCATCTTCATCTAATTCATTCCCTCTTTGTAGACTATGCTAGATAACTTTGGAACCATTTTCATTATAAGTGGTATTCCTCACATGTGTTAATGGGATACATCATTACCTGGCAGTAAGAAAGTATCCCTGCATACTCCGCAACAACTCATTCATATGTAGTAGGGTCATACCATTGGGATGTCTCAAAGACCTTGGGCATTGTGGTTACTTCACGCATGATCATTGTCTCCCCCAAGCTATGATTGCAAGACATATGTACTTTGAGGGCCAGCCTTGGGGGAACTCACGTCAATGTCCAACCATACTAATAACCTATTCCAAATATATATATTGTATCATGACTAGTCCTTGATGCCATCAACCCATAGTATGTTTTGTGGGAATCTATTCTCTATTCTCTCAGTACCAAGTATGGGTATGCCTACCTCAGGAGTTTACTTATTTAAGTATTTCACTATACTTTTTGAGTTTTTATTGGTCTCTTGCATGTGATCTATTCCTACCTCACTCACTAGTTTCTTTGTTGTATTGTATTTTGGCCATCAAATTCTCTTCTAAATTCATACATTTGGGGGAATTTGTTATATCTCAAAAATACAACCCCCTAGGTTGAAGAAGATAAGCCCATCCTTTTCCAAGTCAGAGGATCAATTTGTGATTGGTGACACATTAGAAAACAAGTGTTTTGAGGGATCAACGCTCCTGCCTATTTGTGGGAACCAAGCCAAAAGGCCTAGAAATGCTCTTGCCTAGTTGTGGGGACCAAAAAAGTAGGCAATCAATACCCTTTATGCACTAGAGTTATGAAACAATGCGAAATTTAGACTAGATAAGTTTAGATTCATTCCAATTTAACAACTTTGTTTAAAATAATAATTTTTTATTAAAATAATGGTTGATTTGGTCTAACGTAATCATCACCACGACACAATAAAGAAAGTTTCTAGGTGCAATGAATGCCAATGATGAGGAAATATATATAAACAAATATCTTCACTAGTCCTAAGAGGAAGAAAGGAACTTATGTCGGAATGTTGCCTGAGCTATGACCATGATAAAGTTGTGCATACACACCTATGAGCATAGAGTTGAGGAAGTAAATCAAGGGCAGAGGCTTGGATAATGTAGCGATGTACTACAATTATATTCAAGGACTATAGTAATAAATATTCTCCCCATTTTCATCTCTCATGTTCTTTCATATGTTATATGATTGATGTATTATGGTTTGCACTAATATTTTTTGCAGGAAGATTGGATTGGTTTCTTTCTATGGATGCAAGTTATCTATGAGATCCAGAATCAAATATAGTGGGGAGATATTCCTAGAGCTGGAATAGTAAAAAAGGATCTAGCATTAAAATATATGTTTCCCACAATCTTCGTCCAATATGAAGTGCTTGGGATTTTTTAATTTTCTTTGCTCCACTTACCCATTCACACACACCATGTGGGAACTCTCTAGGAAAGGCTTTCATGGTTTAATGTAAACTATTACTACATGTGAAAGATTCCCTTAAATAACAACCACAACAAGTCAAAACCAAGAAGCCACTAAAAACAAGCAAGTTCAAGCATAAAATACTTCAATGGAAACATCGAAGAGGATAAAATGGTTACATCGAGCGAGAGGAAAGATTCCTAACATATATATGAACTATATCTGAACCATAATAGACAAAATGGATACAAATCTAAGAAATCAAGGCTAATTATTGAGGGAAACACATCAAAACAAGGAAAAAGAATCTCAAGGAAAACCCTAAAATTGGAAAAAAAAAAAATCGAATTGAAAAAAGTGGTCTAAACCATATTTGAGGTAGATATGAATTTTGAAAATAGTAGTAAGATAGATCCAATAAATAATAGCAAGATCTTGGGAAAACTTTCCCCAAAACCAAGCCAAAATTGGCTCAAAAGAAACCCTAAAATGAAAAATGAAATAGATATAACTCAAAACAAAATATTCAAACCAAATATAAAGTAGATATGAACTATAGTAGAGAGAACAAGAAAATCCCTAAAACAAAAGGTTAAATTCCAAGGGAGAATCCCTCAACAAAACCTAATTTTCAAGCTTCTCCATTGGCATGGTAACAATCAACTAGAGTAATTTGCACAGATAGAACATATGAATACTATGCAGATGTTTCTTTGTGCTCTGTATTGAGCTCAAAGCTTATGAAAATGAATAAAAATGACTTGAAAAGACAAAATATAGTGATATTTGACTAGATATAAGGTCAATCAAACAAACAAAAACCTCGACAAGGTCATATAGCTAAAGAGAATAGATTAAAAGTAATAGAAAACTAAGATTGTGAAGAGAAGGAGAGATCTAAACAAAACTAAGGTAGGCTCCCTAGAA
This sequence comes from Pinus tabuliformis, assembly GCA_031772625.1. NCBI lineage: Eukaryota > Viridiplantae > Streptophyta > Pinopsida > Pinales > Pinaceae > Pinus > Pinus tabuliformis. The sequence goes on from CM062817.1 coordinate 655,615,401, forward strand.
TGGTATTTGTTAGCATGCCAATCTCAATTAGCCTCCCAGTCTAACTATAATAATTACAACAAATCTCATATTCTCAGTCAAAATTTTCCCTAACCCTTTAATGAAACAAGTGTATATAGGTCTTTAGGCCTCCCTAGGAGAATGAATATAGACACTTGTGGGAAACAAAAGTTAAGAAACTTCCATAATAATTCACCCCTTTCCAAGTAATAAAGGTAATCCATCAATCACATATCCTAGGGAATGAGAAAATATATAAGGCCCAACATTTGCACTAGCACAAAATGGAAATAAAGTGCAAATTTCTCTGCCTATAAACTGAGATAGGGAGTAATTTGTTGGGTGTGTGTTATATTGTTTCCACAACAAGCCTCATGCACGAGGAGGGTCACAACCAGGGTGATAGCCCCTCTCTACAAGGTTCGGGGCAGCACCCAAGGGAATATTTTTTTTTTGGACCCTATATTAGGTGGGCGAACCTACCTATGGTTTTGTGCATGGTTTTTGTACATTTTTTTGGGAATGATGGCTTTCTATCCATGGTAATTTGTAGATCTGGTCAAGGGAACCATGGTTATGTTCCAATTTAGGGTAATGGATTATGGTTTATGGATTCTTTAAGATGTATATATATGTATTGTAACATTCAAAGGAATATAATGAAAAATCAATCTAGTAGCCCCGATTTTGGGATCCAGGGGAAATTATCTTTGTATATCTATTTTATATTTTATGCTCTCGCCACTTTATGTTTTTAGAATTCATATGCAGAAAATTTATGTACGGGGTTAAAACCTACATTTGGGATGAGAGTTATTTTGGCTTCAAGGGGATGTCTTTGCTGCTGAGGGGCTTTTCTCAAGCCTATGGTAGACCCTATTCAGTGGGAGATCTATAGGATCAATTCTTGTCGTGAAAGAAGATGGCGAGCAGTGGAAATATAGATATTGATAAATTTAATGGTCAGAGTTTGGAATTATGGAAACTCAATATGGAGGATCTGCTATGGATAATGATCAGTGCATCGCGGTAGATCCAGGTACTAAACCAACGACAATGTCAGCTGAAGACTCAGCGAATTTGGATTGGAAGGCAAAGAGAACAATACAGTTGTGTATCTCAGATTTAGTATTGTTGAATGCATCGAGGGAAGCTTTGGTGAAGGCTTTGTGGGACAAGTTAGGGAATTTGTACCAATCTAAGTCTCTCGTGAATAATTTGTTCCTACAGAAAAAGTTGTATAAACTAAGGATGAAGGATAGAGACTCGGTGATAGAGCATCTAAACAACTTTAATACTATGATAAGGTAGTTGTTATATGATGATATAAAAATTTTAGATCAAGATAAGTGCATCAGTTTATTTTGTTCTCTACCAGATTCGTGGGATATTCTGGTTGTTACAAAAGGTAGCAATGTGACTTCCTTGTAGTTTCATGAAATAGTCTCATCCTTGCTATTGGAGGAGATGAGATGGAAAAATATGGAGGGACAGAATGGTGATTCCTTTCCTATACGAGAATGGTCCCATAACAGAAACAAAAATAAATCCTCGAGTGGGAGATCTAAATCCAGAGGGATATCTAAATCTCCAGGAAAACCTGTAAAGGTGTGCTAGAAATGTGTAAAGGAACGGAACTTCAAAAAGGATTGTATATCTAAAGCTCTTGAGAAAGGAAAGTGATTTAATGATTCTCCTTTTGTAGAGGTGAAAACCACCTCACATGAAGGTGGGGATGTATACTTGCACAAGTACAAAATGGCTAATTAGTTACTAAAAAAATGATTAAAACTTGCATATAAAATACCATTTTTCGGTCAATGAACAATACTAGCTAACTTATAGTATCTTATTATGTGACCAAATTTTAGTCATTTTTAGCTTAGTCATTAGTTGGTTGTCTCAACTTTATTGTCTAGTAGTATATTTAGTCATAAATTTGATCATTAATTTAATCATTAATTGCCATAATTAATGACCAAATATACAACAAAATATATTACTAAATGATCAACCGAGAAAACTAATTAATGACTAAAGAAATATCACCAAAAATTTGGGTGTGTTATAAGATACTTTAAATTAACTATTAATAGTTGTATATATGTAAATTTTAGTCATCGTTTGAAACCAATTAATGACCAAATAAATATGACTAAATTTTGGTCGTCTTATAAGATACTGTAAATTAACTACTAAGAGTCATATATATGAAAAATTTAGTCATCATTTGTAATCACAAATTTATCATTTGCAGTAGTCATTTATATTTTCTTGATAGTTTCATATTTGTTATATAAATGACTATTTTACTAGTTTATATTCATTTCATTTACTTTCATTAACAATCATTATAATCAACTACTTTAGCCGTATATTCATTTTATTTGTGTTTAGCATTAATCAACATAAACTACTAAATTAGTAGTTTTAGATTGATTTTATGTGTTCATTATTAATCAACATAAATTAATTAGTATGATTTTGCAACTAAATTTAAAAAAACGTCATACAATTTACATGTTCATCTAATATGAAAATGCAAAGTTACATATGTTGATTACAATACTATAATATCAAGTGCAACTATAAATCATTTCAACCACATAAATTAAATTATATAAAATGTCAGGTATTACAATATGAGTTTCCAACTTAATATTGTTTGGAGTACAATTTACCCATGAAATATTGTTTCATCACTTCAAAACATTATCATTATGTTTCTAAGGCATTGGAGGTGAATTCACCAACTTTGAAGACTTGACCATCAGTGTTTATGTGTGTGTCTTATGCTAGATATTGGCTCTACAGGTACCACTAGACCAATTTTCTCCTCTTTATCTTTAATTTGAATTTTGTCACTCTAGTCTTATTGCTTTCCTCTTTCTCCAGTTCTTGCTTCTTACCATCAATATTGAGTTCCTTTTCAGCAAAAAAAAAAGATACAATCCAGAGTATAAGACATGAAAGACGATGGACAATGGAATATAAACTAAAGTAGACTATAAAAGATTTATATGATATACCTAAACATCAGAAATATTGTCAATGCCATTTTTCTCCATAAAAGCAAGAAACTCAAACAAGTTTTCTTCAGTTGGGCAATAGTGGACACTATGTGGCTAGATGACCTATATAAACAAAGAAAATAAATTGTCACCATAAAAAATAACACCTCAATAAAATTATTATTCAACCTTCAAGGAAAGCTTAGGTACAACCGTTTCAACTAAGATACATGCTAAAAATATCAAGTTGTAGATTACTTATACAATGTGGGAGTGCAAAAAAATCTCCTAGAAAATGCCAAAGCTAAGTCTATAATAAAATGAAATGAAGTAAAATGGATACAATAATATGATAGCCGTGTATACATGAATATAACTGGATAATGTAGAAGGCTAAGTGAATAAGTCAGGACTCGAGATCGATGATTCAAGAATGACCAAGTCTGATGAGAATTTATTCAAATAAGAACTAATAATTGGGTTCATTACGACATATGTATAAGCCAACAAGTCTATATCAAATTATTAATTCTTTGATTATATTTATGGATCACTACAGCATGAGTGGATAAATTGCAAAGACAATTCCATTCCCATTGTGTTCCTGGCATGTGGTACAATATATTAGCCGTGATTTGGAGCAAATTTCAAACATTGAAAATATGTAGCAATCACCACTAGTAATCCCCCAAATATGATTGTTTTGGAATGTAACTTTCAGATTCCACTTGCTATATGATTCTTGAATGGAAAATCCACACTAGATTCCAACACCAAACTTCCAATTTGAGGAACACTTGTGGCCATCCTCAATCACTCAAACTCAAAACATTAGTGATCATTATAATGAAAAGATAAAATAGGAGTAGCTTTGATCTATTTTTCATATTTACATGCAAAGTACCAATAGTTTTCCCATATTTACCATACTTGTAATTTCCAAGATATAACACATTTATTGATCTTTTACAAAATACTTGATTCAAGACAAACAAGAATTTAACATATTACAAAAATACCACCCATGTTTGATCCTCAATTAGTTCAAACCAGTTAGCACAAAAACTTCAATAAAGAGAAACAAGTAGAAATAACAAATCCATCAATTAATAATCAATAAAAAAAGGATAAGATTTTTGTTGAAGCTTGATAAACAACTATAAATATTGACAAACCACTACAACTAGTGATATTGTTCAAAGAGAAATACTACTTGGAGAAATCATCTTCCAAATTATTCACTCTATCCATGAAGCTTTCTGCTATCCTCAAAACATCATTCACATTCAATATTTTAGGTTTCTGAAGATTCCCAAAGGCCTTGCCAAATGATGCAGTGAATTTAAATTATTTCCATAAAATTCTTATTGTACTGAAAATATATGGTTTGACCATGTGATAGACAATTCAAGCAAGTAAAAAATTGTGTACAGTATTTCTTAAAAGACTTCATGTTAAAAGGAAACTTTCATATTTCAGATAGAAAAAATAGCTTAATAGAGATGGTCAATATTACAAAACAATACACTGGATATAAAACTACACAAAATCCTAACACTGGAGATGGTCAATATTACAAGTAAAACTAAAAAAATATTAATATTAATAAAATTGATTGATTATTCTAAGTGAAGCCAACTAGATACATACAAGTTTTCATTTTCAGCTTTCTTTCCCATATCTTTATTAGAGGTGGAAGCTAACCTACATGCATCTCACAAGGTTTTTTTAGCAAGTGTATATGTTTCATGATTATATTCCACACTTTATTTTCCATGAACAATTGCAATAGGTATTGGAGAAATTAGTTGCTACATCATTTGAATTGTCAGCTTTTACCTTCTCTTTACTTGAGGTATTGATACTTCCTCTTCTTCTTGGTTATCAATCTCATCTTTCTCCTGTAGCCAATGTAGGAAAAATTTGGGTTTAGGAAGAATAAATATATTCATATGATGTCTTCAAATTTGAAAGGATGCATTTTTAATATTTAACTACTAGTAAAATAGTCATAGGAAGGCCTTAAATATAACTAGACCTTTTCTATGAAGCAGTTCGTTGTAGATTCCCATGCTAGCACAACATCATTGAAAATAAATGGTCAACAATAACTAAAACTTTTTCCGCTAGCGTGAACGTTTGCTTAGCTTTCATAAAGAAACATAAACCATTTCAAACTACAAGGAATAAACAAAAAGAACACCATTGATATAAATTCACACAATACTGACAACAAAAAAAGAATTGAATTTTCTAGGTAGTAGCTCAAAACCTTGTACTGAGAACATGCCCTCAAGCTTGAGTAATATGTACATGCCATGGAATGAGTTGTGACACTTATTTATTATGTTTACTATGAAGAATTGCAACTAAATCTCCAATGTTTACTTTAGATAAATAGTATTGGTGTTGATATGCAATGTGGCCCTCCATCATTAGTAATGACATGGTTTTTAGGGTTTCGACAGTTATTGCAAATTAAACATCTTTCATGTCTGATTGACTAGTGTGGCTGGTAATTATTGGTCCTAATCCTGAGCTAGGGAACAAATGCTCAATATTTCTCCCCAAAGGAACCTGCCGAGAGCTTAAAGTTCCAGAACTTCCGGATTCACCTAAACTCTTATACATGGTAGCAACTTGCAAGGCTAAGAGTCTCCCACTAGTATGAGGCCAAAAATACATTAATCTAGAATTCAAACTTTGTTAATTGAAATAATTTTTGTCACTCACTCTTTAAGAGAACTAAAGAATTTTGATAATTGATTCAACTAAAAAGTCAAGTTGAGCTGGCGATAGAGCCCTGTGCCTTAGTTTCCCTTCTATAGAATAATTTAAGGAAGAAATTGTAGAAGGTGTTAATGAATGGCAAATTATTATTATTTTCCCTACAATGGCTACATCTTGTGAGCCTTGAAATTGATGAGTGGTGATCATGTTACCCTTCATGTTGGCCTATCTTTCGGTGACTACACATGGAAGTATTGATTGAGGAATTGATATAAGTTGTCCAGTGGCATTTGGGTGTTGAATATATTCTAACTTAGTTGAAGGATGAATATAAGAGACTGTGAAGTATGGAGATTTTTCCATCTTTACAACAATTCTCTTTTACACATGTTAGTTATTATCTAGAGGGAACATTTAGTGACATTATTGAGGTGGCCACTTGCAAGCTTTCTACATCAGTTGTGGCAGCATCCCCTACCTTTGATAAAGAATATTGATGAGTTTCTAAAGCTACACTCTTGTGGGCACATTATCCTTTTGATGGATGGGTTTGCCTATCCAATATTACATTTTTAATTTTAATAGATGCACTTGTTTGTAAAGATCAAGTTTAAATCCTTTACAACAGCTGGGCTGGTGAACACCATCTGAATCCAAATCCATTATCAATTTAGCTATTTTATACTGGGTTTCCTATTTCTAAGCCCAACAGATGGTACAACTTTGACATCATGGATTTCTGCTTGGTTTTGGAAAATGTTTGCATCATCCTCTATGGTGAAATTTGACCCTAACTTACCCACTATGGGCGTTGGAACTAGTTCACATAGCTTAATGGGACAAGTGCTTGACTTGAGGAAGCTAGGGTTGAGGGTGCATTTCTTAGAGTTGTATGTAGACTTGGTACACATGTTGAAAAGGAGCACTAGAGCAATGGATACTTGTATTGGAGAGAAAGAGGCCTTAAAATGAGGATCACTTGACAATTGGAGCCCATGCTTGAGGGTACACCACATGAGGAGCCTTAACTTCTCACATATACAACTTGAAAATAGAGTGCTTCACTTCAAGGCCTTATCTTGAGGAAACTATTTGGTTTCTTATGTACATGTTATCCACCACCAGTGGGTGACACCGTAAGAGAAATTTTCTCCTAGATCTGTCTTCAGCCGTTAGTCAGCAACCCTTTCCCAACCACCTAATATATTTTACATGCTACTTTTCTTCACCACTTGAGGCAGCCATTGTGTACCCTCACTCATATGTCAGGATCACATCCTTGAAGGTGGGCCATCCAATCCCATAGTTATGATTTCTCATTATGTAATTAGGTGTTTATCCTTATTTCTCTTGGGCACATTTGGGAAGATATAAACTTTTGTTGTAGTATTCAAGTAGTAAACATGAAAGAGTTCATTAGATCATGTGCATCTTGAATATGGACTTGTCCTAAAAAAAGGAGAAAGGCACTACGATTTATGTGAGGAAAACCCTAAAGGGATTTTGAAGGACCAAGGGTTTGTGGAAAAGAAACTGTAGAAAATACCTAGAGAATTTTGCTTGGAGATGTTATGTCACTATAGCTTGGTGAAAGATCAAAGGTAAAATATTGTGAGAGGAAATCTTGGTGAAATAACAAGGATGAACATGTTAGTATTGATGCTAGCTTGTTGTGGAGTCTTTGGTGTGACTAGATAACTTGGCAGGATACCTTGCTAGGCATTTATATTGTTGGTTAGGGTTTGCTATTAATGGTGGATGCCCTAACTAGGATTTGGAGGCACTTGAGAGTCCTAGCTTATGATAAGCTTGAAGAACTATATTTACCTTGTGATAAGTTGTCCATATGTACATCAAACATAATTCTTATGCACACTTTTCTGCCTAGACTCCAAACATTGTGTACTTATAGATCTGATTTTTGGCATATTTCCCATGGTGAAAAGATATTTTTTTATGTTCCTTCACATATTGATTTGTCATAAACAGTTAACATATTTTGTTGAGTGATTAAACAAGTATATGGAAGCATACATGGAAAAATTGTGTCTGTAACAAACCTGTTAGTAAGTTATTTTCAGATCTGTTATACCTTAAGGAATGTGCCCCAAGGGATGGAAACATAACTCAATTGAATTTTGTATGGTGTTTATTTTCTTGGGCTTCATTGTGTATTTTGTTAAACATAAATGAAATATATATAATGCTATATTATATGTTTCATAAATTCAGACTCAATAGCAAGGCTGAAACTTCACAAGAAATTGATCTAGGAAACCCCAAGGTGGACCTTGAGGTGAAATTTTTGAATTTCCATTGATCAAAGATTTCTCATAAGTTTCACAATAAATCACGATTCATGACTCATGACTCATCAATATCATTCACATATGTTGAATCTTCAAGAATGCCCTCTAGATCAAATTTTGCATTGGATGTGCTCCCCTCTTGAGGGATGCCCCTCAAGGTCTAACAATTGACCCAACCACCTCCAGTGGATTAAATGACCCCAGCCCTATCTAACAGACATCATCCTCTAGGATTTACAACGTTTATCAGTCCATCTAATCCTACATCACTAGATAAATGATTTTAGGGTTTACAAGGCTTTGCTTTGCATATATGTTCAAAGCCAAAATCATACCCACATTCTCTCTATGTGATGTATGATGGAGTTGATTCACCAAAAAACCTCCTGGAATGGGGTTATTCATTTAACTTGTAACATTGAAATATAGTTTAAATAAAGTAATGATAAATATATCCATCAACTTTAGGAATTAACATCCAAGGTTCTCCCTCTTCTATACCTATAGAGAGGTTATTGTTTTATTATTCTAATGTTTTCTTCATTTTTCATTTTTATTTTTTATTACGTTGATGTATCAGCTAAACAAACTCGACCAAGTCATATTTTTCTAACTCATCCATGTGAAGGTGACTCGGCTAAATAAAATGATGACTCAAGCTCTGGAGAAGTTGGCATCTGAGTTGGAATGGTTTTGGCCAAGAAAACCATCTAAATCTACCAATCTAAGTGGACTCATCCGAGTCTAATAATATAGATTTCACCATCCTTGTATATTTTAGCAACACAATCATAGAAATAACAAGGGAAAGAAGTTCCATCCATATGAGTATGGCCATCTAAATGTCAGACCTATCACCCACAAGCAAGTTATGAATGACATTATTTCCCTCATCAATGGATTTCCTAAAGAAGGTGAAGAAAATTCCATAATCTTCCCTCAAACTCTCAACTTGTGTAGAAAATGTAAGGATCCTTGGTTCTCATTCTGATTGATTATACTATATCTCTCTAGCATAATTTTCTAAGTTCTGTGATGCCACTATAGTCCATACATATTTACACCATGGTAGTGCAACAAGAAAGGCTAAGGTGAGAAAAAAATGCATCATTCACAATGGAAGGATTGTAGGAGGGAAATCCATCCCCTAACATGATGGTTAGTGATCTTTCACTAAGCTTTGAGTGATTTCAAATAACATCATATTATCAATGCTATTGGCACCTAGCTGCAATTTCTTTAGCTTCATATATGTAACATAAAGAAGTCAACACACAAATGACTAAATAGCCTGGAGGTCGTAGAAATGAGGTAAGTTGGTAACTGTGTGCCTTTATTTCCTCATATATTCCTTATGTTCTAAACAATAGATAATCCTAGCAAAACATGCTACTTTTATACTATCAAAAATGTACATATCACATGCCTATCTAGATTTTTTATTTTTCTAATGTGTATCTAGAGTTCTTAGTACTAACCTAATATATAGATTTAAATATTTTTTCCTTTTCTTGACGTCAATATAAGTATTGAAGATAGTTGAGTAAGAAGTGAATGATTTTACCACTATCATGAATGCTCTAATTTACTTAAAAGGGAAAAACAAACAAAAAGTGTAACACCATAAGACCTCCTCCATTTGTTAGGTCTGTTGTAAGGCTTGAAAGACTAAAATTATGAGGCAGTTGTCCAAGTGATCTGAGTGAGTCCCTTAGGCTGCCTCCTCCAATGCCTAGGACAACCTGTAATGTGCACCCGTTGTGTCACTAGATAAGAATGTGCAGAGTTGCACATTTTTTCAACATTCCAATAATCAACACTTTGTGTGGCCTTTTAGAAACCATTGAAACAATTATATAGGTTGAAGGCATATTTCCCAAGTGGTACTCATGATTTGTCACAACATACTCTTACTGATGCATCATTGTAGGCAAATGAATTTGTTTGGGTACATTACATTCAACCCTTGAAATGTTGTCTGGATAGTTTGAGTATCAGAGACTAGAGGATTATGTCTATTTATTAAGATTTTAAATAACCTCAAGTTCCTCTTGGGTTCATTTGGTATTAAACTTCAACTTCATCCTCTCAGTGACTTCAATAAAGTGGACTCTGAGGTCACTTTCAATTTGGGAGCATTGGGGTTGGAGGTGAGCTTCATCTTGTTCCCATTCCTCCATGTGGACATGCTCACGATATCTTGGCATTTTACAACTGCTTAACTTTCTTGCACTGCTAGCTTTTGGAGAAAATGAGTAAATAATACTAATCGATCGTAGATATTTAAACTATTTGTGCCTTGGTACATGTTTTAAAGTGCATTAATGAAATAATCATTTTTGTAGATGCTTCCAGATATTTATGATATAAGCAACTGTTACCCCTAAAAATGCATGTCTTTCTGAGGAACTTTGCACAACCATGTGATGGACATTTATAGTAGCTATATTCAGCATTCCAAGAAGGAGTTTTTCATATACCTATTGAGGTATTTTCCAAGAGAGTTCAATTGTTGTAGGAAGGGTGTACACTCATACGGGACTTAATGCTCCCATTTTTTCCCTCATCCAAATATAGAAGTAAATCTAGCAGGGATCATGAAGGAGAGGTAAAATCACTTGCCTTGTTTAGATATATTTAAGGAAGGATTGGGTAGCAGTATTCTCAATACTTTCCAGAAATACACAACTAGAGATATCAAGCCAAAATACAGTGGGGATATAGTCCATTGGAATAAAAATAAATAAATTTCTCATTCTAGGCATAAAGTTGTAATTCTCATTGCTAGCTTTGACTTTCTCCATAACTTTTTTCATGTCTTTATGGGATGAGAGTGTTAACGAGATCAAGTTTCAAACTTCTTCTCAATAAGGAATACACTTTTTTTTCCCTTGAGCACTTTGAGCAGACGTTTCCAGTAAAAATTGTGTCTTTATGCCAATTCATTGAGGACAACTTGTGTCTTTGAAACCTAGGGCCGACTTGTGTAGTTTAATGATGAACAAGTATTTGTATATCTATTTTGGGTGCACCTTTTGGTTTTTTATTTGGTGGCTGGTTCAAAACAAAGGAATATTTATTGGGTGATTATGTTTCATTTTATTATCAGGTATAGATTTATCAAAATGGAACCATGGATTAATTATTTGGAGACAGAAAATTCTGATACATGCACACAACCAGGAATCTTGGTTAGGGGGTAAATTGAAGGTTTTTACAAAGAACATAAACTTAAATGAATATGTGGAGGTGGCCATCAGGTAAGATATAGTGATCAATTGAATGGAAAGGCATACCCCAGATGTCACTAAAATAAATATATCAAAGCGCAATCGAAGCATGGCATAAGTGAGCAACTGAGATTTGTATCACGGGGGCTTTACTCAATGAATCTTTGACATATCACGTGCGTTCTTGACATATTAAACAATACCCTTAATTTGACTACATATTGGAAAATACCTCTAAAAATAAAATTATTTAACCCCCTACCAATACTAACCCAATACACCTTCCCAATTTAAAATCTCCTACTTTCACTAGATATTGTAGGTATTTATTTTTTCATTAACATTTTTTATACCCCTTTATATTTTTTCCTTAAATTTCAGCTCCATTTTTTATACTTGCCAATATAAAAACCCTATACCCCCTATATATTCCCCAATATAATGTCATTTTTTCTTCAATATATATCCCCCAATATGAACCCACGTGGTATCGTATTTCTCCCACAGTAAATCCCCCGTGATTTGTATGCAGGGAGGCCTTTTTCTACTTTTAGCATTGATCTGGGAGTTTCTTCCACACTCCTACTATACTTTCAAATAAAGATATTAGGCACCAATATCATATTTTAGACACAAAAACTAGCAATATTTTAATCAAAATCATAATCTAATCAAACACAAATTCATAACACTATGTAACTTGAGAAAACAAGGAGATCTTACATTCTTTTAGATGACATATCTCCTTCTAGCTCAAGCCTCTGCTACTGATATGGATTCTATGATTAATCCAGTGCCCATGCGTCAGATAATTTCTACTTCCCTAGAAGAATGTTGATCTTAACATCATAGCTCTAAAAATAATAATCAGTTAACAATGAAGTTGTAACAGGAAGGCTATGTTTTTTGTGGCATTCTGAAACTACAAAGTTTTTCAAGGAAATTAGCAAGTATTCTAAATCACATGAAAACATTTAAACTTATTATGGTTTACCATCATGTCCACTAACAATTACAAGGTATCTTTGAGTGATCAAGTCCATTACATGCCCATAATGTGGTCCTAGCCTAGGTCCTTGCACAACCACCCTAGAATACGAAGCTTTGCATTCAAACCTTATCCAAAAGAATTCATCTCTAGACTAACTTGATATATGTTAATCAGATACCAAGCAATGTATACCTATGCCATTTGAATTTTGAAAGATTTAAATCAAGAACGTATAAATCATTGGTAGAATACCCTGCAAGAAAAATTCCACTCTAGAAGACGATTTTCCTAGTCAACCCTAACAACAAGCATAACTAGAAAATGCTAGAGTAAATTTTTTTATAGAATAATGGAATTGTAAAAGAATTCTAGTTTCCCAAAATTTGTAACTTATTTAGCCTAGAATTGTAACGTGATCCTTCCACTAAAGCTTCTACTTGAATGACAACCATGGTACCCACTACAGTAGCGGTATGTGTTTTTCTAGGAGAAGGGCTCTCACAAGCAAATTTCTGTAGGTTC